>OZ020611.1:140264420-140864420 GCA_963971575.1 Liopterus haemorrhoidalis
GGGTGGTATAAAAGCCTCCTATCGATAGGGAAATCGAGTCCATTCCCGCCTGCAGATCTTCTGCCAACTCTTTGATCTGCAGGATGCAGAAGCAGTGCTGCTCGGGTCACTCCGCATTGTGCGGGCACTGGATCTGGCGTAATTTTACGCGGCTGCATATCGCCAGGGTTTGGGATGCAGTCGTGTGTATTTAGCTCCACTAGTCTCTAGTATGACGCGGCTCAAAAGGTTGCTGAAGTTTGAAATTAGTGGACGCTTGTTAAGGCCTGACAAACCCCATAATAATAATAAATCTTTGGTAAAAATATATTGTAGAAAAAAAAATAATAAATTGCAAACAGTAAAATTTGTCCTTAGATAAACTGAAAATTATAACGAAGAATGGTGAATTTCAAAGCATGGGGAAGGACAAAATCCAAGAGGTTTTCCTTTGTCACTCACACAGGTGTTATAAACAAATTTTATTTATATTCTTTTCTTATTTATGGCGCATATACGACATTTCACAAAATATCTCCAGACCGCTCGACTCATATGCTAGTCAGACATTCACTCAGACCATCGTAGTATGACATCAAGACCTTAAACATATATAGGGTAACCAGAATTCAGTTAAGGGTAACCGGGACACAGGGAAAAAAAAGAAGGTCCTCACCTCCTAGATCCAAGGGAAGAGCAAAAAAAGGTCCTCACCTCCCAGATTCAAGTGAAGAGCAAAAAAAAGGTCCTTACCTCCCAAAACCAAGTGAAGAGCAAAAAAAAAAAAGGTCCTCACGTCCCAAAACCAAGTGAAGAGCAAAACAACAAGGTCATCACTTCCCAGATCCAAGTGAAGAGCAAAAAAAAGGTCCTCTCCTCTCAGATTACCTAGTTGTAATATTTCTTTTCTTACAAATGCAGAATTATGTAAAAACCGGGGCAATCGACCGTCCCGAAAACATTTTTCGGGACACCGGGACAATTGGCCTAAAACCGGGACGGATGGTCACCCTAAACATATACCGAATGAAAATATTTTCCATCAAGTAAGCTCCAGCGGGTGGCTCCTCTGTAAGTCACTGGTCTTTTCCTATACTTTGCTGGCTCAAATATGAGCCGCTTGTAGCGAACGTGTTAATTAAATTTTTATATATTAATATTTATTATAATGGAAGAATTTATCATTGTTTAAAATATTAATATACGTTTTGTAAATCCTGATAGTGATTTACTTTATTGCCGATTTGACTCTATTTTATTGACTATTTCTCTTGCCGATTTAAGAAAAAAATTTATTATTTATACTTCTTTACTCTAATTTTGTTTATCCACTAAAATTTTGTTTGTCAAAGAAAATGAGTTAAGTATTAAATTTCTTTATGTTATGTAATTAAAACGGATAAATAATGTTTCGAAACAAAAAAACACGCATCTTTTTATACTAATTTGTGTATATGTTACGGCAAAAGCCCGAAGTTCGGTCAGTTCCCGAATTGGCTGGCCATTTCGCACTTTGGCCGAGGCGTGTAGCCAATGACCGATGTACTGTGTATATGCTACTTTGGCCGGCCACATCGCGAAGTGCCGGGAAATCCCTGGCCTATATTCGATGTGCTGATGCAAGACTATCCGGTAGTAGTAGCTCCGACCGTGCTTTAATCTGACATTGGAAGAGAATTTGCGAACCAAGTTATAATTGAACTAAAGAACATGTGGCCTGGAATGAAACTGGTACACGGAAAATCGAGGCATAGCCAAACCCAAGGTTCAGTCGTTCAACCAGGATGTTCAGAATATGATGATGACTGAGATGAGGCTGAGAGTATCAGATTCATTTAAATTATGAAAAACGGTTCCTTTCACCAAGGAATTCAGCAGTCGTCTTATGAGGCCATGTTTGGCTGCAGAGTAAAAGTGGGACTGAGCACCTTAAATCTGCCCAGAGAGTTTGTCGATAACTTAGTTACAGACGAAGACCTTGAGATGTGCGCAACAAATCGTTGTAAATGTAGAAATAACAAACTGTTGTGTAATTCGAAATGTCGTAAAAGTTAATCTTGTAGTAACAAGTAATGATAGAAATTGATAATTTACTATAATAAACTAATTTGAGTGATTTTGATAATTTAGTATACCTAATTAATAATCAATATAATGTGATTAGGATTATACAAACATCCAAAATCTGCTCAGGACTTTTTTCTTCCGACCGATCGCCCAATGCCATTTCGCAAGCTGGCTGGCCAAATCTCAAAATCAAGAAAAGATCGGACATTGACCGGTCAACGTGTGCCGATATTGGCCAGTTCCAGAATTGGTCGGCCCCTTCCCACTTTGGCCAATTTCGGGCTTTGGCCGTAACATATACAAATATATAAAGCGGCAAAAACTTGTAGCCTAGAAGTGGCAAAGTCATAAATTCGCCAGTGAGTACGTTTTTTCATATACCATTCTAATGATAAAATAAAATTAGTCATCTGAATAATTTGCTTAAGAGTAAAGTATCATTCACAGCTCATGTTTTAATAGATAGTACGTAATTCATAATGTTAATGTTAACGCATAAGAATGTTAGTTCTACACAAATCCGTATAAGCATTCATAGCTCCAATTTAGTGGATAAGCGTAAGAAAATATTTAACGCATAATGTTAGAAGTTTGTATATCTCAAACTTTTAACATTAACATTAACATTAAAACACTGACAACTGTCAAAATGAAGGAATATATTATACTTGAAATTCGAATAAGACTTGTGAATGCAGCTTGTGACATAATTATTAGTAAAAATGTTGAAACTAATATTGAAAAATAGATGTGAAGTGAGAATTTTTACATATTTCAGGATTTCGAAGGTATACAGTGATACATTTCAAAATAGACGAATATATTATACAGGAAATTCTAAAAAGACTTGTGGCTGCAGTTTATGATGTACTAATTAATAAATGTGTTGAATCTAATAAATAATTGGTGTGAAGTGTGAATTTTCACATATTTTAGTGTTTTTCAGGTATCTAGTACCCAAGTTAAAGCAGCTATATGTGTGGAATATTTTTTTTTGCGGTAATCAAGTCAAAATGAACAATATTTTGAAAATAATGTACCGTTTGTTATTCTATGTACTAAGAGCTTTTCCTTAAAATAGGTACTACATGAACTTTTAAAATAAAATATGTATTTTTTCAACAATAAAAAAATTAATCTGACAAAAATTCCTTTTGAACTATTTTAGTTTCCATCAATGTACATTATTGAGATATTTTTCAGAATTTTAGACCAACACTTCTGGGAAACAGGGTGGAAACAAAAGTTATCTTTTTTTTTTGTGAAATCAAAAAGTTAGGTTAGAGTGAGTAGCTTCAGAAACATTATAGTTATTTTATTTAATAATTAACTTAATAAATATTATTTTGGTTCTTTTTAGAAGTATATTTAATATAAAAACAATATATATATTTAATAACAAGACATTTTTATTATAAATTGTTTAGTAATTTCTATTGCGTGTAGATGGCAGCTAGATCGATTTATCTATTAAAACATGAGCTATGAATGGTCCTAAACTGTTGTGACTAGCCACTAACATTATCCATTAACATTATGCACTATGAATTACGTACTATCTATTAAAACATGAGCTGTGAATGATACTTAACGTGAACATAAACACACAAACGCACACATAAAAGCATTCGACAAGTGTTAAATACGCAAAGCGAGGTGCAGACACAACCGTCCAAATACCACACGGTATTTACCTTAGCGTATCCACACTCCTCCTCCCTGCATCACAACCATAACCAATATTTAAATAAATCATAAACAAATCAATAATTTACACTTAATTATACACGTATTATATATTGAAATTTACAAATATATAAACATTCTTGTTATATTTACTAAACCATGTTCAAATAAATAATATTATATCGAAATTTTATCACATGGAAATGCATTTCAATGTATAATACAATAGAAAATATAATATCCAAGTAAGGAAATATTGCATTCAAGGTCAATTCATTTTCAAATTACTATTTTAATGTATTAGGCATGTATGTATTCTCGCCGATAATTTAGATGCCGATCGATCGAGAACCGATAAACTTTGAATTTATACCTAAACGGATTTTGCGCCTAGTTTTGCATAAAGATTTCAGTGAATTCCACGTGATGTTTAAAGATATTTTAATTTTCTTTGGGTACACAATACATGCATTTTAAACAAGAAACACCAATCAGTTTTCAAAATGACCACTTCTGCCCGTTACACAACTCGTCAGAGAATTTCCAAGGGTTTATACAAAAAAACGTCCGCTACCTCGACTACCTTCATCAGGGAGCGCTTCAGATTAACAATTTAAGGTGACTCTTCTTGAAAGCCATTTACTGAAGCAAGGGCTAAAATTTGCTCCAAGGGGGTTCAGGTCAGAGTTAAGAGGATAATCAGCAGGAGAAATAAAGCCCGATATATTGCTTTCAAGCCACTACTGCGTAGCCTCTTCATCATGGGCTGAGCTGAATTTTGCTGGAAGCTCCAGTGATGACCAGCGAAGAGGGAGTTGTTCAGTTCTTTGCCTATCGACTTAAACATGGTTTTCTAGTAGAACTTGACCGACGTTTTTAGCTTTCAGCTAAGAATGAAGTTTAGTGGTACCGTCATAGCTCACGCATCGTCGAACCACAACTAAGGCAGGCTAATGCCCGCTGGATGTCGGCTCGTTCTCACAAGTTTCTCGTGCACTTGTAGCATACACCATGTCGTTCAGGCGGTTGATAGCCTCCTCAATATTAAAAATCTTTTCATCAAAATCTTTTCAACAACTCTTCGTAATTCTACGCAGAGCGGCCGCGGATACATAAGCGCTGTGTAACGGGCAGAAGTGCTCATTTTGAAAAGAGACTTGTGTTTCTTGTTTAAGATGCATGTATGTATTATGTACTAAAAGAAAATTAAAATATCTTTAAGCATCTCGTAGATTTTACTCAAAAATTTGTAACAGCATTTATGGCAAGACTAGGGTATATACCGGGGCTGTTCAACCTTTTCATATTTGGGACCTACTTTTTACCGACCGCCAACATATATAAGGGAGATATTGTGATCATACCGATTTTGACATTTCGAGATTTCGATGGATCTCCACGAATTGAGGTCCCTACATAACGTTTCGACTATTTTTAGCATGATGTCTGTCGGTCTGTCTGTGTACACGTGCAGAACAAATTCGGCTGAAAAGATTTTTATGAAACTTTATATTTAAGCTTCTGCTATCAATGGCACGAGTTGATCAACTTTTGTAAAAAATCGGTTGACGAAAAATGGGAGTTTACTCGTGTCGATTTTAAGATTTTTGTGAATATTTCACAACAGAAAAATATTTCGAAAAAATTTATTGGACAAAAGTTGCTATAAAAGCAATAATTAATAACTTTTATTTGAGACGTTTTTTGATAAAACGAAAAATTTCGAATAATTTTTGTAAAATTTTTCTCAATTCGAAAGTCTCAATTTTTTCATACTTATATGTAAACGTTTCCATGGTCATGATAAACAATATCGCGCCAAGAAAATATTAGGCCAAGTTATTTCTACTCTGCTGCTAAATAAATACACTATTTTATATAAGAACTTTATGATGGCGGTCGGTCCTGTGGTGGCCACAGCTGATTTTTTATATATATTGTTACCACGATCAACCAGACGCGTAGCCCGCCACCGGGGCATGGAGTGCCCTCACGGGTGAGGGTGTACTCCCCCGGGAAGAAAATTTTGAAAAAATGCATTACTTATTACAATTTTTAAGTTGTTTTATAAGTAAAAATAACCTAATACGTAAAAAATAATAATAATAAAAAAAAAAAATTTTTTATGAAGATTCTTCATAGGCCCTCCAAGGCTGCATTTTTAGCCCGACAGTTAACACATTGAACGCCAACGAATTTTATGTAAGATGATTAGAAAATAGTTCTTTGTTTTAAAGTTTTGTTGGTCAAGATATGTTAAGATAATTTTTTTCGGTGTATTTTTATAAAATGGTGGTTTTTTGATGTGCGATTACTGGTCTCCTTACGGAAAATTATATATTAAATTGTGCCAGACCATCATCTTGCCAGTCACTTATCTCCAAGTTTATCGTTATTAGTTTTAATTTGAATTTCTTTGCTGGTCGCCCCCATGGCAATCAATGGTTTACGGTGGCCCTGAATTTATGGAAAAAATAAGAATTTTTTCTTTATATTTATAAAATGTATTTTTAAGTACATGGAAGCAAGAGAAAACTAAAGATCTACTTAAAATCACACTGCGATCGACTGGTTGGGCAGCCCTGGTATATATCAATAACGTATTCGATTTATTCGTACCAACGGACGTCCGTAGTTTTTATCTTCGTTGGTTATATTTAAATATATTCAGATAAACGTATGTATGTGGTGGGACAGAGCGATACTGCTTTCAATTTTCGGACGAATAAAATCGTTTAATTTTGATAATCTTCTCGGTTGAACTATACGCTATTTTTCACCTGCACTCGGGACAGAGTATAGCCGGTGGCGTAGAGAGGGTGTATGTGTCCAGAGGCAAAGAAACATCCAAACATCAAACATGCCTATTCCCTCATATTTATCAAATAAACTAGGTCCAAACACAAATCACATTACTTTACCGCGCAACTTTCTGCTTATTTTGACCTCCTAAGAAATAGAATCGCAACTATGTACAAAAATATGCATTGTATTGCTCTACGTATCTTATATTGTCTATATTACATTAATCATACTGAGAATAAGACACAATTGGTGCGCAGAGGCAAATGTCCTTATGTCGCCCCCCTGCCCTAGCTAAACCCCTGGTACGGGCTAGGGGCATTTTGAAACTTCAAAGTACAAGTAGTTCTATCGAAACTGATTAGAAACCACGGCTTCTTCTGTAACTACCTACCACTGATTAAAATTTACATCTGATTAAAAACACATCTATGCAGATAATATGGATGCTGGTAAAGCGGCTAATACGAGAAAAGGAGGATAATACTATCAAAGGAATTTCAACTCTTTGACTGCAAAAAGCACTTTCAGTAATTTGATTAAAAAAAAAAAAAAAATGTATGGCCAATATCCTGCTACACAAAGGCTGATATAAATATTAAAAACCACGTTCTAATTTACATTCAAAATCCTTACGAACTTCTCAATAACCAAATACATTTCTAATTTCTTCTATGATAATTTAATTAATTTAATTTAAAATTACGTTGTAAACAATATTGACAATTTTTTTTCGTGTAAATACACATTTTGCTTTAGAGAAAATCGCAGTCCAAAAATCGGTCTTTGGTTTTGTTTTATAGATAAATGTGAATATTCACACATATTGGCCGATGTGCGATGTCCACGGCCTTATCGAGGCCAGCCGCAGTGTAAGTCATTTCAGCTTTACGTTTTCATGTGCTTTATGTGTCATGTGGATGCTTGCGGAATTAAATATAAACGCAAAATTAGGTAAAAAAATCTGCTTACAGCAGGGCAGGCCTGACAGCGTACATTTTTCAAGTTAAATTTAAAAATTGCAAATGTTCTGCTCGAGGTTAATTTCTCACCGATTTTTACTCGTTGTCAATAAATATCTAAGAGGACAAGGATACGATAGAGCTCCAATTAATACTGGCGAAGTAAAAGGAGTTCAGGCTTACGCCAGACAAAGATACCCTACTGCTATTTAAATTGTGTAGCTCGTTCCCTAAATCTAGCAATATCTAAGTCTTCGACAATGCGTGATGTAAGTAATTGTTTGGGAATAGTTGAAATGTTTACGTTTTTTGAATCACCAAAACGAAATGTAGTATTGTCCGAAAAAATTAATGAATTCGCTCCTGAAACGAAACGCCAGAAACTTAAACAATTGTGCTCAACACGATGGGTGGAAAGACACTATTTGATCATCGCTATGGTACAACTATTAGAATCAGTCTTTCATGCACTGGGAGGAATTGCCACCATTTTAATGTCCGGAATACATTATTTGGCTATACATTGCAAATAATGTATTCAATCCGAAAATCCAAATATTTGCAATATGAAAATGGAGATATAAGTATTCAACAAGTAAAAAATGTTCTATAGGTGCTTAGCAATATTCGTATAAATTCATTGTCTGAAAATCATTAATGAAAAAGCAAAAAATATCATTATTAACATTTTTAATTATTAATCAAATATTATCCAACCAAGAATAACATTCTTGGACTATGTTATCTCAGAATTGAATATGAGCATAAATATTTAGCATAAACAAATTTTGAAGTCATTTCAGTGCCTAATTCCGACTGAAAAGAGTCCAATTATAATATAATAAATAATAAATGTCTACATATTAGTGTATTTGTATTTTTGATTCGGCCCTCCCCAAGACAAAATTGTGGCTGCGCCACTGATGATAATATAAAATATTGACGGCACAAATTCAAACAGTATTAGAAATAATGTTGGAAATGCGTACTACGTGATCTAAGTTTAAGACAGAAATCTCTGTCTTTAAGTTAGGCTGTATTAAAGCAAGGTCCCGCGGTTTCACACTAGCACTTAATGTCAGGCTAATTTAAAGATTCTATCTTAAAGTTATAGCGTTGAAAGGGTGTTAATTCGTGAATGGATCAAAGATTTTTTAATTCATAAATAAGATTAAAATGAAAAACATTTTAGTTAGACCTTGAATGCATTTCAGGAAGATTTTGTACATTGTGGAATACTTACATGCTGTCTTGCTGGTCTCCATTTCCTTCCTCTGCGACTAGTAGCTCATATTCTTCAGCAGCGTATCTATCCCAATCAGACATCTGAAAAGAAACCATAATGTTAATATATTACATCGATACGGTGTTACATAATAAAAATCAAAATGATAATAAAAAATAAAAGATAATAAAAAAATAATATTTTGGTCAGTAAATCGACGTAAGAAAGTGAGACATACACACGGTCCGTAGACGGTTACCTCATTTCGGATGAGGGTGATGAACTTCAGTATTCTCAATGAACAGCGTTTGTGGAAGATGCTTTTATTTATAGTTGTTACTTAAATTGACGTGATCCGAATATAATAATAATAAAAATTGGTTTTGAGAATTTTGAGAATTTGTTTTGGTATATGAGAAAAAATTGATGTGATGTGTGAATTTTCACATATTTCAGAGTTTTGTAGGTATTTAATAAGTATAATAAGCTAACAGAATGCTGGATGTCTAAGAATATTTTGATAAAAAGTTTTTTGATAATCATTTTTATTCGTTATTTGAGTACTAAGAGCTTCCATTTAATTTTTTAAACTAAATTTAAATTAAAAAAATCCAGTGATTTTTACTGCATTTGTTTCGTAACTAATTATTCATTAAATTAAAAAGAAATATATTGGTAAATGGCTTATTTTTTTCAATTTTCAAAAGGTATTTCTCATTATTAACAATGTATTATTTGCATTATTTCATTACTAAAAATGTTTTATTCTTTTGATACCTTAAAAACAAAAAACTAAACTAATTCAAATCATGACGTATAACAGTAGGCGCTCCGCCTGTAAGCTCCTTACACACATGAACACGCTGTTAATTATTTCATTTATTATATTTTAATTTCAAACACATATACACCACCTTAATACAAAAAACAAAAAATTAAAATAATAATGTAAATAATAATCATTAATATAAAAATGTTTTACTATGATCACAATACCTCCCTTATATATGTTGGCGGTCGGTAAAAAGGGAAGACGGATCGAAGTGATGACCAAGCATTAAGTAAACAAATTAAAAAATCTGTGTTAGCTCACTTGCAAGTGGCATTTTCCCACTCAAAAATGCAAGCGTGCGAGTGGGTTTTTCGACGACTGAATTTGATCATATAATAAATCAGTAGTGTAAATAGAAAAAAATCAAGAAACTTTGTTATCTGCACATCAGGCGCGCACCCAGGTATTTTGGGAATAAAAAAAAAAAAAAAAGTACAGTATGAATGTTCTCATTTCTAAACTATAAGTGATGACCTAAAAAAAAGGTCCTTACTTCTAAAATACAAATGATGACCTAAAAAAAAGTTCTCACCTCTAGTTTAATGGTTGGTTTATATACGGAACAAGAATAAGGAATAGGAAATAAGAATAGTACACAAGATGTTAAAACATGGCTGCGCCGTATATCGGTTTATGTAGGAATGAAATTTAACTTAAACATAAGAAAAGTTGGTAACATTTAACGGTTGGTTTATATACGGAACAAGAATAAGGAATAGAAAATAAGAATAGTATACAAGATGTTAAAACATGGCTGCGCCGCATATCGGTTTATGTAGGAATGAAATTTAACTTTAACACAAGAAAAGTTGGTAACATTTAACTTTTTATTCCTATTCCAAGAATAAGAGACGATAAGCATGCGCACAACGGTCAAAATGTTGGCCGTAATAAAATTTGTTCAACAGATGGTTTTCAGCTGTGATCAGAAGGTTGGAAACAACAATATAATGTGTGAAACACAAGCAAATAAATTTACAAAATCTTCTGAATCCATATTACTGAACTCGAATTTTTTTTAAAGGTTATATTAAACAAAACAACCTGTCGTGCGACAACGTTAAACACAGGCCAACGAAAGTACGCAGGCGCAGCGACGAAATGTTATGTTCGATATAGACGATTTCATATTTTTTATTCTTGTGTACTATTCTTATTTCCCATTCCATATTCTTGTTCCGTATATAAACCAACCATAACAAAAACGCGTAACAACCACATGCGTTTCGAGCTCTCGGAGGGAAGATCAAAGCCCCTGACCCCGTCCCGGGTGCGCTTCTGTTCCCATGTTTTATGCTTCTCTTTCTAGCGCTAAGAAAATTGTACTTATTTTTATTAATTTTTTTTTCTTATTTATTTTACATCGGCCTATTTCTGCAACGAAGTTAATCGCCGATGCCAAGGGGCGAGCTTCTACACCTGGATGAAGGGTAAATGACTGTGAAAATGGGAGTAATGTAAACATATTATTCTCACCCGAATATCACCAACGCAGACTTGAACTAGCAACCTCACAATTCAGACTGTTGTTACAAGTCAAAACTGCGATTTAACGAGCTCGGCCACTCCGTTGGCATTTTTGTTTTATTTCTGAATATGATATCGCTTTATATTGATTAGTAATAATAAAGAATATATTTCAAAGAAACCTTAAATCCCAGCTGTAATGCGCTTAAAAAGCTAATATATGTCAATAAAAGAGATCGGACACATTGCGAAAAGTACCCATTGTTATCAAATGCAAAATATCCTTTTATCTCCAAATAAAATTTATGCAAAAGTAACAAAAAATACTTTTTATCTTGAGGTCTATTTTCGTGATGTAAATTACTATTTTCAGATACCGTCACATCAATAAATTTAACAGGAGAAAATCCACTGGATTGAATTGCTACCGCAGTTTCATCTGCAATATCTGCAACGCTCTTTGTATAAATAGAGAAAAAATAAAACCACACCATGTACATAAATAATGAAGAGTCAGGGGCGTATCAGGTGTACTGTATAATTTATAATGCGGGCAACTTAAAACATCTTTGAAGTGTGTATTAAAATACGACAAAATATGATTAATGATTTTTGTCGCAATGCAAAATAATGAGATTGGCTTTGGTTATTTTTAAAGCAGACTACCCAAATTTTCTATGTAATGGTTATAAGGGTATATACAGGGTGTCCCAAATAACTTGTTAAGCATGGGGATCTCGAGAACGGCAAGAGCTACGAGGTCGGTTAAATTAGACCAAAGTTGCCGCATTAAGGGACCATTTTAACGATGTTTTGTTCTCATTAACAATACATAGGTTACTAAATATGAACGAAAATGTAAATTATCCGGTTTTTAATTTTTGCTCGTAACTTCCAAAATTAAAATATTAACCCTTTACTGCATGAATTTTTATTTTTGGCTGAAATAATTCATGGGCATTAGGAATTGGTTCTTATTGATAGAAAAATTAATTAAAAAAATATATTTGAATTTTCATTATTATTTTTATGAAAAAATAATAATTTAGGGTTTGTGCCATACATGGAACATTATGATTCTACGTTATGTTACAAAAGAAAATGATTCCGTATTATTTGCTCGTCAATTGCATTAGGGATTAAAAGCAGTCGCCCTCAATTTTTTGAAAGAAAAGGTCGTATCTTCTAGTTGTCCTTTCTCAATAAATTCAGAGTTATCGTTGAAGTGCAAATTCCGCTTGATATCCTCAAATCTATTGCACTTGAGATACTGCAGGATCCTTTGCTGTGTATGTGGCATATATAAACATTCATGAAGTAACGTTCTGATTCGGTTTTAAAAGTAAAATAAAAAATAACAATCGGAATGTGCCATATATGGCACACTATGCGGTAAAGGGTTAAATGATTTTGGTGTACACTTTCTTGAAATACTTTTTCATAGTGAATTTACAGAGGTTCTCAATTTTAATTTTTCATATGGAGCTTATAGTAGATTATGATAACATAGAATAAAGCTTTTTTTTGCTAATCAACCATATAAAAAAGTCCTATTATATTTTCGTAAATAATATAAAAAATTTTAAAAAAATGTTTTTTTGTCTTATCGAAATAAACGCTGTATCATAGATTATTAAAATAAAAATTAAAAGTAGAGCTTATCTATAATATAATACGCCAACGTGTGTCCTTGCGTGGATGCGTGGGTATCTGTCGTCTAAAATCTAAAACAATTGAAGCGAGATTCCGAAATGTAACGAAATATTCCGAAGCTTACCGAAGTATATATCGACATATAACGCGTAATAATAATAGTTGTTAATTGATATGTTTACACAAAAATAATATAAATTAAAATTATTAGTAGCAGAAAAATAATTATTTTAAAAAATATTTGGTTTTGATGAAAGTAAGTAAGAAAAATGTGACTTTCTTTTCTTTATTATTATTTTTTCAATGCTTTATTATATTTTTATTTTTACGATTAATGTTTTAAATTATCTAACGTCTTAAATTTTCAAAAATGTAAATGTAATACATTGAGTAAAACTCGCCTTTGTAAAAATTATAAATTTTCATTCATATCAGCGTCACTAGGTGACAACTTTTTTGTGTGAATTGTGTGAAAATTGGTTGGAAATATTTAAAATATTTTGGTAAAAATTACAAAATGATATAATCCGTCTCAATTTGTAATACGAAATTAGATCTGGTTACTTTGGTGACTGTTATGGTGTAAACAGACTTTGGCGTATCCGTGTGAACCAATACTATGATAATATTATAAATGTATTGGCAATATACAACATAAAAAATGAACTTTCCCTTTTAGTTAAGTATTACCTAATGAGACAGATAATACATTCAATAGTTTGCACCTTTGAAATTGTATGTCATATTGATATTAAAACATGGTAAAAAAAATCACTTTCTTAAAATGTCATAAAGATAAATGATATCTTAGTTATAATGATCATAACCAACAAATCTCAAGTAGGTTTTACAGCGTAAGGAATATTTTGAAATGACAAATTTACATTTAAAATTCAGTATTACATTTTATAGTGTAGTACTAACTAAATAACTGTAGTAACCAAAATAACCAGATCTGGTTTGACCTTACAAATGTGAACGCAATATATTAAAGCGGGCAAACAATTAAATTTTACTGTGTAATAGTTTGTCACGATTTATTTCAAACTGATGTGAATATTGTGAAAGTACGCTTTTTTCCGTGTGCGTATTTTTATATTATATAAGAAATTGGAAAATCTATTTTAATAAATATATTTTAAATTTAACGTCTCAAACCATTTTTAGTTTTAACATTACAAATGTAATGCACTAAGTGAAAATGAATTGTTTTCCCATCGTAAAAAGTTAATGAATAAATAATTCGGAATAATACATATTATTTGTCCAGCTTTGAATGATGGGCGAAGAGTTGATTCAATTTGAATTGGATGAAGTAAGGCGTATGGCTAGAGAAAGAAGTCTGAGGTGTCAAGCAAGTTCCACATTAAGGTAATGATGTGTTTGGCACGGTTGGCAACACAGCTGGCAACGGGTGCACTAGTTGTATAAGAGTTTCTTAATCTTTCATATTATTTACGAAAATAAAATAGGGACTTTTTGATATGGTTGAATAGCAAAAAAAAGTCTATTCAATGTTATCATAATCTACTATAAGCTCCATATGAAAAATTAAATTAGACCCCGATAACTTGAAAACGGTAAGCGATAAAAAAAAATGAGAACCTCTGTGAATTCATGACAAAGTGCCTCAAGAAAGTACACACTAAAATCACTTAATATTTTAATTTTGCAAGTTATGAAGAAAAATTAAAAACCGGAAAATTTACATTTTGCTGCATATTTAGTAACTTATGTATTATTATTATTATTATTATTTTTCTTTTAGGAGAACAAATACATATTTAAAATTGTCTCTTAATGCGGCAACTTTGGTCTAATTTAACCGACGTATCTCTTACCGTTCTCGAGATCCCTGTGCTAAACAAGTTGTTTTATAAAAAAATACAGGTTTTTATAAAAAAGTTCTATAGTTCTCAAGTTCTATAAAAAAGAAAATCGTTATTTTCTTCAGTTTATCTACAATATATCGCTTCGAATCCAGATTAGGTGACGTGGAATTTGTAGATCTGGATCAGTTCAGTAGGGTAGTAATAAGCATTGCGGTTTGATGAGACTAACTGTGGAATATTTACAATTCAAAATGTATTTTTAGGATTTCATAGGTATAATCAAGAAACTGTTATACCGTCATTAATGTGTCTATCTGTCTGTACTAGTGTTTTTTAAACTTTTTGCTTTGTGACCAAGTAAAATATTTTACCAACTGTTACGCGACCCTCAGGATATACCAATTGTGAAGAATATGTTTTGGTTTCCCTGATGAGACGACTATGGTTTAGAGAATAATATGAAAATTACTTGTGATTTGTAATAGATTGTTCTCTACTTGTAAGATTTATACATGAAAACCGTAGATGCCGACCGGTGTATCGTAGTGATAACACAAATACCCTACGTTGCTAAAGTCTCGCGTTCGAATCCCGTTCAGGCATGGAATTGTAAAAAAATTAGTGCTGTCCTGGCTAAATGCCTTAGTAGCAAAGGCCATTAAAATAAAAAAAAAAAGTAGATGAATCTAGAAAACTTAAGACAAGTGATGGACAACAATGAAAGCGAGTTTTCTTGATAATCATACATGTTTACTCATTCATTCTATTTTGAGCTCTTGTTCCGGCAAGAGGTCTGATAGTTTAAACCTCAGGTCAAAGTAAAGATTATAAAATCCTAAAAATGGATGGATAGACAATTCCTCAAAATGTAAATTCTTCAAAGGTACACACATAAACACATATCAGCACCTTAGAGGTAAACTGTATCAAGTCACATTTTTATCAGAAATGACATTTTAGTGCCAAGTGACTTAATACTTTATAGTCCATCGATTGTAAAATAATTTGGAACTATAGCTCTAGCCAGTTTCAGTATACGTTGCTTTAAAACTGTATCAAGTCGATCAACGCAAGGAAGTAAACAATCTTAAATCGTCTTTTCTGAGCTGTTTATCATTTGTGACTTAATACAAGTTACCTCTGAGGTGCTAATATAAAGTCAACCTTGTACTTTTCCCAGCTTTATCTAAAATTTATTAGTTTTATGAAGTTTTTATCCTCTCCCAGCTATTTACTTATTAGTCTCCTTTGAATAAGTCATGTCAAATTATTTTGGTGTAATAGACGATATCCAATTTAAAATCGATAATAGTGACACTGGCCATCAGTCGAACCACAAACAGTGGCTATCCTGATACTGACAAATTCACATTTCGTAAACGAATTTATATTTTTTAGTAAAATTTCATAGATATAGTGCCACGAAGCAAACAAGAACCCCGGAAAATATGTGAACTAATTTGAAAATTTTTAGGCGGGTTTCCGTCTGACCAATTAATGGCAATGTGTATAGTCTGACGCAGAACTGATAAGTACTGATTTAACGCTTCATTTGTATAATTTGTGCTTTAGTATTTGTGTTTGATATTATTCAAGTTGATTTGAATTTATATCTCAAAATTGATTTATATTTATAACTATTATTAATATTTCTATATAATAGGTCAGACATATATAGAATTTCGCACGAGTGTAATATGCCGTTGAGTGTACTTGGGACAGTGGCGGACTTTCGCAAAGACAAAAAAGACAATTGTCTTGGGCCCGTAATATTTAAGGGCCTAACGAACCCTTCCCCTTTCCCCTTTGAACGCCTCTAGGTTGAGGGCCCGTAAATCAAAAATGTCTTGGGCCCAGCGAAGGCTTAATCCCCTGACTTAATCCACTGACTTGAGATTGTATGCGCTCTATGCCACGCCTACCCAGGGACTTTGTTTGCTTCGATAGACTATAATCTCTATTGTTATAAAAAATCGATGTGCATTTAAACCCAACCTCTCTATTAAAACTTCCATGTTTCCAGTATTTTGTAGTGCTTCACATCTAATCACCTTTTTAATTCTTGAATAGAATGATTTTCTATTTTAATTTCATACCCGGTACGTCGTCTCGTTGAAAATAAAGTTATTCATTAATAGCAGAAATACCCGGTGTTGTCCGGGAAAAAAATAAAGTTTCTTAAACGATATTTACATTAAAAAAAGTTTAAAAACTCTTATTTTATGGAATATAATTTAAGAGCGTTTAATTTATCAAAATAGTTTTATGTAGGGTATTAACAATGGACGTTCGCTACGTACAATCTCTAATCATCAACTGCTACGTGTAACTAGTGTAACAGCTCATTCGGCACAGAAGGTCGTTTTAATGAAGTCTTACGACATGACACGAAGCATCGTAACATTTACAATTCCCACACACAAATGTACGTACGTCCATACTTTGTCCTTTATATATTAGATACTCCGACAATGTACAAATGAGATATTTGTAAGACTAGTTTGACAAAAGCACACTGGCACGTGTTGCTGACGTCACTTTGGATATCGTCTATTAGTATAGCAGAGTTAGAAGATATTAACCCACTGCTTTGCACATAGACCTTTTTTTTACGTTTATGGCATTTTCTACTAACGCAATTTGCCAGTACAGTTCTAATTTTTCAAGTTGCAAATTCATGCCTTAAAATGATTCGAACCCGAGACTTTAAAAACGATGGACACGTATGTATGTTACCACTAAACTAAGCCAACGACATATGCATTTTTAAAAATTACGGTTTAATGACGCTGTCGGACGCAAAATATCTTAAGTGGTACGATTTTGGTTCCCTTCCTCTAATAACTTTTACGGAAACAAAGAACAAAATTAATACATGTGCGGAAGGACAGCAAAAATATGTGATAACGTAAAATATTTAAAAATCTGTTTGTATTGAATGTGGTATGTGTTATACTGCCAATAACAATATGATTATCGAGTGAATGGAACAATTGGACTTCTGCCAAAATCAGATATATGAGTAAGCATATTAATGCAGACCAAAAATAATATGAAATGAATCTGTTATTAGTTGGCTGCAGTATTCAAATTCTCACTTCTAAAAATGTATTTTAGAAAAGATGCAGATATATTATTCTAATTCAGAAACTGTTATCTTAATCTTCTGTAATATGAAACGGGGTTTTAGATAAGAATGCAATTCTTCCGGAAAAATTTTAAGAATAAATAATATAGACTGCATAATATAGATTAAATTAAGAATAAAATACTCTAAAGAATAAGACATTTTTTTTTAAATCTTATTCCCATGTAAAATACGAAATTTGCAAAAATTTGAAGAAACTTTGGAAAAAAATTGATGTGAAGTGTGAATTTTCACACTTTACAGGGTTTTTGTAGGTATTTATGGTAATAAGTATAAGAAGCTAAGAGAATGCTGGAATAGGCATGTGCTGGATCATAGAAATTTCATATCCGCTGATACGGATTATTTTATAGAATATCCGCGGTTACGGATAAGGATAAAAATGTTTTGTTAAGAGGAAAAGCTTCCCAGCATTTTTACATTTTTCAATTTTGTACAATAATTTGTGTTGAAGAAGAACTAAAAGGCAACTTATTGGAAGCACTTTTCAATTTGTTAATTATTTTGTCAATTACAACTATTTAAAAATACTTTTTTCGTAAAACAACTATAACGCACTACAGAGATAAAAATCTGCAAAGTAATGCCAGGAAAGTATAATTTAAAGCTTCTTTAATTAATTTATATACATTATAACATATCTTTAATATGAAAAAATTCCTTAGTAATTATTTTGTAAGCTTAATTTTAAAACAAAATTTATTAATAAAGGTTAACCGAACTGTTTTATTCATAATACAATATTTTTAATAAAAATATCCGTATAATATCCGCAACATAATCAGCGGATACGGATTCGGCATGGATACGGATACGGATACGCATATCTGGCACTTATTTATGCTGGATGTCTAGGACAGTTTTTGATAAATATTTGTATTGATTATTTGAGTAATAAGAGCTTTCATTTAAACTAAATTTAAATAATTTGCGAAAATTTCGTCACAATAGAATTTTAATTAAAAAATCTCAGCAATTTTTTTCTGCATTTGCGTCGTATCTAAGTCTTCATTAAATTAATAAGAAATATATTGATAATTGGCTTTATTTTTTCTATTTCAGAAACGTATTTCCACATTATTAACAATGTGTTATTTGAATTATTTCACTACTATAAATGATTTGTTCCTCTTTGATGCCTTAAAAACTACAGTAATTCAAACAATAAGTAGAATCTTCACGCATAATAGTAAGCGGAGCTTACACACATAAATGCTACGCATTATATAACTTGCATTACATTAGTTCAGCCCGCGTTTAAACGCGATTTTCAGCTGTTAATTTTGTATTGTTTTTATTTCAAACGAAGACATAAACTACCTTATTTAATACGTATTTAAATACAAAAAATCCATACCATTAGTATAGTCATAATTTAGCCATTAATTAAAAAAATTATTAGTTTTATCAAAAACAGAAAAACTGCAATATTTTCCAAAAACGGAATCTGATTGAAAATTTCTTTCGTACGTTTCCGGTTCGATTCAATGAATATTGCTTTGAATTTTTTCAGATTTTTAGTTTAATCCCTTTGGATAAAAGGGTGTTAAAGGGTAAAAATAAAATATTTTTCAAAAATTAAAATTTGCTTGTTTATCCACGCATTAAGAGGATCCTATACTCTTTGCGTTAGGGCATCTATCGTTCCCGCCTGCTCCCCCCAATTCAAGGAGGCGTGGACGATATCACTGACAGTACACTCATATTTGTTATTTTTATGTGTCAACGGTCTGAGATATCTTTCTCAAACCTCGTGCAACGTTCGAAAAAAAATTATGCGCTTTAAGATTGACAATACTTAATTAAAATTACGATATCTATTTGAAGAACATTTTAAAAAATCAATACAACAAAAAATAGTTTTTAAAAAAAGAAAAAAATAAATAAGCGAATTAAAAAACTTACCAAGAGATTTATAGGTACATATACATTTAGTGTTTAAAACAGATTTTTTGGACTTTTAGCTTCCGCAAAAATGTCTATTAAATCTTCATACCTCATTAATCTTGCTCGATCGTTTTCAACACTAATTAATGTTAAGTCACAAAACCGCTGTTGTCCTATAGTACTACTTAGAAATTTTTTTATACTTTTTAACTTCGAAAATGTTATAGGAAATGTTAAAAAATAGTATAAAAGCTGTGCATTACATACCGTCGAAATTGGATAAAATCGTACTATAGTCTATTAAAAATATTTGGGCAAGTTCTCTTGTTCTGCAACATAATTGAATTTTGTCCAACAATGCTGATCTAAAACTTATTAATTTTTTTATTTTATTTTTCAAAACCTTTGCTTCGGATACTACATTTTTGTTATTAATTTTTAAAATAATTTCAGTCAGTTAACGATCTTAATATTTCAATATAATTAAATCTTAATGCAATTAAACGAATCATACCTGGAGGACTTACCAAGGCGGCCACAGTTTTTTAGGAGAACTATTCATCAGATTTACACTAGAACAGGAATCTGCAACCTTTTCACGTCGGGGCCGCATTTAATAACGAAATTTTACATTTTTTAGGTCGCGGGCCGCAATCAGTAACAAAATTTTTTTGGCGGTTTTAATTCCTTTTTTAATTTCTCTATTTTAAGATCTTAAGTTTTTGTTTACGTCGGTTTACATAATTTATGTCGGAGTAAAAACCCCTAATGTCAGATGCCTAATCAGCTCGGTAATGTGTTGACTACGCTGGATATGAAAAGAAAATATTATATTTTCCTACTGGTGAGCCTACGGGGTTCAGCCGTAAGCTGAATAATGACATTTACACAATGACGCTAGATGATGTTTATTGGTCTTTGTCATAAACATAGATTGTTGGAGCAAAAGAAAGCGATTGTTAAATGTGCTCTGCAAGTACATTGTTATATTTAAGAAATTCAATACCATTTTTACATTGCTAGAGTGATGATTAGTTTCTAGCGACAATATTCAGATTTCAAATTTTGGGTATGTGCAGCTTTCAGATGGTTCTCCAAACTATGGCTCTACAAACGTTC
This sequence comes from Liopterus haemorrhoidalis, assembly GCA_963971575.1. Lineage (NCBI taxonomy): Eukaryota > Metazoa > Arthropoda > Insecta > Coleoptera > Dytiscidae > Liopterus > Liopterus haemorrhoidalis. The sequence continues at coordinate 140,285,080 of OZ020611.1, forward strand.
CCCGGGCCGGTTTAATTTGCCAGTCGGCTACTACAAGATACTCTTCAAAACATGTCGTATTACATCCTTTGCCTTATTATTATTCGTGTTATTTTTTATAAACTATCAATTAAAACAGCCTTAAGGGGATCCTACACTGTACACGCAAAGAAATCACTGTATTTATATTTCAGATAAAGGTTAATTATTATTTATGTGCATATGGTCTCAATACCTCTAATCTGTTAATTGATTTAGTTGTCGTCTGTTTAAGCAGTTTCTGTCAATCGCCCCATATTTTGGCTGCGCCCGAGGCAAAGTGCCTCCCAAAACCGGCGTCCCATTATTGGCCGCGCCCGGGGAAAAACATCCTACAAAAGTTGCGCCCTATTCTTTGACTGCGCCCGAGGCAAAAGCGCCCCTACGAAAGTTGCGGTTGGTGGCGCTGTATTCCGGACGGTGTCCCGAGTCAGAGCCGCTTGTTGGGATTTTGCCGTGGGCGCAGCAAAATATGGGGCGCAACTTTCGTGGGGGCGCTTTTGCCTCGGTCGCAGCTAAAGAATGGGGCGCCGCTTTCGTAGGATGTTTTCCCCGGGCGCGGCCAAAATATGGGGCGCTAGTTTTGGGAGGCACTTTGCCCCGGGCGCAGCCAAAATATGGGGCGCTAGTTTTGGGAGGCACTTTGCCTCGGGCGCAGCCAAAATATGGGGCGCCACTTAACCCCTTCAAATATAAAAAAAAATATTTATTTAAAAAAACACTAAAAATGACTTAGTTCCAACCCTTTAATGGTTTTTTTTTTTGATTTATTCAAAGGAATACTAAAATTAACTTAATCCACCCCTTAAAATACAAAATTTTAAATTTATTTTAAAAAACTAATATGTATATAATCCAACTCTAAAATACATTTTTTATTTATTTATTCAAAAGAACACTTAAATTTACTTAAGCCAACCCTTAAAAAACATTTTTTATTTATATAGTCAAAAGAGCACTAAATTTTACTTAATATAACTCTTAAAATACAATTTCTTTTTAATCAAATAATCACGAAAATTTTCTTAAGCCAACTTTTTTATTTATTCTAATTCCCACCAAAATGTACTTAATCCAACTCTTAAAATAATCATTTTCAATTTTAATCAAAAGAAGACTCTAGCTCTTATAGTTATGGCCCAATTGTGTACGGCCCGAATTGTCCATCGCCCCAGTTGTGAAAAGCCCCAATGGTGAACGGCCCGTCTTTCTGCCCCAGTTGTCTGGTTACCATTCTGATCTTAAAAATTAGGATAAATTAATTAAGAAGATTTAAAAAGACCGGTAAATAAATTATAAATGATTTTTTCCCTCTAAAATATTTTAAAATCTTATGTTTATACTGAAATAATCTATGAAATAAATCTTCCGAAAGATAATAATGACCTTGGATAAGTTTTGTCACTTTTCTTACTTGACTGTACTTGGGGCGGAGTTTTATAGATTCATACTTCTGTCCGCTAGAGGCAGCATATTTTCAATTAAAAAAAATCATTTTGACTATTCGAATTTTGCAGTACTACTAACTAATATAAGTCACAGTTGTGTATGTATGTGCAATCGACACATTAAACTTTGCTTGCATTGTGTATTTTTTTCATTTTTTTTTGTTTTTCTTTACTTTCAAATTGCTTACTTTGCAAGTGCAATTATTCATAAACAGGAAGGAATTTAAGAAAAAACAATCAACAGGATCAAAGATTTATATATTATCTTTACATATGTTTTTGTTAAATTTTGATCAGTTGATTAGCGTAGGTAAAATCCGACAAGTCCTAACATGTGTTTTACGTTCCGCGCGGACCGAGTATAGGATCCTCTTAAGAGGATATTTCATTTGATAATAAAAACATTTATTTTTCATTAAATACATATTTGTTTATATTTATTTTGTGATGTGTTTTTTGAACTCTCAGTATTTTTCCAATATGTGGGTCAAAGAGTTATATAAGCATACCAAATTTCTATGTTCAGGAGTTTGGCTACAATTTCTACCACAGAGACAGACAGACACATGAATGACGTTATATGAGTTTTTTTGTGGTCATACCTACAAAATCCTAAATCTTGACATAAGTTATTTTTTACAGCATTCAGAGAGTGCTGGGAATACCCATTCCTGAAGAAAATTGGGTGCAGTTGGCACGACCCGGGAACAAATCATGTTCTTATTATTCTAATATTATTATTAATATTTCGTGAAAATATGGTAGTCTTTTTTATTGTTGAGATTTTTTTAGCCTTCAAAATTACTTACACTGAGTCACCTTTATGAAGAAGGCCGTTATTGAGTACAATCTCAACAAATGATAATCACAAATCGTTTGTACCGGCTTTATTGTCCAGTAACTGCGGCTAAAACTTTGCGCGGTATTAGTGAGTTTCGCCATAGATATATTGAATAGTCTAAACAAAAACACTTGTTGTTATAAAATAGGAAACGCTGCCAAAAGATATGCATTAAAATATCCCAACAGATGGTTATCAAACTTTGTGACGAATTCTCATCTGCAAACCATACACATATTTTCGTACAGGAATATTTGAAATTTATAGCTTGTTTGAAAATATATTACTACTAAATATTACTAACACTTCTGGTACTTGTAAATTTGAATTATGTCAACATGTAGGTATGACCAAGGTATTTATAGGGAGATAATCGGCCAAAGACAAGATGGCGAAGAAAAAGTAATGGGTAGTCATAATTCTGGAACAATAAACGGAAGAGGAGAAATATTAATTAACTCCGTATCACAAAAGCAACTTAAAAAGGGAAATAATTTCTTTAAGAAAACAGATAATAGACCTGGCAATCGCCGTCGTGTCATAAGAATGAAATAGATTTTATAATGGTGAACGATCTTAGACAAGTTGAAGATGTGGAAGTACTTAATAATTTTGAATTTACCTCAGACCACAGATTAGTCGGAACAAAAATAAAGATGCACATGAGGAAAAACATGTTTAAAAAGAATTATATTGTACAGAATGATATTGAAAACGTAAACGAATAGATCGAAAAAATAAGTGATAAAATAATTAAATATCCAGTATTTTTAAAAATCTTGAAATAGAAGTAATGTATAAAAAAAACCTAAAGGATATAATTAAAACAACTCTATCAGAACGAGATATACAAGGAAGACCACGAAATAGTAACAAATTCACAGAAAACACTCAAAATTTGATATATATATAAAAAAAAAAAAAAATTAGAAAGAGTAAAACAAAAACCAACAATAAAAAGAATAGAACTAGCAGAAGTATGCGAATTAGTTAGGAACAATATTAGGAATGACATAAGAACGAAAGAAGATAAGATGATACAAGAAATAATGGATACAACGGGATCAATTAATAAAATAAAAAATCAGCTGTGGCCACCACAGGACCGACCGCCATCATAAAGTTCTTATATAAAATAATGTATTTATTTAGCAGCAGAGTAGAATTAACTTGCCCTAATATTTTCTAACAGAGATATTATTTATCATGACCATGGAAACGTTACATATAAGTATGAAAAAATTGAGACTTATCAAAAAACGTCTCAAATAAAAGTTCTTAATTATTGCTTTTACAGCAACTCTTGTTCAATAAATTATTTCGAAATATTTTTCTGTTGTGAAATATTCACAAAAATCTTAAAATCGACACGAATAAACTCCCATTTTTAGTCAACCGATTTTTACCAAAAGTTGATCAACTCGTGCCATTGATAGCCGAAGCTTAAATATGAAGTTTCATAAAAATCCTTTCAGCCGAATTTGCTCTGCACGTGTACACAGACAGACGGACAGACAGACGGACAGGCAGACGTACAGGCAGACGGACAGGCAGACGGACAGACAGACAGACCGACAGACAGACCGACAGACATCATGCTAAAAATAGTCGAAACGTTATGTAGGGACCTCCATTCGTGGAGATCCATCGAAATCTCGAAATGTCAAAATCGGTATGATCACAATACCTCCCTTATATATGGTGGCGGTCGGTAAAAAGGAACTATCAACAGGCAAACAGTGGATTCATAAATTAAGTAATAAAACAGAAGAAATTCAGCATGAACGGAGGAATATATTAGACATCGCGACAGAATTTTATAAAGATTTGTATAGTGGTAAAAGTGCAAAAAAAAGTTTTGAAGTCCAGAGATGTTCAACTGAAGATCAAGTCCCACTGTTCTTAAAGGACGAATAAAGAAAGCTATAGAAGAATTAAAAAATGACAAGAGTCCATAAAGCTATTAGCTTTGTTCACAGATGAAGTTTTTATCAAGGTACCAACAATTAAGGAATAAGATCATAAACAGATTGACTGTGCATAACCAACTTGAAACGTGTTGGATATTCTTATCCCTGCGAATGCTAAATTTGTTTGTCGGACAAGATTGTGTAGTAAATTTAAGCGGGAATACTCAATCAAATTCAAAAAAACTAACAACGCGCAAGCGTCTGATTGGTAATTCTTGCTCTAATCTATAAATACGTGTGACTTGTTACGAACAAATTTTGCGTAAATGTCCGAAGGATACCGCGAATAACAAACATCTTGTCAGAAACACTGACAATTTCATCCGTGAACAATAAAAGGATTACTGCGCACGCGCGTGTTCCTTCAATCTGTATGAAACTTTGTCCGCGAATAAAGCTATTGTAAGAAGCGGCTATATGCTATGTTCAGATTTGGTGCATGTCCGAAAGATCAAGGGAATAAAAAAAAAAAGGAAATCCAAAACTATGGTTTATCAAACCGGCTCCAACGCCTTCATGACTTAAGGTGCGAACACGTACAAAAATTGTTGCCGGTGACTATAGGCACTGGCTAGCCAGTGCAAACCGTCGAGTATAAATATTTTTTTATTTTTAAATGTACCCGAACACGTATAAAGATTGTTGGTATTAGTAGGCGCGTGGATCATGCGCTTATAAGTAAACAAAAATCTTTGAAACATTATTTACTAGCTTACGAGAAGCTTGCTGACACTATTTTTATATGTTGTTTTTTTTTTCTTTGTGCGAGTGTTGCCTTTTCTACACACTTATGTATGCGTTTGCAACAATTTTCGAAGCACTTTTTCCTCTCCGATTCTCAAATTATGTGGGCTCCAACGCGAGCAAATTTTTTTGACGGCCAAATGTCCATGTAATAGTGAATGTATGCTAGTCCCACTAATGCCTAAGGATACCTCAATCTCACGGTAAGTCACATGACGATCTTGCAGTATCAGTTAACGCACAACATCAATGTTTTCCGGAACAACAACCGATTTTGGACGACCTTCACGAAATTCGTCTTTAGGCGAACTACGGCCACGATTGAAGTCGGAAAACTATCGATAAACAGTAGTCCTTGATGGTGCTTCATCGCCAAAAGTCGAATTAAGTTCATCGATGTACTGTAAAAAATAATCGCTCGAAAATGTTCACGATTTAATTCCATTTTCAGCCGAGATGAATTTTTTAAGTTACTGTAAACAACACAAATAGCGCTCGTACGTCAAAACGTTCTGAGTACGTAAACCGTCAAAAATGTCAAACTTTGCAATAGAGGAGTCAGTTGCCAGATGGCAGCACTAGTTTAGCGAAATCCCGAAATATAAGAGGCAACCCTAAGTAGCGAACCACTTATGGGTTCGACTATCTTTTATCGTGGCAAGAACATGTATTTATGCTGAACGAGGCAAAATAGTCTATTTTTCATAACATTAATTTGTCCCATTAGCCATTCAACTGTAGACATGTGCCCAATCAGTGTAACAAATAAAATAAGACTTACCTCTTGCCCATCACTATCATGATCCCTCTGAGATGCAAATGGATCCCTCTGCTCATGATCCAAATACTTCTCTAAATTAAAGAAGGTATCGAAGAATATTGGTGTCATCTTACAGTGTTTTAAATCAGTCAGTGATATTTTTCCAGGAGTAGTAGGTTTTACCATATCCAACATCTGACACAGACAATCCTGGAAGGGTAATGTTTCAATTCCGATAGCTTCCATCCGATGCATCTGTTCATCGTAGAAATATTCCAATTCATACATCGATAAGAATCCATCTCCATCCAAATCCATGCATCTGAAAAGATAATTACAGATTTTGACCCAGATAGTTGACTATTAGAGCTAATGAATCATTTAATAAGGTTGAGTTATCATTTAACGAGCTCGTTATATTTATTCGAGATGAAAAATTAATAAATTATGATAACTGCTGATGAATGATGGACTGATATTTAATAAATTATTAATATACTGATGTTATTGATACAACTTCCTGTAAATCATCAATGAAAGTAATAAATAATAATAATAATTATATTCCATTGAAATATACATATATGTAGTTCCTCATTTGCCTTATTTACATATTGTCTATTCAATCATTATTTGTATTTTAAATAATTGGAAAGTGTTAACTTTTGTGTTTCAATACTACAGAGTTGTCAGCTCTTAATAAATTTCCCGCTAGAAGAGTTAACCGCTGAATTTTAAATTTTTTATTTTTTTGTAGGCTTAAAAAAAAAAAAACTTCAAATATTATATATAGTTATATGTTTTATTTTTAATAAAAAAATATCTAAAAACCTAAATTAAAGTCAAAATGCAAACCTTCTTTTGTACCTTCTTTTTTTTTGCCCTATTTTGCAAAGCAATTATACGGGTAAAACATAATTTTTTCAAGAACCTTATTTCGGCTTCCACAGATTGTAAATTCTTAAGGGGAACATTTAATTTAGATTGGATGATGCCCAGGGGTGTCCGCAAATTTTCAATGGGTGCAAAACTTGAGGACAAATAATTACAACTTGAAATTTTTTTCACAAATTGTAAATAAAAAGTAAAAGTACTTTTTTTTTCTCGAATCCGAGGGACCTGGCCTTGTTTGCACCCCTGCGGACGCCCTAAGGCCCTTTTAAGGCCTAATCTATGAAGTAAACATGTTTCCTGCTGACTTAATTGTGTAAAAAAAATTTAAATGATTTTTAATGACCGAAATTTTAGCAATAAAATCTGACTTGCAATATTTACATCTTGCTCTGGCTGGATGTCCTGGAATTTCTTCTAAAGTGTAGAGTGTAGAGATCAGTATCTCTACTCTCTACTCGTTAGTTTGCGCAACTGTTAACCATTCCTTCCGAAAATGTTTGGCAAATTTTGTTATCTTTTTATACGCCACCCCTAGATTTTTGTTTTTGTTTGTTTGTTTGTTTGTTATTAAATCACCTAGCATAAACGATTCTTCGTTTAACAAAAAAAAAAAAAAAACTACAAATAAGTTTTCCCTATTACAGCCTGTTTCTTTGGTTTAAGCGGAACTAGATTTTTAAAACTAGTAATTTTTATCAGTATAAAGAGGATTTTGATCATTTTGTTTAGCAAAAGCCCTCTTCAATAATTAAAAAGTAAGCTCGTGACAACTAAAAAAAATAAAATTCCATTTGGTTCCACTTCAACTTTTGGATTAACCTCTATGTTTACGCTGTATATCAATAAATATTTATATATTGTGTCAAAATATATAAAATGCTACAATTATTTAAAATTTTTACATTTATACTCTTTCCGCTAAAAGATCCGCTATCACATATTTTAATCCGCCAAACCTAAAGCAATTACGCTAAGACTACAGGAAAAAAACGCTAAATTGGCAACTCTGCAAGTTTGCGATCTGATAATAAAAAATACATTTTGTCCCTGAGCTTCCATATTATTCCATCTCGGAAGTGCATTAAGAAAAAAAACCAACTACCACCAATATTTTTTAAGACAGACGGAGTTAAATCAAATGAATAAGGCGGACGGAGCAACAAAAAGGATATTTTGATGAAAAAAAAAAAAAAGGTTTTTCTTTGGTACATTGGTCTTCTTTCATGAAATATTTGAATCAGTTGGTCCAAAAGATTAGAATAGTACTTCTTCTTTACTCGTTTGGTTTATTGGAAGATAATCAATTATCAATATCCTCTTTACACACCACAATATGAAAGCCTTAACTTTCCCTGTAAATAAAATGGATTTGACTTTCTTTGGTGGTGAAGAATCACTATTTTTCCAATGTTTTGACTGATGTTTTGTTTCTAGTGTGTAGTAGTGTAGTTGGCGTTAGTCTTTTCTTAACAAAAAACTTAATCTTATATCTATAGCCTTAAAAAAACCTTAAAACTATATCTATTACTGCATGCTCAATTTTACCCATTTTCAAACCACATTAAACGATCAATAAAGTTTTTACAACAAACTACGTGATTGAACTAATGTTACGAAAAGTTGGCACCCCACCACTGGCTACTGGGATTCAGTAGTAATGGCGCCGCCGTAATGTCGGATGGTTCTGCTTGCTCCTCAAGAACTGATAATTAACCTTTATTGTCTATTGTAACGATTCATTGATTTAATAAACTGATTTTGTAATAAATATAAAGTGTGTAACAGACTTCAGAAGTGGGATGACGGGATGACTGGATGTGAAATGTGAAAAACGTGGTTGTGAAAAAAAAAGTTATTGTGTTCGGAAAAGAGCCAACTGTTAAAGTGTCCCTGTGTTCACGAGTTGTGACGGATAACTGTTAACTGTGTGGTGGAGAAAGAATTTCCCTGGGTCTACGAAGGAAGTGTGTAGCGGAATTCTCAAAACTTTTTCGAAGTGTAGTGACTTGTACGTTTTTCAGTGACATTTCGTGTTAATAAAACGTTAAGATCGGTGAATCTCCTGGTAAAATTGAGTGGAACAGTGAATCAGTGAAAAGAAAAGAACAGTTAAGACTTGTTCGTGATTGAGGTTAGGCGGGAAAACGGACAGAATCGCGCGGTAAACTCCTGCCATTAACGTTTTCTGATTGGTTCGACGAGTGACGTCACCAACGGTTGTGATTGGTTCACAGTAACTGACATTATTGCAGTGCGCGTACGTTTGAAATACTGTCAAAATGCAAAACCAAAGTGTGTTCGGTGAAAACGCGGATTCTACAAGTGCATCTGGCACTGGGATGCCAAGTATTAATACGAATTATAACAATGCTGAACTCTTAACAACTTTCATGGAAATGATGCGCATGAGAGACAATCAAATGCAGGGATTACTTGATCGTGTGTTAAGTGCAAACGATAGTTCGTCGCCTGAACGTCGACGATCTCCAGGTCATGTACCTTTTTCAGAAATTGGAGCTCAAATTCCGAAATTTGACCCCAGTAATGAAGATTCCGTGGACATAGAATTTTGGATCTCACGAATCGACGACATTCAAGACATGTATGACCTTTCGGACAACAACGTGAAGGTGTTAGCAACTAACAGACTGGCTGGGAACGCCCAGAAATGGTACAATTCAACACCTGATATACATTTGAAAGGTTGGACCGAGATTAAGACAGAACTTTGCGATCTGTTTGGGAATGTCCTAGACGAAGTTAAAATTCTTGAAAAGATGCGGAACATCAAATGGAAAATGAATGAATCTTTTGAAGATTATTTTCATATGAAGGTGCGATTAGGCAACAAAATTAGTTTGAAGGAAAGTGAAGTCATACATCACATTGTACGTGGAATTGAGAACTTCACAATCAGGACTCAGATGATAACCGCAAGGTTTAAATCATTAAAGGATTTGTTATCTACTATGAAACTAATTTCGCAAGAGTTCACCCACAGTGAGCCGCACCGTGCAAAGAGTGCACCGAAACCAAATATCAATGGTGATTCAGTGAAACATGATTCGACAAGGTACAAGGAGGTGGTGTGTTATAAATGTCATCAACCAGGACACATCTCACGTAACTGTACCAGTGTAAAAGATAAGTCTCACCCACCCGTAACGAGAGTTAGTACGGATAACAAAACAACAGTCAACTTAGTTACAGCTGATAAATCAATGTTTCAGCGGACTGTAAAAATTGCTGAACGATGTGTGCAAACTTTATTGGACACCGGTTCGAAATGCAACTTAATACGACAATCTTTAGCGGATGAGCTACGATTAGATGTTAACTCTACGAATGTTGTTCTTACTGGCCTAGATCAAGCAAAGGTCACATGCAAAAGCAAAAGCCAGCTAAAATTAGAGCTTGACGAAGGTCGTTATGACATTGAAGCTGTAGTTGTGCCAGATTCTGCGATAAATAATGACTTGTTACTAGGAGAAGAATTCTTTAAACTGGTTGATCTGAATTTTAATAATGGAATACTTAAGATTTCGGAGCGTAACAGTCAAGTTCCAAAAATATTGGACGATTGTGTGAACGATTTGTTTCAAATTAAAATTGATTGTTTCGAAGACTTACCCGTGTCACTACAGATTGGTGACATACCGCAAGAGTTTGAAGATGAAATTAACAAGATGATTTCAACCCACATGACTGAAAAACCAAATTCAGAAGCAACTCATGGATTACCGGAGATGAAGATTGTTTTGAAAAGTGACAATTCGGTTAATTGTGCACCGCGTAGACTGTCTTATCACGAGATGGAATTTATTGATGCGAAAGTTGAATCGTTGTTAGAAGAGGGAATTATTCGTCCGAGTAACTCCGATTACTCGAGCCCGGTAGTATTAACCAAGAAGAAGAATGGTGAATACCGCATGTGTGTGGACTATCGTGCTCTCAATAAAATAACAATGAAAGACAAGTTTCCAATACCTCACATCGATGACTTAATTACTAATCTTAGCCAGAAAACATTCTTTAGTGCACTTGACTTGAAAAGTGGGTTTCACCATGTGCTAATGGACAAAGACTCGATTAAATTTACTTCTTTTGTGATACCTGGTGGACAATATGAGTATTTGAAAATGCCTTTTGGTTTGGCAAATGGCCCATCAGTTTTTCAACGCTTTGTGACACAAATTTTTAAGGACATGATTCAATCCAGAGAAATACAAATATATATGGACGATATACTGATTGCTAGCGAAACTGTAAGTGACAATGTAAAAACCTTACAAAAAGTTCTAAAACGTATGTCCGAATATGGTCTCCAGCTGAGATTGGACAAGTGCAAATTCGTCGTAAAACAATTAGAGTATTTAGGCTATAAAATCTCTAAGAATCAAATACAACCTGGAACTGAGAAAACCAAGGCTGTAATGGAGTTTCCAGAACCTAGAAATTTACATGAACTGCGAAGGTTCCTAGGTCTGACCGGATATTTCCGGAGGTTTATTAAAAATTATGCCAGATTGGCAAAACCTTTATCAGACTTGGTTAAGAAAGACTCTGTATTCACGATGGGAGAAGAGCAGCGAGACGCTTTTCTAACACTGAAGCAAGCGTTAATACAAGAGCCTGTTCTGAAGATTTATAACCGACTAAGCGAGACTGAGTTACATACAGACGCCAGTACCAGCGGACTAGGCGCTATTTTGCTGCAGAAAAATGAGGACGGACGTTTTCATCCAATCCATTATGCCAGTTGGAAAACTAGTCCCGAAGAGTCTCGTTACACAAGCTTTAAATTAGAGACACTAGCAGTGGTTAAAGCTGTTGAGAAGTTTCGTGTATACCTGTTAGGTTTACCTTTTAAAATTATCACTGACTGTAATGCTGTCAAACAAACTTTGGCGAAAAAGGACGCCAATCGCCAGATTTTTGGTTGGTGCATGAAGCTAGAAGAATTCAACTACACCATTGAACACAGACCCGGACGAAATATGTCCCATGTGGATTGTTTAAGTCGAACTTTCACCTATGTTATTGAACGATCCAGAGACGAAGTTCATGACAAGCTTTTGATACTGCAAGCTCAGGACGAAGAGATTAATCGGATCAAAGTACGACTCAAACAAAGCGATGACCCGAAGGGAGAATATACTCTCGTGAATGGCAAACTAATGAGACGCCATGAAGATCGATTATTGTATGTTGTACCGCGTAGCATGAGACGCGAATTAGTTATGAAAACTCACGAAGACATTTCCCACTTAGGGAGCAGTAAAACTTGTGACATAATCAAGCGCACATACTACTTCAAGAATATGTCCAAGTTTGTCAGAAAATGTCTGGCAAATTGTATTCGATGTATTGAGTATAATTATCGTAGAATTAGCAACGAGGGCCTCTTACACAGTATTGATAAAGGCTCGACTCCATGGGATACTCTGCATGTGGATCATCAAGGTCCCCTGGAACGATCTAAGAACGGTTACAGACATATTTTCGAGATCATCGATGGGTTTACCAAGTTTGTCTTCTTAGAACCTACGAAGACAACGAGTTCTGATGAAGCAATCAAGATTCTGCAGAACCTTTGTAAGATTTTCGGGTACCCCCGAAGAATCATAGCTGACAGAGGTACATGTTTCACCTCTGAATCGTTCCGAACTTTCTGCGAGGAACGAAACATCACCCTAACACATGTTGCTGTCCAGACGCCCCGCAGCAATGGTCAAATAGAAAGGTACAATCGTACGATACTACCTGCGTTGCTGAAAACTTCCGCTCCAGATCGTTGGCCTGAAAAATTGCCGGAAGTACAATTCTCATTAAACAGAACGATTCAGGCTAGCACTCGGAAGACACCAAGCGAATTGTTCTTCGGATTTAATCTGTTAACAGGGCAACAGGACGCTATATCCGTCTCCCTGAATGAAGACGTAGTTCTTCACGATTTCCTTGGACGAAGAAGCAAGGATCGGGCTCAAGCTCAACACAACATTGAGGAGACCCAGGAGAGAAGTAAAGCCCGATACGACAGAAATCGTCAAACTGCATCCATCTTCCAGAAGGGGCAGTACGTCGCAATCAAGAGGGTTGCTCCCCCAACTGACCGCTCTGCAAAGATGGCCTCTAAATTTATCGGTCCCTATATGATCGAGGAGGTCTTGGACAACGATCGCTACGTTGTCGTTGATGTCCCTGGACATCCATTAACCCAGAAACCGTACCGTGGTATCCTTCCCCCCGAAAGGATGAAGCCATGGGCAAGCGGAGAGTCTTCAGAAGAAGATAGCGACCTCGAGGACGATGCCGACATCAGGAGGGCCGACTGTTACGAAAAGTTGGCACCCCACCACTGGCTACTGGGATTCAGTAGTAATGGCGCCGCCGTAATGTCGGATGGTTCTGCTTGCTCCTCAAGAACTGATAATTAACCTTTATTGTCTATTGTAACGATTCATTGATTTAATAAACTGATTTTGTAATAAATATAAAGTGTGTAACAATATCATTTGATATTTCACAGCTGTTTATAAGACAGGTGTAGCAATACAATCGAGACAAAATTTAGATACAGTGACACATATATACAAAGTCGCGAACTTTTCAATTCATTTCGTATATTATTTATTTAGCTTGCAAGGATACCATATTTGATTCTTCACACTTTATATTGTAAATAATGTTTTGTAACACATCACAGGTATAAGGTTTAGTACCTAGTACGTGGAAAGCAGAAATAGCGAGTTGGTATGGTGCAGCTGCCATTTGTAAGCTGACTTCTGTTGAGTTTGTTTTGCTCAAATTTTATAGCGTTTTTTGTAATTCGATTTTCTTTACCCCGGCGATTTTTAAGATAAACTTGATCGAAGAACAGCGTGTTTGTGAGATATTTTCTTTCACACTTAGAAATACGGGGACATAAACAAGAACTTTTGAAAACAAATTTAGAAGAAGATGCTTTGAGTCGAATTAATGCTTTACGTGTTTTGGGCGCTTTAAAGATCACACAAATTCAATCAAAGATGCTGGCAGATCGAGTACTTTTAATTTGTAAAACCCGACGAAAAGGTTATTCAGGTTAGCGAATAAATCATTATCAATCAACGATTGTTTGTTAGAGAGGTTGGAGAAGAAGTAGGAATATCATATAGGACTTATCAAGACATTTTGATCAATTTCAACTACATGACTTGGCGGGGTGCAAAATATGCCTTTGCACCAAGGCGAAATATTAAGATTTAGAAAAATAAATCCCACATTCACGAAACTCTTAGTTACTTTGGAGTACATAAAAGACAATGAATTAATATCTACATTTACCAATTTTTCTATAGCTTTAAGAATTCTTGTAACTGTGCCTATAATGGCATCAGGGAAAAGGAGATTTCCTAAATTTAAATTAATCAAAAATTACCTCAGGTCCATTATTGTCGATAGAGAAAGATATTTACGAGAAATACGATTTGTCAAAAATAATTTATTTCACTTTCAATGTATTTAATACTAATATTTATCTTTGTTATGTATTAATAGATTTGTATTTATATATGAAATAAAATATTCATCTAAAATAAAACAGTTTATTTGTAAGAATCTTTATTTTATTTTATGAAAATAAAAATAAGATAATAGGTGTGTTCGATTTGCACATTTGCAGTTACTGTTTACTACCGCGTTAAAAAAATCTGTTCGTTTGGTCGCAGTAACTGCAAATCTGTTTAATTTGTCGTAATTTACTGCCAGTTTATGACGCTACTGCGAAAAAGTTACAGCTGTTTCTCTTGCGGATTATTTGTTACGGCTGTTAACGCTTTAACGCGGCAGTAAACAGTAACTGCAAATGTGCAAATTGAACACACCTAATATTTGTTTAATGCCCCCCCAGGAACGACCCAGCTCACACTTTTCTTTTTCGGCAGTTTTTGGCGAAGAACAAATTCACTTTTGTTCCCATTTCAAAGCTACGTAATTCGTTAAAAGAACGTCGTTGTCAAACGGTTGGAGGATTAAATAAATAAAATAAGTAAATAAATTATTAAGAAACTGATCTAAAAGCGATTCCAAAAAGTGTCTACTAAATGTGTTTCCAGTGTGGAAAAGACGGTGGCAGTGATGTGTAAGCACAGAAGGGCACTTTTTCGAAGGTGATAATTTAAATGTATAATAATTTCTATTCATAGTTTGACGCTAGTCTGATAATTTTTTGATCAAACGTACGTACATGTGTCTTTTGTACAAACATCATTCATTCAATCATCTACATTTATATACAATTGCAAATATATGAGGGGTATTAACAAAAGTATTAAGAATTACGTTCGCCATAATTTTTTTATTTGTCATCGTTAGGTTTTTTTTTCTATACGTTATCCTTCTAAAGCCTATATCTATGAACAAATTACTAAACACCATTATTTTTAGAAAGAATGGTTCCGAAAAGGTTTTCGAATCCATTATTGGATTGCTCTTTTCACTTCATTTAGTGGATTATAACGATTTCCTCGAATTGTGTTTTTTTTTTTTTTTTAATTTTCTTTTTTAACTTGACAATTTGACACTTGACTATTTTTCGAATGACAATCGATTAATCTATCAAATATATAGGCCGGATAATAATGTTGTTACAAATAACAACGATATTGCTAATAATTTCAATAATTATTTTATAACTATTGTTACTAAAATGGCTAATAACATTACAAGGAATAATAGTGTTAACATTTTATCAATAAATTACAGCCCTGCAACTTGTTATCACTCCCGACGATATTAATATCTGCAATTAATTCACTGAAGTTGAGTAATTCAGTTGGCTATGATAGGTTTACTTCTAAAACTATTAGTTGCATTAAAATTATATATCTCTACATCTGTCTAAAATATTTAACAAATTTTTAATCATGGATTAAAAAGTGTTTAAAAATGTTTATAAATCGTAATTATCGTCCTATTTATTTAGTATCGACATTCACAAAAAATGTTGAAACAATAATTAAAATTCAAATGGAAGATTTTTAAAAAATATATAATATTCTATCTTTAAATCAGCTCGGTTTTAGTTCAAATTATTCAACCAAAAATGCACTTTTTAAGCTGTCAACAAATATTCATAAAAATTTGAATCAGTTTAAATATTCTGCCGCAGTTTTTCTAGATTTGGCCAAGGCTTTATACTGTCAACCATAAACGACTATTGGCCAAACTTGAAAAATATGGGTTCAGAGGTAAAGTTTTGAATTTATTGGAAAGTTACCTTACCGAACGAGTTCAAATCACTTCAATAAATGGTGTTCTGAATATATATTCTTATCTTACAATAGAAGTACCACAAGGAATTTGTTTAGGACCTCTCCTGTTTCTAGTATATATTAATTACACTTAAATTATCCCCTTCGAAATTCTGAAAACAAATTTCGAAGGAACTTTTTGGAATCGCTTTTAGAACAGTTTCCTCGTTTTCTTTTCATCTCTTTAGTCGTTTGAAAACGGCATCATTTTAACGAACTCTTCTGTTTTGGGAACAGAAAATAGTCACGCTGGCCCAAGATAGGTAAGTATAGTGGAAGAGAGTAACTTTGTTCTTCGCCAAATATTGCCGAGCCATAATACACATGTGTGCTGGTGCATTGTTGTGATTTTCGACATTTTTCGAAAATGTCGGGACAAAACAATCAATCATCGATTGACACGAATTAATTTTCGTAACTGGATAACCTTTTCGCCGTTATTACAAACTGAAAGATTATGCGATCTCTCATCTTTGATTTCTCCCATTTTTAAAACGCTCGAACCACTTGAAACACGTAGTTCGATGCAAACGCTTTCGAACGTTTTCTTCAAAAACTGTTCTAAAAAAAAAAAAAAAAATCAAGTGAAACAAATGTTTACTGTGACACAAATTGCCGCGGTAAAGAATTAATCGGTGTAAAAAACTTTATAAAAATCGAACGAAAAACTTGAGGAAAAAAACTCAACGGCAATCAAATCACAAATGACAACTGCAACATAACAATTTGCTATTATCCCTCTCCACTTACTAGATATTAGGCAACGCGCACAGTTCTCGTATATTTTACCAAACCTCGCATATCTGTATCTATAGACACAAACAAGGACTCATTGTCTGTGGTGTACTTTTAATAAATAATTTTCTTTCCGAATATTAAACACAAACGACGACATAATTCTACTGACAAATCATCAATTAGTAATTTATCTAAATTTATCTAAAAAGGCCCAAGAGTGGTTTTCTGCAAATAAATTAACTTTAAATCCAGACAAAACCCAAAAACTTATCTTTTCTTTAAACCGGATTGTATCAGAGGGCATTGCCTATGGTGACCCAGTCAAATTCTTAGGTTTCCACATTGATGGACAACTCACTTGGGATTATCACGTGAACCTATTCGCGTCTTGTCTAAAAAGAGTTAATTTCGCGATACAAATTAAAATCTTCAGTCTCTAATGAAACATTGCGCTTATTCTACTTAGGTGTCTTTCAGTCTAAGTTGGGGTATGGCATTATGCTATCTATGGAGTCTGTAGTTCGACTGACCGAATTTTTAAAATTCAAAAATGCCATAAGACAAATTAAATAATGCTCCATTTATAACTGTTTACCCGAACGTGAACCCGACCAAATATGTAACACACTCTGATAATCATTTTTATGATGCAAGACGTAAATTTAATATTCGATGTCCGAAAATCCGACTAACCAAATCTAAAAATGGTATGTACTTGGCCGCTCTTTTCTACAACCATTTGCCTGAAATTTTTAAAACTCGACAAAAAAAAAATTGAAAAAATTTAAAAATATTTTAAAGGAGAACTGTCTTTATGATTTTGAGGACTTTTATAGTATTGTATTTTAAGATTATATTTGACTTGTATTTTACTATTTTATTTTAATATGTTGTTTTTGTAATATCTATTTTAAAATTTGTACTTTTATATATTTTGACTCGTGTAAACATTTTCTGTAATGTATTCAACACTAGTGTCGTCCAGTGCCGTCCAGGTTTATTATTATTATTATTATTATTATTATTATTAAGTTTCATACCTAAACCAATATTCGATAGCAGTTGGATGCGTCTTATCTTCTTCCGAAAGTAAGAACCAAACAAACTCCGTGTAACTCATTTTCTCTTCCTGTTGTGCTTTATGCTGTCCTCTTGTGACAGCCCCACTAAAGATGCGGTCAATAATTCTTGTAGATAAAGCTAAAATAAGTCCAAATTAAAACACAACAAAAACAGAAATAACTCATATTTATTACCATGGTCATTATGTCGAGTCAGATCTTGTTTGTCTATAAATAAATCATGATCTCTGTCCAACTCCCAGAATTTACAGTAAATAACGTAAAAGTGTTCGTAACTGAAATACGCTGTGATCTGGTTGATATCTTCTTCTTCCTCTAATAATTGTAGCACTGATAATAGGTTGGAACGCCTCAGTTCAGATAAGGTTATTTTTCCTGACCACGAACGATTAACGCAGTAGAATATTCGGGCAATTACCTGTAAAAATAATTAACAGTTAATTAGTGTACTAAAATATGGAAATTTTTGATTAGAATGTAGTTTTTAAATTAATTTTATGGTCCATATATTATTAAAGTCAGAGATAATCTGTAGCATCATGTATGCATAATGTAAGACGTTTCTCTAAAAAAAAAAAAAAAAATCATACCTACATGTGAATTAACTTTAACAAAATGAAATATTGGAAAGTAACCAAATTATTAATGTTCTAATCTTAAAATATTGGTAATTTTTTAAACAAGACGATGTATGTATCGTGGTCTTACTGCGCAAAATGACCAAGTCCAAATTTTACGATTTTGGAATTTTCTGATCAAGTCAGTGTAAATTACGACATCTACGAGCCCAAAATCACTTGAGTTCGCCCGTATCTATTTTATCGTTAGTAAGTATTTACAAAAATATAAATAATCGTCAAAAATTAAATTTAATGGAATGATTCATATAATTTTTGGAAACTTCAATTAATTTAAAATGTATTTTTGTAAATTATAAAAAATACTGTTAATGAAGAACATGGTAAGTTCTTGTCACTTGTCGTGTGAGTTCATTCATGTAAAAAGTTTGATGTGATTTCATTATTATGACCGAACAAATGAAATACTTGTTAAGATATGTTCGATTGTCTTTTATCAATATTGATAAAATATTAATGATATTTTTTAATATTTCGTTTTGATCATAGCTCGAGGTAAGGCCGTATCTGAAGACTTGAAGAAAGTTATTATTAATTTATTAAAATCTGGAAAGTCTGCCTACAGCATAGCAAACACCTTAAATTTGTCTCGTTATACTGTTAGAGACATTGTGAGGTTGTATAAAAATACTGGTTGAATTGCTAGAAAACCATATTTTATAAAAATATCTTCGGTAACTGATGCTGAATTTTGAATTTTGAGTCGGATAGTGATTAAAAATCAACGTGCTAACTGCTGTGCTTTAGCTGTTCTTCGGAATAAAACCATAGGCAGAGAGTATTCCAGATCCACTAGCACAAGGGCACTAAAGAAAATTGGATACAATTTTTACAAGGAAATATCACCTTTGTCTTATTTTTTTTTCATTTTATTGAACCAAATTTTTAATTCTTCAGGCAAAACAAAAACCATTATTAACAGAAAAAAAAAAGAAAAATCGGCTAGCGTTGGCTAAAAGTCATAAAAATAGGATGCTAGAAG
This sequence comes from Liopterus haemorrhoidalis, assembly GCA_963971575.1. Taxonomy (NCBI): domain Eukaryota; kingdom Metazoa; phylum Arthropoda; class Insecta; order Coleoptera; family Dytiscidae; genus Liopterus; species Liopterus haemorrhoidalis. The sequence goes on from OZ020611.1 coordinate 140,304,488, forward strand.
AATGGTATAAAGTAATTTGGAGCAACGAATCCCGATTTGAGCTTTGCGTGGGAGATTCTCGAAACAGAGTTATTAGAAGAAAATCGGAAACGTATCATACGGATTGTTTTGGAAAAATAGTGAAATTTCCTGCCTCTGTGATGGCTTGGGGATGCATGTCCGCCAGTGGTGATGGCAGTTTTACTTCGCGGAAGGCATAATTCATGTTAGAAAATATATAAATATTTTAAAACATTTTTTGCCTACAATTGAAGAATTGCAGTCGAATGATGACAAATACATTTTTCAATAGGGCGGTGCTCCTTACCATACTGTGAAGCAAGTGAAGTCATGGATGATGGAAAACAATATTAAATTGTTGAATGGACTTCCAATAGTCCAGATTTGACACTCATAGAAACTTTGTGGAACAGAATGAAGAAGAAACTGAGAAACGATCCTGCACGAACAATTGCCAAGATCGACTACAAGAAATATGGAACTCTTTCCAACAGCTGGATTGTCAGAAACTTGTAGACACCATGCCACGCTGCTATTTTAAAAATAAGGGAGGAGTTACACAGTGGTAAAAATATGTTTTTTATGGGAAAATTTGTGTAATATTTTCAGTGACATTTATAAAGTTCATTTTTTTTACTGTAATGAATATAAATAAGCAATTTTGTGGGTAAATAGGTTTAAATTTAATCAAATAATAAAGTAGTTCAATAAGTATAGCAAATGTTCCGTTTTACTTCACTTATTCTACATATTTCAAGTAAAAATCTTAAAAAATGCGAACGGGCGAAATCAAGTGATTGTGGGCTTGTATAATAGGATTAATTTAGACCTTTAAAATTTTAACAGGTAGACCTTTAAATAATAATATACCAACAGAATTAATAAATTTATATAAAGGGATCTTGCCTATTTCGGAAAAAAAAAAATTAATTAAAAAAAAAATAGCAAATTTGGTGAATGTTATGTAAAACTGACGTGATACCTCCAGAATACCATGGATAGAGGCAGAGCCGCAGCAGGGGGGGGGGGGCGGAGATGGCGACGGCCCTGGGCACACCAAGGAAAAGGGCGCTGACGGGCTTGACTAAGGGGCGCCATTGTGAACCTTTTTTTTTCTCATCACTTAAATTTTGAGAGGCGAGAACCTTGTTTTTATTTGCAAAAGGCGCCAATTTCTCTTTACTTAATTTTTTATTTAAACATTCTCAATGTTGTGCGTTGTACGTAAAACAAGTAGTTCGTCTACTAGTTATGATGTAACAATGTGCTATAGACCAGTGTTTCTCAACGGGTGGTCCCTGGGTCAGTTCTTGGTAGTCCGCGCACACAAAATATCATTAGTATTAATAATGGGCCTTTAAGCAAAAAATAAAAAAAGAAAGTTTTTCTTGACGTTCGTCGTCCGCGGTTAGTGTGGAATTCTGAAAGTGGTCCACAACTGCCGAAGGTTTGAGAAACACTGCTATAGACACTAGCAGCTCGGATAGTTATGTATATAATGAGCTTCATTATAACACTTAACATTTTATTGTATAAAATTGGTAATATTGAAACAAACACCTGTAAATTTTACAAAACTTAGTTGACAGCACCTTGAAAAAAATAAAACTGTCAAATCAGTCAGGCAAACCGCTACATTAACATACCAAATTCCCTAATCAAGGATGTTGCTTGATTATATAATCAAACTTTATTATTTTAAGACATGAAAAATCAAAATAAAAAAAATAATATAAAAAAAACTCAATACATAAGGCTTTTGCCGCACTGGTCGAATAGAAAACTCGATGCTTCGCGACTATTTTTCTAACCTAGATGCGTGCGGCAAAATCATGCCTTATAAAATTTGTGTTTAAATATCCTATTTTATATTGAACTTTATTTAACGTGACTAATAAAGAGCACTATTTGGGTATTGGTCTCTGTGACACCATTTAGCGTCTACATCTTTGCGGCAAAGATGCAAAATAGATAATCGCAATTTATGACATAAATATGAAGGCGGCATATCCCGTCGGGAACAGTTTGCAATTAAGGACAAACAACCCAAACCCGGAACTGTCATGCGTAATCCGGGACGTCTGGTCATTTTAGTTAATGGGTTAGTGAAAAATGTTGGAAACAGAACACTTATGTTCCTAATAATTTTATTGATTTCAGGAAAGCGTACGGCAGCATTGTACGTGACAAACTATGAGAAATTATGGAACAATGTGGCACAGTCAGTAAACTTGTCAAGATGACAATGGTGTGTGTGAGTGTCGCATTGTCGGGAGTCATAATCAGAGTTAATGTAGGAAACCTTTTGTCTCAGCCTTGTGAAATTCATACTGGAGTTAAACAAGAAGATGCCACCTCAATTATGCTGATAAACCCTTTAGTTAGCAAAGGGTGATTTATGCCCCAGCAAACATTTAAAAATATTCTAGTTGAAAAAACTGCATCAATCACATTATTTTCTCTCCCACTTGTAGCAGTATCATTCTACAGTGGTACTTCGACTTTTACGAACTTTTCGAGGTACGAACTTTTTTTATATCCCAATATATCCCTTTTGATACGAACTTAGACTCGAGATACGAACCGTGATGCATTTCTTTTGAACTAAAGCCTGTTTTACATTATATTTTTTAAAACTTTTTTGCCTAGTACTAGAAACAGGCTTAATTCAGAGTACTGGTCCAGCATACTCATATATTTATGCACGTTTAGTTGAGCGCCCGCTGTACCTTAAGCAACTGATGACAACAAATCCAAAAATGAACCCCAAAACCAACCACAAGAACATTGAGTTTTTTTACAATTTAATGGAAGATGGTTTTCATACTAATCACGTAAAACCAAAGATTTCTTAAATAAAAATTAACATGTAATGGTATACAAAATGTACAATAATACAATAATATTTTATTGTCCTCAATAAATGTTAATAAAGCCACTCGAATCTCAATAGTTTAACTGGTCATTGAAAAAGTTTTAACCATTATGAAATACAAATATACAGCTGAGTGACTGTTCTCTTACAGGGCTGATATATTACAAGAGCGGCATATAATACAGTACAAATTCTTTAAAATTTACCAAATAATAGATAATGGATGTTGTGACGTTTCATGCAATGGGAATATGAATTACCTATATTCTTTATATATCTTATAATTCAGACAGGAAGTAAGTAAGTCATTGTTAAGTCATTGAAGTAAGTGGTGCAGTGTTATTTATTTATTTTTGCTGCGATTATTTTTCGATGGATCGCTGGCTAAAGTATGGATTGTTAAAAAAAGCTGCCAAAATCTCCGTCTCAGAACATCCAGTAGACGACAAGTGTGTTCAAATATTATAAAGATAGTATTTTAATAGTTGTGTCTTACGCTTAAGACTTATGGATTAAGTTTTTACCAACCGCTACATACATATACATACATATGAGGGAGGGACTGTGATCGTACCGATTTTGACATTTTTAAATTTCGATGGATGTTCACGGATTGAGGTTTCTACATAATGTTTTCACTATTTTTAGCATGATGTCTGTCGGTCCTTGGACACGTTTAAAGCGATTTTGACTAAACGGATTTTTATGAAACTTCATTTTTAAGCTTCTCACACCAATGGCATTAGTTAATCAACTTTCGGTAAAAAGCGGTCATCTAGAAATGGAAAATTTTTGGCGGTCAGTCCTGTGGTGGCCACAGCTGATTTAAATAATATATTTTACGTTATTTTTATTATAGTAATAATACTTAATAATACTTATATAAGTATTTATTTTATCATACGTATATGTAATGTTTCCATGGTTATGGTAAATAATTTCTGTGTTAGACAGTATTTTGTTTAAGTATCTATTTTGTGATGGCGTCCGGTCTTGTGGTAGCCGTACCTGATTTTTTATTAATATTTTTGCTTTTAACTAACAAAGCATTGTTACAATTTGCTCAGTTTATAGTCCGTACCAAATAACTTTTCAAGATCGGCATAAAACAATTATTCTGTATCGATCAACTGAGAAATTTATTTCCAGACCATATCACACGTCAAGATCCACTAAAATATATATAAATATATAGCCAGTAGGAACGCATAGGGGGAATTAGGGGAATAAATACCCTCCCCCGAAAATTCGAAAAGAACTAAAATTATAATTACCCCATTTCAAGATTGCTAACATTCTCCATACGTATGAATTCCGATGTTGTGAAAAATACCCCCCCCCCCCCTCCACCGAAATATTTTTCTGCGTACGCCACTGTATATAGCAACGATAGTGCTCCGCGACGAATTATTCTCGTGAAAAGTGCTCCGCGGCTCAATAAGTTTTGGAAACTCTGTCCTATAAAATATAATGGAAAATTGGGTTTGGAAATATGTACGTACTTTTCAAGATACGAACCGCGATCAGTAACGAACTAAGTTCGTAAGTCGAGGTACCACGGTATTTAATTTCATTCCTTAAGTCTGTATTTCTTGGTAATGAAACAACATAACTCAGTTATTTCGAAACTGTGGTTCGCGGATCCTGGGGGTCCGTATTTTATTTTCTAGGGGCCCCGATAAATATTAAGATTCTTCAGCCCATACATGTCCCACGGTAGTCTCAACGAGCCGTAGTTTTTCACTACCGTACTATTACTTTATATTGGGCACGGGCCCAATCTACTGATATTAATAAATATCAGTCTAAAAACACAATCCAGAATATTGGGGTCCGCCAAAATATTTCCTTTATAACAGGGGTCCAACGAAAAAGCTTACAAAATATCGGAACCACTCACATAACCAATCAACTGTTAGATTATTTTCAGCCAAACATAAACAGAAGGGGTTTTTGTATTTTTGGTCCCCCTTGTTGAACCCCCAATTATTTATGGTAGGAAGCAAGCCAAGCTGGTGTGAAAACGCCAATATGGCAGACCATTCACAGCTTTCAAGACTTGTTATAAATTTTGGTATTTGTCTATAAAAGAAGTAAAGAGCAGAAGATGCCGAATTGTGAAACAAAAAAGGAAAGAAACCAGAACAACTCTTTATATTGCATGTGACATTCCATTATGCAAAAATTATTTTTTTCCACGACTGTTAATAAAATTGTACTACATTCCACTTGTTTTTGTGCGGGAAATCCGTGTTTATAGAGACTGTTAAAAATGTAAAAAGTGTTAAAAAAAGGTCTCATAAGCGTTTTATTATTTCACATTTTCCATAAGCATAATACATCGGCTAATGGGGACTACACAACGATCTCAACGGACTTAAATGAACTTAGGGGGGCAACAGAACCATCTCCAAGGATTGCAGGCGTGTCCGTACAGTCCGAAAAAGCATCAGAGAGTGCATCGAAAACAATTAAAGTTAATTCGTGATCTTAACTTCAAAAATCTCAAATATTAGCCTTCTTTACGGACAGCAAAAGTACAGTTCAAAAATTAAAATATCCCAAAGTCTTACATAACAATTCTAACATCTACGATATCATACAAATCATTCATCTTCACAAGTATCTATGGTATATGTTGTAATCAAGATAATCTGGATCAAAGGACACCCCAAACATCACCTTCAACGAAGCGGTAGCCATTTTAGCAAAGAAGCCATAATACAAGAATGCCTTTGGACATTCCTATTGAAATAACTGACGCATATAGTTTGTACACTAAATTCATCAGAAACACATGGAATGAAGATTACTAAACGAGTTTGACATCAAAAGGTTCCTTTTATGGTTCCTTACAACCAAATATTCCTTCTTCCAGATGACTTGCTTCGGGCATGAATAGAAAATTTATCACGATATGCAGAATGCGTTTTAATTATACAAAAGCTAAACAACACCTTCACGGACTAAATTTGATATCAACTGCGGCTTGCATCTGCGACCCAATTATTATAGAAGATGTGAACCATTTAACTTAGTCAAAAAAAGTTATTTTCCCTACATCTATTGAGTGCATTCTTTTCACAAATAACATTTTCAAAATTATTTTCAGGTTTATAAATTTTAATAATATACGAATATAGTCGGACAATAAGATAGATTATGTGTATTAATAGGTTACTTGAATTAACTTATATTTTTATAACAATTGGCTTATATGTTTTATAATTGTATTGTTACATTGTATACTGAACTGGTTAATAATAGCCAAAGAGCAATAAATTGTTTTTTTTTTTTTTAATTAGAGACAGCTGTTGAAAAATGTATGTATATATCAATATTTATTTATTTTAATTTTATTTTTTCTAATTGCAGACGTTCGTAGAAGAATATTGTATGAAACTCATGCATAAACCGTCTTATTTCCCTCATGGGATTGACGGTCTACGGCTCGTGCAATCCCATTCGTGAAAAAAAGTACTGCTTTATGCACTTGTTGCATAAATAACTATTCACACATCATGTATAATGAGTTTTTATAGATATTTTTTTAACAGACGAGGCACGCAATATACAAATACAGGGTCCCGCAGAGAGGTATGATGTTTTTGAAAAGACTGTCACACATTTAATATCGAACCAATTTCAAAATTTATTGTTTTTATACATAACTGATACATTGCCATTTGCCACAAATACAGATTTATTTTCTAAAAAATAATCAACTTCGAAAAATCACATCAGTTAGGTGGCGTCCATTTTTGTGGAGGCATTCTTGTAGACAGGTGGCGAAATTGTCCATACAATGTTCAAGCATGGCAAGTGGAATCCTTTGAATTTCTCCCGTTATATTTTTGGAAAGCTCTTCAAGAGTACGTGGTTTTGGAACACGATCATGACGACCAAATCGTCGCTGTGTGAACACTACAGAACGACCCGTTTCATTGAAGGTGTTGTAAATAAACACACAATGTGCTATAGACCAAGGCTCCATTGTTACTGAAATGGCATCTGTTGACGAGTAGATATCAACCATTCCGAAAACTGTGTGACCAACCAAGCGCGCGTAACAGTCATTTCAAAAACATCATACCTCTCTGCCGGACCCTGTACATTGTTATAATAATGTGTTTCATAGTGACGTACGTTGCCTGGTATGAAAATCAGACTTGTCGGTTTATTTATCTTTTTGTTCTATTGAAAGGGTTAAGCCCTTGCCGGATATTACTCTACGAAATACCCTAGATACAAACCACTGTGCTCTACAACGCAATGGGTATCACAAGATTTTAAGAAGACTTAGTAACTTAATTGACCTTATTGATGTCGAAGTTTAAAAAATAAGGTTCAATATCAGTAATTCTAAACTTAAGTGTCTCACTGTTAGTAGAGACAGTTACGAAAAGACGAGCAACTTTAATTAAATACAAAGAAAATTAATGGTAATAAATTTGGTAGAATTTATAACAAATTTGTAATAAATCAAGTAAATCTGATTCAACATGATACCAAGAACATTATTTAACCTGCCAATACATCTTCCTTTGTAGTGGGGCCTTTATTTAAAACGAAACTCCTCTCAAGAAACACCAAGATCAGGGCTCTACTAAATTATAGTAAAACCCATACTTCTGTATCTGGGAAACATGGGCCTTAACAAGATTAGATCGACAGCAGATCACAGTTTATGAAAACAATACATTAGGTCGAATCTTTGGTCCCATTATAATAAATTGTAAATTGGGAAAATTGCAAGTATAAGCTGAGTGTTGTACTCAAAGCGACATATCATACAAGAAATGGTAGACGATGAGAGTGGATACGTGTTGAGAATGAATGAGGATATATAGTTAAATAGGATCTGCAGTACTGTGGCAAGTCAACTTGGTGCCTTGTGCGGGAAATTTAAATGCCGCTTTTTGGTAAGGTTCTATCTATGATACCTTCTATCTGACAACTATAGAAAAATAACCGCCGCGGCGCCCCCATATCTTTGGCGCCTGTTGTGGGGGCAGCTAATAAAGATAATACAAATTAATTATTAAATTTTTATGGGAGGGATTATTTATTATTTATTTATTGGATAGGAACACACACAGATCAAGCCCAGTAAAGTGTTCTCTGTTAAATACACGTTATATGTTGCAATTATTAAATAAAGTACATTATCAGAGAGAAAGAAAAAAATACAAAAAATTATAGAGACAAATAATGAAATATACAATTTATTGCACGACATAAGATTTATCTTAGAATTTCATCGCACATTCAACAGAAGTTTGGCAGAATTGAAAATATTAATGGTCCCAAAGTTCGTGTTATAAGCAGATGGCAATCTGATGGGGGGTGAATTACGGAAAGAATTAGTATCAAAATTGGCTAGGTGAAATAACGTTTGGTCGCGGGTCTGATATGAGGGAACATGAAGACAAAGATGTAGCAGGTCACTGCTTTCAGTGATATCATTAACAATCTTATAAAGAAAGAGCATGTCCGTAATGGCGCGTCTACATCGAGACAACCTGGTAGCATGCGACATGTCGAACGGTCGCATGCTACCAATGTGCAGCGGTCTGATGGGAGCTGTGCGACATGGTCCTCGTTCCCGTTGCTTGGCGGTAAACATCAAAGAGTTTTTGTGCGACACGCTACCAGTTCTGAAAGCCACATGTTCGCCATTTTGATATTTGATAGTTGTTATTATAGAAGTATTTGTTTTTTAAATTAACTAGTGTTGTAAGCGTTGCTGTATCAACAAAAAATATTTAGCAACATAAATTTATTTAAGATAAGTGAGTAAATATAAGTTTTGATAAAATAGAGTATGAGAAATGTTGATAAAAATAATAAAGTAAGGTTATGTTTATGTTATGGAATTAAAATTTGTTATAAAATAGTATAAATTAGCTTGATATTATTTACAGTTATAAAATGTAATAATATTTTTGCGATCCGCCATATTTCGTGTTATTTTTTCAGTAAACTGACAGATTTCGCAACAATAAACAGTAGCACGCTCCCAATGTTGGTGTAGACACTAGCTTGTCAATGCGACATGGTCTGACGGTCTCGTCAGACTTGTCGTATGCTACCATGTTGCCTCAATGTAGACGCACCATTAGAACACAACGAGTTTTTAATGTTGAAATATTAAAAGTAGCACAAGCAGATTCATAATTTTCATAAGGGGTGTCTGTTTTATAGCAAAGGTATTTTAAAGCTTTAATCTGAATTCTTTCAATTTTATTTACATACTTATCATACTGGTGGTTCCAAATAACGGATGCAAAATTTAGTAAACTGTAAACAAAGGCAAAATAAAGTTTTTTAATGGGATTAATCGATTTAAATTTTCTTGTGGTACGAACAATAAAACCCAGCATTCTCCATGCTTTAGAAACTAAATTGTTTATATGAGCTTCAAACGATAATTTTGTGTTAATATATACCGCAAGATCCTGTTTCTAAAGATCTATTTAATAAATTCCCATTTAATTTATCTATATATACCTAGGAGGGAAGGACCTACAATCATGAAATTCAGCGAGTATATTCGCTCCATGACGTAACCACCCACTAAGAACGGATTTTTCGAAACTCATCCTCTAAGTGGGTGAAAAAGGAGGTTAAAAGGGGTAAAATGTGGCTTCACGGTTTCCTTACTATCTCTTAGGTCCAATAAGATATCGACTTGGTTTTTGCTTACACAGATTACTCATGTAAATATTAAAAAACTTATTTCAGGATTTTGTCCTAATCGACCCGTAATCACCCCTTTACGGGGTCATTCAATCAGGGTGAATTATAGAAGCCTTCGCATCTTCTGTGTTTATTGTGTTATAACATTCATTTTTGGCATATAGGTGTCTTTTTAAAATATTTAGAAAGCGTTTTGACAGTTTTTTAATATTTCACCCCTAAAGGGGTATATTGGTATTTTTATTCGATAGAATGTCGTCTAGACAGAGAAACATAAAATTCGGGGAGTATATTCCTTTTATGACTTAAGAACCCCCTAAGAAATGATTTTTGGAAATTCAACCCCTAAGCGGTGAAAAGGGGTAAAATGTGTTTTCACGGATTCTTCAATATATCTTAAGTCCAATAATATATCGCGTTGGTTTTTGCTTATAACGGTTTCCATACAAATGCCGAAAAACTTATTTCAGGATTTTGTCCAAATCAACCCCTATAGGGGTGAATCTACAATCAGGGAGAATTATAGAACCCGTCGTATTTCCTGTGTTTGTTGAGTAATAACGTTCCTTTTTGGCGTATCTGTGTCTTTTTAAAATATCTCGAAATGATTTGACAGTTTTTCAAAATTTCACCCCTAAAGGGGTAAATGGGTATTTTTTATTTGATAGAACATCCCTTGGACATAGATACATGATATTCGCAAAGTATATTCCCTCCATGATGTAAGCATCCATTAAGACGGGATTCTTTGAAAATCAATCCCTAAGGAGTAAAAAGGGGTGAAATGTGATTTCAAGGATTCCTCAATACCTCTTAGGACCAATAATATATCGTCTTGGATTTTGCTTAAAAATATTACCCACACAAATGCCGAAAAACTTATTTCAGGATTTTGTCCAAATCAACCCCTATAGGGGTGATTGTACAATCGGGGTGAATTATACAACCCTTCGCATTTCCTGTGTTTATTGGGTCTTTTTGGCGTATCGGTGTCTTTATAAAATATCTTGAAATGGTTTTGACAGTTTTTCAAAATTTCACCCCTAAAGGGGTAAATGGGAATTTTTACTCGATAGAACGTCCTCTGGACAAGATACATGAAATTCGTGAAGTATATTCCCTCTATGACGTAAGCACCCACTAAGACGGGATTTTTCGAAATTCAACCCCTAAGGGGTGAAATGTATTATCAAGGATTCCTTAATATCCCTTAGGACCATGAGATATCGACTTTTGCTTATAAAGATTACCCATACAAATGCCGAAAAATTTATTTCAGGATTCTTTCCTAACCAACCCCTAAAGGGGTAAATCTATAATCGGGGTGAATTATACAACCCGTCGTATTTCCTGTGTTTAATGTGTTATACAACTCCTTTTTGGCACACCGGTGTCTTTTTCAAATATCTCGAAATATTTTTGACAGTTTTTTAATGTTGCACCTCTAAAGGGGTAAATGGGTATTTTTATTCGATAGATTCCCTTGGATATAGAGATATGAAATTCGGGAAGTATATTCCTTCCGTGATGTAAGCACCCACTAAAAAGAGATTTTTCTAAATTCGAACCCTAAGGGGTGAAATGTGATTCGAAGTATTCCTCAATATACCTTAGGACCAATGAGATATTGACTTGATTTTTGATTACAAAGGTTACCCATACACATTTTTGAAACTGTAATTCAGGATTTTGCCCTTATCAACCCCTAAAGCGGTGAATCTACATTTGGGGTGAATTATAGAAACTTTTTTACTTCCTGAGTTATAACATTCCATTTTGGTACATAATTTTCTATTTAAAATATTTAGAAAGCGTTTTGAAAGTTTTTCAAATTTCATCCCTAAAGGGTTAAATTGGCATTTTTTATTCGAAAGAACGTCCCTTGACATAGAATAGATAATTTTTAGAAATTCGACCCCTACGGGATGAAAAGTGATAAAACGTTTTTCCTCGGATTCTTCATTATCTCTTAGGTTCAATGATATATTAATTTGATTTTTGCTTACAATGTTCTAATCATCGCCCTAAAGGGGCGATTCTAGATTCGGGGAGAATTATAGAACCCTTTGTATCTTCTGTCTTTGTTGTACTATAACTATGTTGTACTTCTTCGCATTTAGGTGTCTTTTTAATTTTATTAGTTTCAAGATCATTTCATTTTGACCGTTTTTTTAGATTTCACTCCTAAATTGCTATTCTTACATTACCCTAAATTACATTGGTACACTGGTATTTTTTAGTAGACAATTGAAATTCAGGAACTATATTTCTTCCATGACGTAGGCAACCACTAAGAAGAGATTTCTCGAAATTCGACCCCTAGGGGGTGAAACCAGATTTCTCAATATCTCTTGATGAAATAACGACTTGCTTTTTAACACTATGGTTACCCGTACGCATGTATAAAAATGTAATTTAGGATTTTGTTGCAATCAACACTCAACGGGGCGAATCTAAATTAAATCAGGGCGAGTTATATAATCTTTCGTAACTTCTTTGTTTGTTGAGATTTCTTTTTGGCATATCATTTTTTTTCATGGAATTCCGGGAACATATTCCTTCCATAACGTAAGCATCGAACCCTTTATATCTCCTGTGCTTCTTGAGTTATAACATTCCTTTCTGGCATATAGGTGACTTTTTAAAATCTTTCGATAGTGTTCTGACAGTTTTTTAAATTTCATTCCTAAAGGGTAAATTAGTATTTTTTTATTAGAAATAAAAAATTCCAAGAGTACATATCTCAATATGACGTAAGAAAGGATTTTTCGACCCCTATGCGGTGAAAAGAAGTAAAATGGTTTTTCACGGATTCCTCAATATCTCTTAGGACAGATAAGATGCTTATAAAAGTTACCCTTGCACATGTTTAGAAACAAACTAAAAATTTTACACTAATGAGCCTCTAACGGGGTGAATCTACACTTGAGGAGAGAGTAAGCAATGTGATCTATAAAGAACCATGGCTTATAATAATTGCTAGTAATTAAATATAAACTTATTAGTATTTCTAGAAAATGAGACAATTAGACATTTACTATAATTCAAGAAAAGTTTATTTTCATTGCAATATTTATGGAAATTGTCAAGGCCATTTTGGAACAATAATGCGTCAGTAAATTGAATTAATTTTCATGTCACCAGCAAATAATAGAAAATAAGCATTTGAAATAGAGTTAGTGATGTCATTTACAAAAAGTAGACAGAGCATTGGTCCTAAATGCGACCCTTGATGGACACCAGATGTATTTTTTACAAACCTTGAAGTATATTATTTAAATTTGGTTATAATTTGATTTCCATACTAATAAAATAAAGAGACTTTTATTTATTGCTACTGTTTAACTATTTACATATTTTATTGTTCCGCGGGGGTCTGAAACCCGACCCCTCTCCCCACGTGCGCGGCTTGGTGGGATCAATTAACCACATATTGTCAAGTACTGGCATACGATTATGGTACATCAAACATTTTTTTTTTTTGAACTATTTACATGAATTTGTATGTTTCTGTAAATTATAAGCTGCGTTCAGAGCTCTTAGATTAGTCGACTATAGACTATGGCTTATGCACTGTTGATTGTCACTAACAAGTTTGTCATATGGTAACACGAGCTACCGTTCAGGGCTCTAAATTTAATGCGTTATATGTTGACGATTGACAGTTTTCCAAACTTTGTAGTTAGTGAGTAGTTTTAATGAGACAGACATATAAGCACATTGGCTATCTCAGTCTATATTGTAGAGAACGTTTACATTGCATGTCTTTGCATAACCTAACAAAATGTCATCGTGCCGATTACACAAATCTCGCAAAAATACAAAGACGAACAATAAATATCAATTTAGGTAATTAGGTGAGGTTTAGTTAGTAAAAATCTTGGACAGCAGAATTTGGAAAACGATAATAGATAATAAACATAGAGAAACTGGCCCATGGATGTCGCACTATTCGTAACGCACTAATTTCCATAGCTGTAAAATCTGCCTTGAACGTTAAAACTATCTACTTAACTTATTCACAATGCACAGTGAACAATCTACTAATTTAAAGAGCTCTGAACGCAGCTTTATGTGTGATAAACATCAAAGTCTTGATTTAACTAATATTAAGTAAAAATAAAGATTTTTTATTTTGCTTCTATTGGCAGTATTGACATTTAGTATGTTCACATGACATTTCAGCATTCAGCCATATTTGATTATATGTGTCAAATTGATTTGTGATACTTTTTATTCTTATCTCATTAGATTTTGTGTTTATAACCAAACTATTAACACATTAGGCGTTTACGTTTATTCAATCCAAAAGATTGCTCAGATTGGTCTGGTGACGTCACAAGATTAGTCGGATTGCTCGGATTTTGTTAACATTTTCGTAAGCAATATTTGTCTAAAGTTAAGTGACGTCAAATTTCTGTCGTTGATTACAATTACTACCGCATTTTGTTTTATAAATATGAGTTTATTACTAATAATAGAATTCTATCACAAATGGCACTTATTTCCTATATTGTGTTAAGTTATATTTTCAACATATTCCAATTGGCTGTAAAATTCAATTTACCCGCGCTAACCCCCACCACCAGCAATCCTGTCAGATCATCGGATTGCTTGGAAACGCTCGAATTACTTAAATAAAAATAAGCTAATATGTATGCTCCGACTGACTTTACAAACGGATCGGGAGCACTCGGATCGCTCGGATTTATCTGACTGACTAAACGTAAACGCCTAGTGTGTCAAACTTAAATAAATTTATATTGTAATAATATTAAATAGGTAATAATATTAAATATTAAATAATAAAAATATTAAACTTTCGCATGTAACCGTAGAAAGAGACGTCATTGTTTTAGTAATTTTATTGATTACGTAAATTAACTGTCAAAATTAAGGTTATCTTATTACGCATGGGTCCAAGGACAATCGGATGTGGTAAACAAATAATTTCCTGTCGAATATTTAAAGTAGGAATACCAAAAACATAAAATACCAATTATTGTTCCAGTTGAACGGTACTGCAAATATTATTATAATAGAAATATTCTCCAAACTCGGTAAACATTGTAAATTACACGCCATAGAATCGGCGAAACTGATGTTTGCAAAATTTCATCTCTAAAATTGAATTAAAAACGTTTTATTTTCCTTACTTCCTTGCACATTTGCAATTTAATATAATATTGAACACTGGGGTCAATGTATTGAATGGAACCGTATAGTATATTTGTATGGCAGAAATCAACTGTGCGAATCTTGAATTCCCTCGGCCATAGAGAGTCCTGTAAAGAGTCGTTTAAAAAGTTAATCATTCTGACACTGCCATCTGTGTACATATGTATTTTCGCTATGTTTACGTACAAAAATAAACACTTGTTTCGTTACAGAGTCCATACCCATGATACAAATAATAATACTCTTTTGGAACCCAAAACACACAAAATGAGTAGTTACTAAAAAGAGGTATATTTTAACTGTTGTAAATTTTTTAATACGCTACGAACACAATTAAATCGAAAAAAAATCGATATAACTAAAATTTGTTAAAAAGACATCTGTTAGAAAAATATCTATACCAGTGTTTCTCAACCTTTTGTGGCATGGGGCCCCCAAAACAACGTAAATATTGTCTGCGGCCCCCCTATATATATATAGAGAGAGAGAGAAAGAGAGAGGAAAGGATCACAAGGTGTATCAAGATAGAGGAAACACGATTTTTCTCGAAAAGACGATGTGTGAGCAAGTTGGGGAACAAATTTGGTGATCAGAGTTTACCCAAATAATTGGATGGTAGTATTTAAATTTTCCGGAATAAACCGGAAGTACAGGATATCAAGGACAACTTCAATTTTTTATATAGGAACGTATGGCATGTTGGGTATATTTGAATAAAGCTTTTGAAAAGAAACAACTTTTACATAAACATGTTTTTAATAACTGTTACGGTGACCTATAATGGCTTGCAAGTATTTTTATTTACAAATGTTCAAAGTTGCTTTCCATTTTGAACACTTTCGCATCCTTACTTTTTAGTTAATAGTAGTTCGGAGCATAATAAAAAATATTACACATTCAAGTCGTACCTACTTGAAAGTACTTGAAGTACCTCCAACGCGAACCGTTTTAATTAGTTTAAATTAGTTGTCAAAATAAGTATAATTTATTTTATTTATGTTTAAAAGGTATATTTTAATGAACATTAATGTCACATATTTATGAATATATCTTACAAAATTGAACGTTTTTCTATTATAATTTCATGCTTCGATCTTATGATTTCGCGGCCCCCCGGTTGAGAAACGCTGATCTATACGACATAATCGATCTCTTTATATAAATGTATTGTATTGCATTGTATAATTTGATTGCATTTATTTTTATTGTACAGTTAATTTCTTTCTTAAACCTTATTTTACTTTATATTTATCTCCGATTTTTTTCATTATAATGGTGTTTGCTCTAACTTTATTATTTCGTTTAATAGTATTAAAATAATGTCAAGTATTCCGTATTCAGCATTTCATTGGGTATCTTTTTAAAATTATCAAAATTGTTCGCAGTTTCCTCTAGCTTTGTGTAACGAGGAAAACAAGTTATTAATCATAGCTGCTGATATCTCGTATTTTGCGCACATACTTTTATCTTTTCTTTGTCCCCTACTTTTTCGAATGTAAAAAGAAACAAATTTCCTAGGATTACGTTTAATTATTTATGTAAGTTGATAATTTTACTACTGGCACTAATACTGATAAAAATATCTAGGCGTCATTATATAAATATTTAAACAAATGCTTATCTCGGCCTCTAATACTCCGAACCATGTGTAAATATTAATATAAATATTGGTCAAATAATATGTTTTAATGTTTAATTCTTTCTTATTATCTCTTTTCTTTGTCAAGGATAGAATTAGTGTTGCCAACTCTTAATCCTACCCGCTAACCGCATGCAAAAAATCCGCTATTTTTAACACTTAACCCGCCAACTTTTAAAATTTTCATTTGATTGTAGGAATTTAAAAAACAATCATTATACAGATATACTAATATATTTTTTGTTTTTAATAGAAAATCAATATCTAACAATCTAAATTAAGATCAAAACCCAAAACTCTCTTATCATAAGCTTTCCTATACATTTTTAAGGATTGTATAGGAATGACCATCAAAAAAACCCTTATAACGTCACTTATGAGTCTGTCTGTCTTTACGGTAGAAATTGTAGTCAAAGGACTGAATATAGAAAGTTGAAATTTGGCATGCCTTTACCATATGCTCATTTTAAAGATTATCGGCAAGTAAATTCTCCCGGACATTAACTATATTGAGGAAATTAACTTGATTCCAGGTTGACATGGAATCTTGATGTAGACAAAATCGGTTTGAAACACAACAGTGCAATATTTGCTATTAGAAGAATCAGGACTGTTCACAGGACAAATCACAATTGCCCTACAAACTTATTTTTGTTTATTTCACACCATCATGTCATATCGTTTACTACTATGGGGCGGTACGCCATAAGCAGACAAGATATTTAAACTACAGAAAAAGGCTGTCAGAGCTATTGTAGCTTCCTCAAGAACCAGCCATTGTAAACATATTTTCGACGAGCTCAATATTCTTACTTTTTATGACCAATTTGTACTAACTGAAACTCTGGAAATTAAGAAAATGTATTCAAACCTAAGTACTAAAGAACAATCTCATAACCACAACATTCGGTCTAAGAAAAATCTTACAGTTCCTAAAGTCAGATTAAAGCCTTCATCAAGACAGAACATAGGAATCCGCATATATAATCATCTCCCAGAAGGCATCAGACAGGAAAGAACCTCTATATTTAAGAAGAAGTTTAAAAACATTCTTCTTGAAATGACCTACTATTCATTGCAAGAATTCTTCAATGACAAAGTTGTATACACTATTTAATTTATATTCTATATAATACTTTTCAATTATTTTTTGTATACTAATTACATTCTGTTGACTTAACTTGTCCATTTTTAAAGTTTATTAAATATTATTATTATTATATACGCTTGGAAAAAAAAAATCTGTTGGAAAAATCAGTTACTTATCTTCACTTCTTTAAGTGTTCCACTGTTGATGGTTGAGATAATTAGGCTTAAATATAAAGCTTCTACTTTTTATCACTGTATGTCACCACTAAAACGTCTATTCTATAAACACTGTATAGTAACAGTCTGACCAATGTCGACAGTGCTGCCATAAAGAGTCCAAATAAATGTTGGAAATATTAGAAATTCAAATGGAAAAATAAGACAATCTTTGCGGAAACATTAAATTTATGTGATATGCCCAAAAATACCTACTCTTTTTGCAAAGATTATTTCAATTTTACATTTGAAACTAATATTTGTTTGGACTATTAATGGCGGCGATGTCATCATTGGCCAGACCGTTACAATACAGTGTCTGTGTGTATGTAGTCTATTTGTTCACACTTTGTACCTATCAAATGAGTTGAAGCTCGATTTATAATAGTTACTAGATTAAATTTGTTTTCAGCAACGCTGAAACTGTTTAGCAGCAGATTTAAATAAAACTAGATATAAGAATGTTTTATGCAACCGGGCATACATACGTGTATTTAATTTTATCACTGTTTGTATTATTTTTTGCTTGTGTAGTAATCGTTTGTTTTTTTGATGCAGTTTAATAGGAGGCGTAAAAAATAATGTAGGCTCTAACTATTTAGTCTATTTGTGCAAATAGATTTAATTAAATTGCCGTTAATATAATCATTTGAACATTTGAACATCAGTTTGTAACATTTTAGGACGTAATTTTTATATCATTTAATAAATTATTGTTAATTACTAACTGTCACAAATCTCACATTGGAAGGCAAATAAACCACAAATATCTTGCTAAGACCTTAACTGAGGATTTTCCCAAATTTTTTATCCAGTTATTCGCCACCAGAAACCATAACAAAAACTGAGAAAAATTATGACATACAACTTTCGGAGTACTTTTTTAAAACAATGTTTTGACAGAAATAAATGTTTACAAATTTTTCTTCGTTTGTTAGTTTGCTTAGTATGGATATAAAATAACACAAAGCCTACATCACAGAGCCCATGAACTGTAGAACTAACCAAAATACCACGAAAAGTTCTCAAAGAAACCACGAATACACAATTAATGTTCAGTCTTATACAAGTCTTACAACTATTAAACCTAGGAGTGCGAATTTTAATGGGTAATGGGTAAATAAAGGGTAGCCGGTAGTTAAAATCAGAACCGGTAAAAAGTTAACGGGTCGGGTATTCGGGTACCCATCGTTATTTCAACTGACGGCCATATAGCCTCCATACGGCACAAGTATACTTGAACAGTGTCAATGTGTTTCTGTTTGATTTGTGGTCAATGTACCTACGCTTGAAATATGTCGTCGACGGACGAAGACAGTGCGCTTGTTTTGGCTACTCTCTTTTGGTTCTTAAATTTTTTTCTCCCCATGAGTTGAGATATGTGAAGAAAACCTGATTTGGACACCGAATTCTACCATTTGACTTGATGGCCTAAAATATGTGGTTCACGTGGACAAAAATACGCAATTTTTTCGTTATGAAATTGATGTTTTTTGAATTGACAAATATCATTTTACTTAATTTTTTTCCTTTTTTTTCAGATTTAACCTCAGGAGTTGACATACATGGAGAAAACTTGGTATGAACACCGAATCCTGCCTTTACTGACGACAGAAAATACGAATTTTCTATTCAAGGTATATTTATGTATGTCATGGCGCGAAACTCGCATTATTTACTCGCACCCAAGAATTTTTCTTGGGGAGAGGGCTCAAAAGACAAATTTGTTCTAAAAAGGTAGGAATCGGGAATATACTCAGTACAGCTGCATTTTATTTTCTAAAATGCAACTGTTGATCTAAAAAACAAAAACGTTCTCACTTCCGAAATACAAGGGCAACCTAAAAAAAAAGATCCTCGCTTCTAAAATATAAGTAATGATCTAAAACAAAGATCCTCACTTCCAAAACACAAGTAACGACAAAAAAAGCTCTTCAGCTCTAGAATTCAACTACGAGTGAAAGTCAGTAATTAAGTCACACAAAATACTCAAAGAAATACTTAGCCGAAAACAAGTTTTACCCCCAAATCTGTATGATTTCCGTCTTCAAATGAAAATCTACACGTCTTTAAACACAAATTATATTGAAAATCAGTTAAATAAAGTAGAAAAAAATAGACAGAAGTGAATATCATTATTAAGAAACTTTATCAACCATTAACATAAACAATAGAACAGCGTCCCTATAGTCGGATTGCTGATAGGTGACTGTTACATGTATGTATCAAATAGTGCATTCATATAATAATCTCGTTACCATTTTTCAGCGATTTTAAAAATGTTTTTTGTTATTTTTCTTAACTGTCAGTGCCTGGTAAAAAATATTAATTAAAATATGGCTTGCGGCCAATTATTAAATTCACAAACTTTAATTTTAAATCTGCTGGAATAAACAACAAATTATAATTCAAAATTTACGTATGAGTATAAATTATTCCTTATTTATAATTATTACCTTAAAATTAATAATTTTGTTTGTTTGAGTACTGCAGTAAAATTATTTTCGCGCTCTAATTAGTAAAGATATCTACGAATCATGCTGTTTCTTTCAATGCTTTGTTTTTTATCCAAATAATTTTGAAGGTTAGTTGTCAACTTGGGTCACTATACGTTACTATGGGTATGCAAATAATTATAATGATATAGACAGAGAAAGCATATAGTATTGAATATCGATACTTGTAGCAATGAACAGTCACTTATCAGCAATCCGACTATAGTAACTTTCTTCATTTATCTCTGGTCTGTCTCTGTCTCTATTAGTTGGCTCTGGTTGAGACTTATATGTAGGAATATAGGAAAATCCCACAAATCGTCTGCAAGTAATTCAAAAAATCTTGGTGGGAAATGTTTTAAATGCGATCAGTTTGGTCATAAAAGTTTCGATCAAACCAGAGAAAACGACAGAAGACAATAAAGAGAGTAACGAAGAAAATGAAACTACCATTGTTGCAAAAATTGAGCTAAAGGATTTGCAGAGCATTTGCGAAATGGTTAGTTTGCAAAATAATGGAAAGAAACAACAAATATGTAACATTATTTGCGATTTCTTGTTACAATTTAAAGATTCTGGAAAACCTATGAATCGAGTTAAAACGACTGCTGAAGTGAGGGCTAAGAACCGAGGCTATCCGTTACTGGTTAATGATAGCGATGTAGGCTATTCGAAAGACTAAAACTAAATCAATGTGTTGTATGAACTTGCTCGTAGCGATATGGCAGTTTATCTTTTAAGGTTAAAATTAAAACGTAAGATTAAAACTAAGACTAAAACTAAATGTTAACTAAACCCACCATAAGTAACAATTCTTTGCCCTCTAAATAATCTTCATATTAAAAACCGAAGAGGAAAAAAAAATGTTTCCTCATATACATTTACGATGCAAATTAAATAATAAGTAAGATATTTCAAGATTTTAGTTTTAGGGTGACTCTCCAATTATTCATTCTTGGCATTTGACAATTTGTCAATACGTTAACACTCAAAGTAGTAGCGGATGCGCTACCAAAAATATAGCCTCTTCACAGGGTATGTTAACATTGTGTATTAACATATTCATATTAAGGCCTACCTTAACAAATGTTCTTACAAAATAGCATTTTTCGAAAAAGGCGTTTGACATGGTATAGAAATAAATTTTTTAACGCATTTCTTAAAGAATACCCCCGATTGTAGGCCAATTATGTTAACAGCACTAATTAGACAATAACGGGCACAAAATTATGGCATATTAAAAAATTATTGTTCTTATCGCTGAAGCCATATTTTAGCAATGTGAAGCTGATTCTCTAATTACTTCTTCATTATTTCCAGATTACTTCAAAAGAATTTAAAAAAATAATCACGGAAATAATAAAGAAGTAAACAATTATTTTTGTGTTAACAAAATGTAATTAAATTAACTAATAAAAAACATTACTTTTTGATTATTTGTAATAGTGATCCAGTATATTTAATTATTAGAGTTAGGACATAGCTAGGCCTAAGCCTACACTGTTGCATACGAGCGGCACGTTTTTTTTTTTTTCAATAAAAACTATTAATTTTTTTCATTGCCGTACCATTGAAATTAAATTTAACTGTGAAGACGTAATATAGTCACCGTACTGAGGTTTTTCAAATACCGGGTGAATTATTTAAGGAGCAACATACATGTTTCACATATAATGTTAATGAAGTGAATTATTTCATTTGCAACGTAGCAAATTATGAAAGCAAGCTCATATCATGGCAACAGATATGCAATAGTGATTAGATATAATAGTTATTTGACATTATAAAGTTCCTAGACGGCTAAAAAATAGTAAATTAGAAACAATAAATGAATCTTTATTAGTTTGTTTATATTTACATACAAATAAAAATAATAATGTCCTTATAGTCGGATTGCTGATAAGTGACTGTTCGTTGCTACAAGTATCGATATTCAATACTATATGCTTTCTCTGTCTATATCATTATAATTATTTGCATACTCATAGTAACGTATAGTGACTCAAGTTGACAACTAACCTTCAAAATTATTTGAATAAAAAACAAAGCATTAGAAAGAAACAGCGTGATTCGTAGATATCTTTACTAATTAGAGCGCGAAAATAAATTTACAGCAGTACTCAAACAAACAAAATTATTAATTTTAAGGTTATAATTATAAATAAGGAAAAATGTATACTCATACGTAAATTTTGGATTATAATTTGTTGTTTATTCCTGCAGATTTAAAATTAAAGTTTGTGAATTTAATTGGCCGCAAGCCATACTTTAATTAATATTTATTACCAGACACTGACAGTTAAGACAAATAACAAAAAAACATTTTTAAAATCGCTGAAAAATGGTAACTAGATTATTATATGAATGCACTACTTGATACATACATGTAACAGTCACCTATCAGCAATCCGACTATAGTAGCTAAGTCCAAAAAATATTTAAAAAAATAATATTTTGTTTTTTCTATGGATGCGATAAGCATTTGTTTTATGGCTATGTTGCTTTTGAAATAACTCACTTCATTAACATTATTTATGAAACATGTATGTTGCTCCTTAAATAATTCACCCGGTATAGTATTCAACTTGAAAAAATTAATAAAAATAGATGATCAAAAAGAAAATGTTAGGATAAATATGAAAAAAAATCACCTAATAAAAAAAGGTAATTGTATGAACTTATATGAATTTATCAGAATTACATGCTATAATATAGACTTTTTCTAAATTTTCGTTTTTCGTTTCACTGCAAAAATTTTGATATTGATTAAAATATGGTTTAAAAAAAAAAAAAAATGGGGCTGTCATCGGAATAAATTTGTGTTAATATACGAAGACCCAATTTTGGGTCGCGACCCATAGGTTAAGAACCGCTGAATTAAATGAATGTTTACAAGCTTGTAACTGTTCTACAAATAAATATATGGACTAAAGAATCTTCGTTGCTTAGACTTAGTTGTATTTCCTCATATTTCAAATATTTTCTAGTATTTCAAATGTTTTCCCTAGTATTTAAAATATTTTCGTAATATTTTCTAGTATTTCAAATACATTTAAAGTATTTGAAACACATTATTGCAAATACTTTTTAAGTATTAAGTATTTGTTACTCAAATACGTTTTATCAGTGATAACTAATAGTATTTGTTATTTCAAATGCTTTGATCGTTATTTGATATTTGATATTTAAAATACTTTTACTGAGTATTTGGCACAGCTCTGTTTTGAATAAACGTAACTATATTATTGATACAACACATAATAATAAAGAAAACTTACTGTATGAACATATCTTGAATGGAATTCTGCAGCTTCCTTCAAAAATGTTAATCCTGGATGCGTTTCGACAACATCCTGCACTAACGGTATAAAATCCTCTGGACACAACCAATTTCTTCTACCCCTCGTACAGATATACACAAATTTAGAAGCTGCGTCATGACACGAACTGCACATTTGTTGCCAGAAGGCAATGAATTTATCTTTTGTAACAAAACCACTGTCTCCACCGGCCGCAAGGAACAATGGCACTTTCCAGTACATCGGTAGTTCACATGCTTGCACGATTGATAAGAACTGTTCTCTGGTAGCGCGGTCTGCAACTGTGCCAAAGGCTGACTGGATGCAAGCTTTCGTGCCCTCAAGTTGTCCTGCTGTTGCTGGTTTCCCTTGTGGATAGTAGAATCTGGAAAAGAAATTTTTAAATAAATACCTGCAGTAAACATTAGCAAATACTGTTAATATTAATTCGGTACCATCGAATATGGTTTAAATAAATTTTAAGAAGAGTTAAGGACAAAGAGGCAAAAAGTTATAAGGCACCAAAACAATTATAACCTCCTTAGATCTGATCTTGAATGATAAGAAATTTGTAAGAGTTTCTTAATACAGTAGCTATTTGTGTATTAAAAGCGAAAAGCGACGTATTGCCGCTCTTAAGGGGACCAACAATCGTATACTTTCTTATAAAAAATTAACAATCTGAAATAAAATTAATAACAATCTTTATATCAAAATTTGCAGCGAATTTTTATCTATCTAATATGATATTTTTAATTGTTAAAAGAACTGTCAGGTAATTGTAAATAAACCAATTGCATTATAGACGCCATCTTGTAAATCATTCCACTTATATTTGTGTAACATGCGGCAGATTGTAGCTAAAGTTTCATTCTACAAATATGTTTCTAGATATTTTGTTCTACTGTGAAAACTACTTATAGTTGTTGTACTTGGTAATCTACTTTTGTCTCCATTTCGAATTTGCTGTGGATCTCAATATAGGTGTTGCGGGTAAAAATGATTAAATTTTTGTAAAGAATACGTGCATCAAGTGGCATTTCATTATTATCAAGTATATTTTCGACGAAGGTTCTAAACTATAAACAAAATGTCGAAATTGTTTTTGACGTATTATTTGAACATTTCTACTCAAAACTATATAAATATATAAGTTTTCTGAAACCCACAAATATATTTATAAAATTACAGAACATTGTTGTGTGCTACCTATTATTAAGTAATTGAGCGATAAAATTTTTACAATATTTTCTTCCACAATCAAAATTATCTTATTAGATAAATAAAAATTCGGTGCAAAAATTTGATGTATAGTTGGTCACTAATTTTATTTCAGATTGTTAGTTTTGTATAAGAAACTAATAATCTCTGGGGGTTATAGATAGCGTTAAGAGAGAAAAGCGACGTATTTTCCTTCGTAAAGCTGGCTTAACACCGAACAATGTTGTTAACAACTTATATTAACAACGTTAACAAATTTTAAATATAGGCTTGTAAAATGTTAATTATTGTCAACAACATTTGTTAGTAGCATTTTTAGAAGTCGCTAAGAATGTTAATATCATTTGTTATTAACTTTTGCTACTAACATTTGCTGCTTTTTCCATTAACATGTTGATAACATTATTGCTAACTTTGACAATAACAGAAATTTTGCGATCGTTCTGGAAGCGGTCTAGATGAAAGAATGTTGATAATAAATGTCAGTAACAAGTTATTTGTAGTGATTATAGTGTTAATAACATTCTACTTGTGGATCTATCCGGAACCATAACTTAAAATTGTCAAAACTATCATTGGTACTTAAAAATCGTAGGGTAGGACCAAGCCTTACTCGAACTAAAATGGCTTTCTTGTAGTTACTGTGTTGCCGTCTAATTTTTGGACCTACAAGCTCCGCAAAATCACAATTCGACATTCGCACAAAACCTTTGCACCTGTCAATTCTTGTAAAATCATTTATTTCATGTTTTGTTTCGTCTTATTTTTCAAGTCACTTTTATTATACGTCAATTTTGCCTGTTCCTTGTTTGAAATGAACCCAATCCTTTTCTTTTTCTGTCTTGCTGTACAAAAATCACTACACAAGCTGTAGGAATAGCTACCTCCTCTTGTGAAGACATAATGATCTCGAACTAAACAAACTGCCAATAACATATTTAATAACAAAATTAGTTCAACTATTGACTTGTTGATAACATGTTAGTAACTTCATTAGAAACTTTAATTTTTCCTGAAGATTTGTTATTAACATTTTGTTATTTAATTATTTTTTTCTGAAATTCTCTTATTAAAATTTTGTTATTTAATTAATCAAGACAGTCAAATAAATGTTCGCAATATATTCATTATTAACATTTTTATTATTAGCAATGCTTTACAATTTTTTCCGGTGTAAAGCCAGCTTAAGAGACATTTGCCGCATAGCAGAGCGCGATAATCACTAGAGAGCGATAATGACGCTTTGCGTTTGAATTACACGCAATATTTTTTTACAACTGCGTTCATAAATCATTCAACAAAAACCCAAAATATTGACATTAGTCACTCGCAATTTGTTATGATAATTCGTTAGCTAAAAAAAAGGAAGACGGATCGAAGTGGTGACAAAAAAAGTCTGTGACAGTTTACACACTCGCAAAATGCGAGCGAGCGAGATGGTTTTTCGAGGGTTGTTCACAATACTAATTTTCTCGATTTTTCTGGTAAATATAAATTACCATTTTTACGGTGTTAAGAATATCTATTGTTATGCAAGAAAAATTACTGTCACTATTTTCCGTATTTATTAATTTTATTTCAGGCTATGTTCAAAAATTTGTACAGTGAACTGTAACAATGAAATAACTATTATATAAAATATCTACACATTTATAATAAATATAAATACAACCCAGTTAAATTTGTGTATATTATACAATATATTAGGTGTACCGAAAAGTTTTTTCGTTTTTTTCAATATTATTAGTGTAGTATGCGACCTAGTCACGACTTATTCGCTGAATTAAACAGACGTCTTTTACGTTTTGATTAAACTCTGTAATCTTGAGTACCTAATTATTGTTTTCATTTTAATCCCTTGCATTTTAAAATGGCGGCAGTATTTTCATCAAAACATTTTTATGCTGTTTAATGTTATATGAGTACCATAAAAAAATCTGCTACAGTTGCTACATAAAACATTTGCACTATTTATGGTGATAAACTAGGTGTACACACATGTCAACAGTGGTTTAAAAAATTTAAATTAGGATATTTATGCTTGGATGATGAACTTCGATCTGGAAGGCCCTATAAAGGAATAATTTATTATGAGATGTTAAAACCGAGGCAAAGTGTTAATTCTGATCTCTACTGTGAACAATTGAATCGACTGAATCAGAATTTGACCAGAAATCGGTCAGAAATAGAAGAGGAGATATTCTTCAAGGCGACAATGTCTGACCTCATTTAATATACCTGGAATATTTTCTCTTCCTGATAAATGACAGAGTGTTATAGATCACAATAGTAACTATTTTACTCGATAAAGTACATTTTTTTCTTTCGATTTGTATAAAATAAAATTTGTATCACATAAATCCTAAAACGCAAATAATTCATCAATGTTTATCTAAGAGTATACTGGTTAGGTACGATAATTGCTAATTAGTCGGACCGAAAACATCCTAAACTTTTTTAAATTAGTTCAAAAAATTTCCGGGCTTTTTGTTTGCTTAGTTTGACAACTTTGTTTTATCGTGATTGTCAACATTAGTTAAAATGTCTTGACAAGACCTGTATGATATTCTAATTCTTCTGTAACCTTTCTAACAGTCCATCTTCGACTGTTCTGAATTAATTCGAAATGGTTATCCCATTTCATTGGTTTTAGAAAATGACATCCTACCCGATATGTCAAATTTTATTGAACCTCTACCACCTTATTAAGCCAAAGCCAATTAAAATACGAGGTTCGACTCTAAGCAACTTCTCCAAAAACTCTATTTCAAAAATGATTCTGTCGCTTTTTGAAGTTTAAAACAAAATTTCATACAAGCACGCTGCTTTTCGATAGAGACCATATTAAAACTCGACGGTGTAAAGAAAATCGAATTACAAAAACAGATATAAAATTCACACGAAATAACTTACACGAAACAACGGCAGTCGACTCATAAATGACAGGTACATTATATCAAGACACTTACCAAGTATTGCAAAACGCGTGAGGTCCGTGTATTTTTGCTCAAACCGTATATAAAGTAGGAGATGATTTCAAAAAAGAATATATTTTGCAGCCCGGTATACATTTCTAATTTACAATAAGGCCATCTTCTAAACTAGGTTGGTGACCACTGATCTAAAGTTTAGATTTAGATACAAATATGTAATAGTAAAAAGCAACGCAAATAAACTTGCAGGCCACCTATGATTGGAGGGTGTGGTAAACATTAAATCTTATTTATTATTCTTTAATCTCCAACACTATACATTAGCTTTCATGAAACTAATTAAGCTACGTTTAGACATAAACATAATCTTGCCTCGCCTTAGCATGGTAAAGTTATTGAATTGTAAACAATCTTGTGCATAGATAGGATATAACGTTGTTTAACAACAGAAAATTAGTGTCTTGTTCTATCTGGACCTTTCTGCGGTATGTTTTGGTTATACTATGGAGGTTAGACTTAGAAATACTTCAGCAACAAGACTACAGGTAACCAAGACCACCAGGTATGTTCACATTTCAAGCATCGCCCTTTCCATCGATCTCTGAGCAACTCACAATTTCCTAGATAATTTCAGTCTTGAGCACAAGGCAAATACCACAGTTCTCACTACTTTTTCATTCAAAAGTAATAATCTGAAATAAAACTAGTACCAATCTACTATACATCACATTTTGCAGAGAATTTTTATCTATCTAACGGGATATTTTTAATTGTAGAGAAAGAGTTTATCTTAACTCTTTTAATACTTCAAAATTTTAAGTGTTAAGGTGCTCGTCCACTTGAGAGTAAATAGTGGCGAGAACCTCTCGATAGCAGTTACTCGCCAATGGATACACCTCAGAGAGTACCTCGCGAAAAGCGGCGAGTTACTCTCTTAGAGCTAACTTCTCTCAACGTACTCGCTAATCGACACGTGCTCTCTACCCTGTCAGATTGTAGCTCGCCAAATACGAACTGTGTTTGAATTCTGAGGAGGCTATCAAGAGCTGTCTGTTTACAATATGTCAAAAAAAAAAATGGTCACCGGAGAAAATAAATAGATTAATCGGCTTGTACGAACTCCAGGAACGTAAAATGTGTCGATTACCGTGACAGAATGAAAAAAATAAGGTTTTGGAGGAAATTTTACACCCTTAAATTTAGAAAATTACCAACCTATTAACCATATTTTTTAAATTTTATTAAAAATAATTAATAAAATTAAACTTAATTCAATTTAAAAATAAAAATATGTATGTTTTTTTATTAAAATAAAGTTAAAAAAATGATGTGCCTGATTAAAAGAATTATTTTGACAGAATAAATTATGTAAATTTTTACCTTTATTAATAATTAATTACCCCAAATAATTAATTAGAGTCTAAAAATAAACTTATTAAATTATTACATTTAATAGAATTAAACTATTTTTTAAAGTATCAAAAAACTTTGTACATCATCTACTAAAATGTTATTAATAAAAAAATAAGCTAACTAACCTATTAGGTTCATACCCCAAAAAATAAAGGTAATAACCCTTTTCTTTTTAATTTTTAATATCTATGAATTTTTTTATCAACTTTATTTACAGGATCAATAATCTCTATTTCTTCAATTTCATGATTAGGGGCATGAATAGGATTAGAAATTTATTTACTTTCCTTTCTTTTACTTTACATCCCTTTATTAAGAAAAAAGAAAAATCATATACCTTTGAATCTTCTATTAAATATTTTTTAGTACAAGCTATAGCTGTAACTATTTTTTTATTTGCAATTTTATTAATAATATTTAAAATAAATGTTATAAGAGAATTATTAAAAGTAAATGCATTTTTAATAAAATTAATCAATTCAACTTTATTATTAAAAATAGGTGTTGCACTATTCCATTTTTGATTTCCAGAAATTATTGGCATCAAAAACACTTCTTCTATCAATCCATGGCTTAATCCAGCAGCTTTATTTATTCAACTTTTTTCTTATTTTAAAAATAGTTAGTTAATATGCATTGTTGTTGAGTTAGGCCTTTACTAAAATCGTAAAAAATCATCTAACGAAAACCTTCACAAGTAATATCCATTTTTTCACAAACTTGTTTTTTAAACGCTAACTGTCAACAAACTACTCGGTCAATTTATAAGCTGCCACTGATTTCACACTAACAAATGTCAAATTTTACGAATATAGTAATAACACAGTTCAATATTGCCATCTAGTGGTAGTTTAGTAAAAATATAAAAGGTAACCCTCGTATTTGCTTGAATCTTCAGTTTTAGGAATGCTTCTTTAATTTGGTTTATAATTTTACGAGCAATGTTGATGTCATCGGCATATTCTAGGATTTGGCATCTCTTATTGAAGATTGTGTGTCGTGTTTGTATCCTTGATTCTCGCAAGTCTTTTTCAAGAGCGATACTGAAGAATATACAAGTATATGCATCCCCTAGGCGTCAATCGATTTATGTGTTTAAGGGTGTAGACATTGTGTTTTCTCTTCTAATGCATATCTTCATGCATAGCTTGCTAGAGTTTTTCTCTTATGATGCTGTCGCATGCCATGTCAACTTGTAGGCTCTTAATACTGTCATATAAAACCACTGAAGGATTTAACCGTTCTTAATTTAGACAAACAATCATTTTTACCTCCCATTCCTAATTTTTTTGTTAAACAATAAACGAGGAAGTGAAAGTAATCGTCATAAAACATGTTCTTACAGGATGAAGACATAATTTTTAGCTCAATTATCAGATGATGCAAGCAAATTTTATTGTTTTTATGGACAATAAAACGAACAAAAAATCTGTTAATTGACACATGACTAGGCACTTAATAACATGAGTATCTATAAATAAGTATGTTGCTTATTTTATTTACCTTATAACATCAGTTAAATTGGACATCATTTGAAAATACATTGTACGGTCTTTATTCTAGCCATGTATATCTTATCTATGATGAGATAGATATTTGTGAAATTATATACACTGTTGTGGATCATTCATTATATTTTCGACAACTTTTAATTAAATTTACTAATACTCTCGATGAGTACATTACTATACCAAATAAAAGAAACCTCATTATCTTTTATAATTATAAATTTCAATAACAATACTTCCAACATAATTCTTCCTGTGTTGAAATAGATTGAGTAATTTAATTAAAGGAACTTGTTGAAAGTTATCCCAAATTACCAAAATGTTTTCCATAAATTTGTTTAATTTATGTAAATTGAAGTTAGATAGTATTTCTGACAAACCTTCGCATAAAACACAGTTATCTAAAATTAAACTTAACGATAAAATAATAAATCAACAAACGCACAATGGAGGTATGTAAAATATTTTGATGTATCTTTGACATATGAAAGAAAAATTAAAAGTTTATTTTTAATATTATAAGTTTACATATTTTTACAACTAAAATATATAATGGAAGTTAATAAAAAGTACACATTGTATATCTATTTAATACTTTCTTCTTTGATAATTTAAAAATAAATTTGTAGAAGGAATCAATAGGAACTGTGTTTTTTGTGTGTTAAAAATTTACTAAACCCACGATGCAGATACCAATGAGTCTTGATCGGCATCTTCTTGATTCCACGTGAAGGTATGCCGAACTCTCCGTTAGCCCTCGAACAAGAAATTTCCAAACCATATTTTTAAAATACAGTCCCTGGTCATAATATTATATGCTCCTAAATTTTATATAATTCATTAACTAGGTGTCGTAACTCAGTAGTAAGTGTATCGCAAAATTTATAGTTTACATTATACTATTATACATTTTGAGAGATTTTATCATTGATCGACGTATCTCAAATTTTTCAGTCCTTTTTCAACCTCACCATATTCATACCCACTATGAACATAAAACTTAGTACGTCATCTCATACTATAATACTCAATATCGAACAAATCTAAATAAATTAAAATGCACATTTCAGTGTATAAGAATCATTAAAAATATTTAATAAGAAACAAAACCTTTGTGCGCGTCTACTATAAACTTTTGGCATTTTAATAATAATAATATTTGATATAATTCAATATAAAACGTAAACTTTTTTTAAGATGTGGCAACATAGAGAAGGGCTACCAACCTGTGGAGCCAAATGTAACAAATGAGTAATGTTCACATGTTAGTTACATGACATTCTAACATTGGCAATTAAATTCACTAAGTATGAAGTCATTTTATAGTTATCTTTAAAATACTTTAATGGGACACATTTATTTTTGTTACTAGGTTATTATCCGTCAATGACGGATTTATAATATAAAAATTCCAATCGTTTGTATGTGTATTTGGTTTTATTTTTTAACGTATCTTAATTTCAAATTATTCTTAATTTCGGTCAGCGAATCACAGGACACGATATCACCAGTTAGCCAATCACAGGAGAGGGTGTCACCTATTAGCCAATCAAGAGACTGGGCGTCCTCAGTTAGCTAATCACGAGAATTTTAGACAAAAATTGACATCACAAAGTTACCGACACTATATGCAGACACTTGCTAATTAGCAATGTTAGATAAAAAAGACGTAAAAATAAAAAAGCTTCTTCGATAACTTTCGAAAACTTAATCTGATCTAAAATTCCTAGTGAACTATTCCGGTTCACATTAATGCGCAGAACTAAATTTTAAATTAACCTCCATTGTTACGGGGTGTGGGACAAATATTTTTGTTTGACTTGTTTGAAAAAAATATTTTTCGTTTCTTGACCTACATAAAAATAATAATAATAATTAGTTTATTCAACAATCCAAAAAAAAAAAAACGTTATATTTCGTGAAAATAATCTGATGTTTTCGTTTCCCATAAATGTACACTATGGAGCATTTTTTCAGATTTTGCGATTGCTGCTCCCCATATTAACTTACAAGCTCCGTAATGGTATTAATCTAATTTTTAAATAATCCCCCGAATTTGACAAGTAAAACAACAAAACAATGTAATTTTACATGTCATTGTCATGAGATGTCCTTTTACGGTTTGAAGTGGGCTTTTGCTAATAAAATGTTCAAAAGTCTCACTTAAACGGTAAAAGTTACTAAAATTCTAAATCTAGTTCCACTTAAACCAAAGAAACAGGCTATTTCAATCGAATGCTGTATCAAACATTCCTACACCTTTTAGAATTATTAAATAAATTAACTTTAGATAACTTATTTTATATTAAATTTAAACAATAAAATGATTGTTAAATTTTAAAATAAATTTATTTTTTACTTATATGTATTATAATAAATGTTTAAATAAGCAACCATTCTGTAATAAACAATATCCCATTATATTATAAAAAGAAATGCATACATTGGCTAGTTGCCTAACTGTTACAGAAGCGTATATTGTAAAAATTGCATTTCTAAAGAATTAATATTTCAGTGACGGGTTATATAAATGTTGCTCTTAATTAGGGGTGGGGAAAAAAAACATCGATGTATCGAAAACATCGATGTTTGTTTTAAAAACATCGATGTT
The DNA here is from genome assembly GCA_963971575.1 of Liopterus haemorrhoidalis. Classification (NCBI taxonomy): domain Eukaryota; kingdom Metazoa; phylum Arthropoda; class Insecta; order Coleoptera; family Dytiscidae; genus Liopterus; species Liopterus haemorrhoidalis. Next base: position 140,337,664 of record OZ020611.1, read on the forward strand.
TTTACCATCTATGGTCAGCTGGCGATAGTATCGATAAAACATCGATGTCTACTACCGATGTCGATGTTTAAACTTTGAAATTCAGAAACTACCGCTAGAGGCGCTGGAATCTTAAAAATTTAATTTTTATTAAAATTAGTACACAAAATATAAGCGCCTATAACAAGCGATATAACAATACTAATAGTGTTAGTTCTCATTCTTCTTAGCAGTTAGCAGAATACGAAAAAATAAGAAGAAACTTCTAATTTTTCTTTTTCTTTTTGAGTCTTGTTGACACTTTCCCAGTTGTTATTCCTCCAATCCCTGGATTTTTGTAAGTTGTCATTAGCTATTAATTTATATATTGAAGATGGCTTTTCCTGAACAAAATGATCAAAACCTTCAATTAATCGGTAAAAGTAACTAGAATTGAAAATCTAGTTCCGCCTAAACTAAAGGAACAGACTTTATTTCAACTTAAAAAAGTATAAAAATAATTGTGTATGACATTGTTATTTTTATGTTAAATAATATAAAATTAAAATTAAGATTACTGTATTAGTATTGTAATAAAATCCAATATTTCATTTTAGAAATGTAAAAATAGTAAGGTCTGTTCCTTTGGCTTAGGCGGAACTAAATTTTCAATTCTAGTTACTTTTACCGGTTGATTGAAGCTTTTGATCGTTTTGTTCAGGAAAAGTCAACTTCAATATATAAAAAAATATCTAATGAGAAATTACAAAAATGAAAATTGCGGTTAGTTCCGCCTAATCGTTTGGAATAGACTGTAGGTACAAATTAGGATTATTATATTGGGTATAATAATGTTAATGTGAAATAAATTACTATTAAAAAGGAATATTTCTATTTCAAAATCTAATAAATGCTTTTTGTGTATTATATGTTACTTTTTTCGTATTTTATCTTTACATTATTAAATAAAACCTATATAATATAAATAAATAGCTTTTTTTAATATTAATAAAACATCGATGTTTCCGATACATCGATGTTTTTCCTTCGATGTTTTTTCAACATCGATAGTAAGGCGCCGATGTTAACATCGATGTTAAACATCGATGTTTTGCTTTCGATGTACAACCCTACTCTTAAAGGTGACTCCACAAAAAGAAATCACATCAAGGTGTCAAATCAGAAGATTTGGCGGGTCAGTTTATTGTCAGACGTGATACTCATGCGTCTTTAAATTTTTCCAAACTCTTTGCTGCGAAATACTAAATTCTGAAGCAAAGCATCTTGGAATCAGTGTAGGATTACTGTCTTTCATTCCTATCACAATCTCTTCAAGATCGTTTCTATTGCCATTGTTTCCCCGATTTTCTAATAAATAACCATAATAAGATGATTTAAAAACAATGTATATTAATAAAAACTTGGATTTATTTTATCTGTAATGCTTCCAGTATTCTCAGGATTTGGCTAATAAACGGCTTATTGTAGACAGAGATGGAATAGGACTAAATTTTACAGAAAATAAATAACGCACTTTGCGTACACTACTACCACTGTACAATGTTTTTACAATAAACATTCTTTCTTCAAGGGAATACATTATTTTCGTGATTAAATATGAGTTTCACAAATAAAACCATATTATTTTGTTTTACCTGTCAAATTCAGGGCAATGCGCGATGATATAAAAAACAAATTCATTAAGAATTTTCCCACGTTTCGAAATTAGACATAACAAAACTAAAAATATCAAAATCGATTATAAAAGTTTTCGGTATCATTAGAAGAAGGTAAAAATTCTCTTTCGATTGATACCATTACGGACCTTGTTAACATGGGGAACAGCAATCGCAAAAAATGTAAATTGCAATGTTATTCTCCTATGTTGCGGGGTAAAAGTTGTCACCCGATATGCAAGCTAAATTTCAACTCTTTAGTCTAGCCCAGTGTTTCCCAATCTTTTTACTCTCGTGGCACATTTTCCAAAGAAGAAAAATTTCGCGGCACACCTACGTTAGATTTCATAGATACCTACGTTAGAGTTCATAGAAGAAGAAATTTTGAATACAGACGCTGTATTCAGAAAAAAAAAAATAATATGTCAATTTCAATTCGTCATAAAATGATCCCTTCGTGTACTTTATTCTCATTAATAGTATTGTACGTATATTCGAACAATAATTTTAAAATAAAAACGACACTAGTTTTTTTTTTTAAGATTTCGGGGCAAACTTGGAAAATTTGCGGCACATTAATGTGCCGCGGCACACCCTTTAGGAATCACTGGTCTAGCCGTTTGGCCACAAGGTCTGCCGTACAAACTGCCTAGGATATGTTATTACGGAAGTATCCTTATGCAACAAGTATTAGCACAAAATAATTACAATTGTCGGCTTTGGTGGCGTAGAGGTAGCGCTCCTGCTTCACGAGCCAAAGGTTCCGGGTTCGAATCTCGGTCAGGGCATGGATGTTTGTGATCCACAGTGTAATTGGGATATTTAGTCCTGTTCTGCGGTTTAAAAAATAATAATAAAAAAATAAGCTATGGCAAAAAGCTGTTATTATTAATAAATTACCACAACCTAGGTCATATTTAATTAAAACTAAACATAACAAACATCTAAGACGAAATATTATTCATTTAAGTAAAAAAAATAAAAAATTAAAAATAGAACTTTAATAAACCAAAGTACTTATGCACGTAATAATGTTTTATTATGCATATTCAATTAAAGAGGGAGTTGTTGCATAAGAATACTACTATTACGGTAGTATCCCGTATTCCTTGAAAGAAACATATCCTAGGCAACAGATCTAAAATATAATAGAATAACTGAAAAATCAGCTGTGGCCACCACAGGACCGACCGCCATCATAAAGTACTTGTAAAAAATACATTCTAGCTGCAGAGCAGAAATAACTTGGCCTAATATTTTCTAACAGAGATATTATTTATCATGACCAAAGAAACGTTACATATAAGTATGAAAAAATTGAGACTTACAAACATTTCTCGAAATTTTTCGTTTTATCAAAAAACGTCTCAAATAAAAGTTAATTAAATTAAATTATTAGTTATTGCATTTATAGCAACTTTTGTTAAATACATTTTATCGAAATATTTTTCCGTTGCTAAATATTCGCAAAAATCTTAAAATCGACACGAGTAAACTCCCATTTCTAAACCGATTTTTACCAAAAGTTGATCAACTCGTGTCATTGATGTCAAAAGCTTAAATATGCAGTTTCATAAAAATCCTTTTAGCCTAATTTACTCTGCACGTGTACACAGACAGACAGACATCATGCTAAAAATAGTCAAAACGTTATGTAGGGACCTCAATTCATGGAGATCCATCGAAATCTCGAAATGGTATGATCACAATACCTTATATATGTTGACGGTCGGTAATTATATCAGCTTGATGTAAAACTGTTAATAGAAATAAAGAATATTAAAACACAACAGACACGTAGGTGACGCTATAAGGGTTTTTTGGTCATATCTAAAAAATCCTAAAATTAAGATTTGACAAAAATATAAAAAATCCTTTTTTTGTTAAACTGCCTCCAACCCTTCGACCGTACCCGGAAATTTACTGAATTATCTGGTCATCCTAACCTAGAATCATCATCAGGGTCGTCAAAAAAGTCAACCTAACGGACAGAGAGAGAGAGAGGGCTATATTCTATGAAGTTATTCTTGTTTTGAACTAAACTAGAATAATAATCATACGCTCATTAAAAACTTATTAATCTTCTAGTATACATATGTTTGCAAATCATATTCATAGCTAATACCTACGCCTCTGACTGATGACTAGGCGCATAGCACGTGTTATAAATCTTGTCCAATAAAAAGAAAATTTGGCCGACGTACAGAAGACATTAAGAAGTAATGACAGCTCGTAGCCGTATAGCAAATTCATAGATTTTCGATTTTCTGCCATATTTTAAAGAATGCATTGATATATGACTTGACGTGCTACACACATGTTACCTATCAAAACAAAATTTCTTATAAAATACAGTAGGTTGCCACAAGGTTAGATGAATAAAAAAACTAACACTGAATGGTAATAGTAAGTTAATTTTAAGGTTATAGATGTAATGTTATGTTTTATGTACTCTGAACTATGTTATCTGCCAAAAGCTTTAAATAATGAGTACTAGCAATGTTTTAAGTAACGAATAACTACACAAATAGCTGATTGGAATTAGTGTGGAGCAAATTTCAGGTTACACAATTTTTTGACCAACTCGGAATACGCAGACTGCACGTTGTGTAATACCTAGTAAGTGGAGAAGGGGAATAACGACTTGATATGATAAATTTATCATTTGTGAGTTCACTGTCGTTGAGTTTGTTTCGCTAAGTTATATCGTTAGAATTTTACAGCGGTTTTTATAATTCTATTTTCTTTATCACGGAGATTTTTAAAAAGGACCTGATAGAAGAGCAGATGTCTGTGTAAAATTTTGTATCGTACTTAGAAAGACTGCGACAGAAATACATTTTATTTGTAAAGAACTTTTGGAGAAGATGCTATGGGTCGAACTATGTGATTTAAGTGGTTCTGACGTTTTAAAATTCAATTGAAGATGATAAGAATTCGAGTAGGCCTTCAATTTATAAATTTCACTGTGAATGGATAGAAACAAGTGAAACAGGAAATAAATATTATTATCTTAGGGTTCTGAAGTGATTACCTGAATCAAAAGCCAGCTGAAAACTTTTCGATGCCTTGTGCAAGCACTAGATTTCATGAGGAGGGGTCAATAATTCAAGTGAACAGGAGAAAGAGAAATTTAAAAAATGCAAGTAATGACGGGGAGTGAGAACAAAAAAAATCAAATGAGAACGGGGTCGGTAGAAGTTTTAAGATGGGAGAAGGTTAGAAATTGAAAAATTTAAGTGAAGACGGCGGCTGAAATATCCATAATTCAAGTGAAGACCTGGGAACTAGATATTCAGAAAATTACTTGAGATCAATAAATTGTTTTACGTATAGTGTGACTGCGAGATCCTGGGCGATTTCCTTAGTTGACCATGCGTTATGCAAGTCCTGCTTGAGCCAATCAAGAATAAACTGACCGATAGCTGGAAAAATAGATCATGGATGTTGCATTACAACAACGCACTACGTCCCATTTTCCGTGGTTCAGCCGTTATTGGCAAGAACAAAATCATTTGCCTTCCCCAAGGGTTTGTTGAAAGGCGTAATACGAGGGCTACCTTTTAATTTTTTACAAAAACTAAGTAAGATTTTTTTTTTGAACAAACTGTTTTATTGCCATTCAAAATATTCGCCTTTAAGATTTATACACTTTTGCATGCGTTCAAACTAATTCTCGAAACATTTTTTCCACTCAGTTGATATCTCCAAATCATCGTTTTCGAAGGCTTCAACAGCAACTTGAGTTGATGAAAATCGTTGTCCACGCATTTTTTGTTTGACATTGGGGAACAAAAAAAAAGTCATTAGGGGATAAATCAGGTGAATACGGGCAATGAGACATTAATTCGATGTTTTTGTCCTTCAAATTAGCAATTGTACGATGTGCTGTGTGGGAGCTTGCATTGTCATGATGAAGAATGATGCGACGTTTTTGGACGTTTTTCTTGATTTTGTCGATGACTTCTGCTAAATACATTGTTGTATACCATTCCGCATTAACTGTTCTTCGATCCTCTAAAGGAATGGTTGCGACATGTCCAGTACAACCGAAGAAACAAGCGATAATTTTCTTGGAAGTGATGGTTCCTTGGTTTCCGGTTCATATGAATAAATTTAAGTTTCGTCACTTGTAACGATGTTGTATACGGATTTTGCAGTGCCTAGGTTGAATAAAAAAAAAATCATAATGTTGGAAAAATTAATCTGTTTAATAAATTCCTATTGTTATATTCTGGTTCACAACAATGTGAATTGCTATTTTATTCAAATATTTGGATTAACCCATTAAAAAAAAAAAAAATCAAACAGAAAAATTCGATAATTTTGATAAAATAATCTGATCAATAATTCTTGTTGCACTATTCTGGTTTACATTTGTATTTTTAGACCAGTCCTTTTGGCTTATAAAATTGCGACATCGCATTGGGGGACAAATAAGGAAAAAAATCGCGTCAAAATAAAGAGCATTTTTCAAATTTATCTGCTAATAGAAGAAAATATTTTTTTACACGAGTGGTACTCAAGCTAGAGCTAAGTTATATTTCTTTTTGGATTAGATTATACATATTTTTCGGTATTCAACCATATAAACATTTTATATCCTCACATAAAAAAAATATTGAGAAAAAATCGATTGACATTGAAACAATTTTTAAACGAAAAACTAAAGTTCCATATGAATCTATTTTAAATCGAATGGAATTATGTTTAGACAATAAAGAAAATCGGATATAAAAATATTTATAGCGAGTAATTCAGTCTTTACAACTGTACACACTAATATTAAAAACATTTTTTCGTAATTTCAGTAAATTTTTACCGACCGCCAACATATATAAAAGAGGTATGTGATCATACCGATTTTGACATTTTGAGATTTCGATGGATTTCCACAAATTGAGGTCCCTACATAACGTTTTGACTATTTTTAGCATGATGTCTGTCGATCTGTCTGTCCGTCCGTCTGTCTGTCTGTCTGTCCGTCTGTCTGTGTGTCTGTCCGTCTGTGTACACGTGCAGAGCAAATTCGGCTGAAAGGATTTTTATGAAACTCCATATTTAAGCTTCTGCCATCAATGGCACGAGTTGATGAACTTTTGGAAAAAATCGGTTGACTAAAAATGGGAGTTTACTCGTGTCGATTTTAAGATTTTTGTGAATATTTCACAACAGAAAAATATTTAGAAAAAATTTATTGAACCAAAGTTGCTATAAAAGCAATAATTAATAACTCTTATTTGAGACGTTTTTTGATAAAACGAAAAATTTCGAATAATCTTTGTAAAATTTTTTGAAATTTTTTTTGTCTCAATTTTTGATATTTATATGTAACGTTTCCATGGTCATGATAAATAATATCTCTGTTAGAAAATATTAGGCAGTTATTTCTACTCTGCTGCTAGAATGTATTTTATATAAGTACTTTACGATGGCGGTCGGTCCTGTGGTGGCCACAGCTGATTTTTTCTCAATATTTTTACCGACCGCCAACATATATAAGGGAGGTATTGTGATCATACCGATTTTGACATTTCGAGATTTCGATGGATCTCCACGAATTGAAGTCTCTACATAACGTTTTGACTATTTTTAGCCTGATGTCTGTCGGTCTGTCTGTCTGTGTACACATGCAGAGCAAATTCGGCTGTAAGGATTTTTATGAAACTTCATATTTAATCTTTTGACATCAGTGGCACGAGTTGATCAACATTTGGTAAAAATCAGTTGGTTAGAAATGGGAGTTTACTCGTGTCGGTTTTAAGATTTTTGCGAATATTTCACAACAGAGAGAAATATTTCGAAAAAAATTATTTAACTAAAGTTGCTATAAAAGCAACGTACGTTTTTCCAGGGTTATCGTAAATTATAAATACACCTTCTGAAATTGTCAACCTACTATAATACGTTATTGTCATTTACAATAATAACTATTCTGCTGCTAGAATGTATTTTATACAAGTACTTTGTGATGGCGGTCGGTACTATGGTGGCCACAGCTGATTTTTTATGTAGGGATAAAATCTAATTATTTTAAAACTAAAATATATAACTTTGTGCTGTCGCTTTAGAACCACTGGTTTAAAAAAATATTTTCTTCTATAAGCAGATGTTCCCCTTGGTCTCTTACAACTTTGTTATTTGGTATTTTTTTATATCTCTAATAATAAATAAAATAATGAGGGTGCCCCGTTTCGCTGTTACAGCCTGTATACATGTCAAATTTCAACTCTTTAGATTCAACCGTTCTTTCACAATGTCTACCGCACAGATAGACACATATATTACAGTAAAATGATTTCTTGGTCATTCCTACGAACCCTAAAATGACTTTTCTTTAAATGAAATATATTTGCTTAAGAAAATTTTATTCGACTAAAATATTTTAACTGATTTATTGCGTAATTCAGTTACTGAGCACTTTATCAAAAATGTCCTAATTTGGTTATAGTCAGTAAATTGGTTAATGGAATTATGAAAATTTTATTTCCATATTAAATGGTATGTAAATTACACTTAATAATAAAAATTAAATTAAAGCAGTTGCATGGGTGGAAATATGCTGCCCACGCCAGGGCTTCGGTTCAAGTGTTGTCAATAAAATCATCTCTGGAAGGAGAAAATCAAATGTGAATTTTCCACCATGTCAGGGTTTCGCAGATATCTAGTTAGTGATGGCGGTCAATAGAGGGTCACCTCTCAAATACCCACTCTGCACGATTGCATTTTGCCCTTCGCTCTTCAAGTTATTTTCTTAATTTCTGCTCCCCGCTCTTTAAATAATTATCCCAACTTTAATATAAAATATGAGCTGTGGTCACCACAAAACCTTTTCCAAAGTACTTTCAAACAAAATATAATACTTTCTAACAGAAAAATTATTATTGAAAAAAATAATAACGTATTATATAACGTTGATAATTTGAATAAACTTATTTATAATATACCGTAATCATGGAAACGTACGAGTTTTGTATATATGTCAAAATAGATACAAAATCGATACATAGAAAAAATATCGCAAAAATATGAAGTTATAAAAATATATTAAGTTGTACCAAAAAGTGTCTCAAACAAATGTTGTTAGTTATTATTTGTATAACATCCGTTTCCGAAATATTTCTTCGTAGCAAAATTAAGAAACACATAAAAATAGTGACATCAGTACTATGCTAAGTAGTGAGATATTCACGTCCAAAGCTAAAAACGAAAATTCTGAAATATCCGTTCAACCGAATTTGCTCTACCAGTGTCCACAGACCAACATCACGTTAAAAACAGTTGATTCATGTTACAAAAAGCCCAATTCGTGTTTAACTTTTTTCAGAAAATCTGGTTAGTTTAGGTATAATGGTTTCTTAGTCATACCTACGAACTCTAAAAATTAAAATATTTTGTTCAAAATCATATCAGCTAAAATGCTTGTATATAATATATAATAATGGTTCCTTCTGCTCCTACTTGAAGCATAGGGCCTCAATGAATTTAGGCCATTTTATTCTATTTTGAGCCAGCAATTTAAACTCTTTGCATGTTTTTCCAGCTAATAGCTTCTTGTGTTGTTAGTCGGTTTTTATTAATCGATTTTGGGCCTTTTCGAAAAGATGACCGATCCACCTCCATTTTCTTAACTTGACTTCGGAATCAATTGACTTCATGTTTGTCATTTCCCAGAGACGTTCATTTGAGATTGTGTTAGCCAAAATATGTGTAGGATCTTACGGGCACAATTATTACCAAAAATTTGCGATCTATGAACAATAGTTTCTGTGGTTTTTCAAATTTCGCATACATATAGTAGTGGGGGCAAATTAGATTTAAACATCCCAATTTCGGTAGCTTTGGAGTACTATGCAAAATTCCACATTCTTCAGCAGCCTAAAGACATGTCTTGCCTTATTGATTTTAATTTTAACATCCTCTTCAACACTTTTGGAATTGCATACAATAATTTCAAGATAAGTAAAACTAGATTCATCTGCAATGGTTTCACTGCTTAGACTAATATTCAAGAAACGAAGTAATCTTGGCACGATGTTACGATTCTTATAGATTTAGTTTTATTTATGTTAATTTTTAACTCAATATCTTCTGTAACTAGAGAAACTAGATTTTGCTGGTAACTGTCCACCTAATGCCGTTGTCACCTTTGCAGACATTTCTCATAACATCAAGGACGACATAAAAGAATAGATGACAGAATGCAGCTGTTTGTAACGCCAGGGCTGATAGAAATGGGCTAGCTAAGTGCATCCTTGTCGAGAGCTTGACAGGAGGCTTCATTATATAGAAATTAAATGACCCGTATAAGATATTATAGAATTCTTCTTTTCATAAGAACTTTCTATATAGCGTTGTGAGTCAGGCTATCAAATGCCTTCTGGAAGTCAAGGAATATAAGGTACAGGCAGGACCTCCATTCAACAGAATGCTCGATTATAACTCTAAGGGCCGAGAGTTCCAGTTCCTAATAAACTCCCTAATAGTTATTAGACACATAATATATTTATGAAGCTAATAAATTTATTGGTGATTTCCAAGTTACAAAATCCTTCTAATATTTTATTAGCAACATAATTTTTTGTTTTTGTATTGGTATTTCTTATGAAGATAGTAACACGGTGCAAGAGGGATAGAGCTATACGTAAATTTGTAGAGCTAAAGTGAGATGAAATTTTGACACTGAATATTTTGACATTAAATATTTTGACAATAAATAGTTTGACTACATTCAATGGCATTACGTATATTTTTTGTGTTACTGTTAAAATTATAATTAAACGGCGTTCAACAAATTTTATCACAGAAAAAGAGGACAATATAGATAGAGGAGAAGTTAATAAAAATAGCATTTTATAATACAAAAGTGAATGAAAATAAGAAGACAGCCATATTTTGCTTTATTTTACATTCCTTAAACAATATGAATTAAACTTATCAGCAATTTTCAGATACACATCTTTATTATTCTGCCAATAATTGCGTCTGTCTTCTTATTTTCTATCATTTTTATATAAATAGTAATGTTTAAAGTATTGTTTGTAATGTGTTGTAATCGTAATTGAAATAAATACATATATAAAAATAAAAGACAATGTTTATTAAAGTATATATATTTATATTTTGTTCTTTATATATCACATTTACAATAAATGCTCAAAATATTCTAAAATCGGTTGTCCATAATTTATAAATTCATCCAAACAAATCGTCGATTTCGTCAAAATACAACTAAAATGTATATAAAACACTAACATCACCATTATAGAAATGTTTAAAAACTACACATTCGTACATTCTTTTAAAATTATACTGTTTTTCAATTAAAATTGAAATATTAACACATTTTGCGAACTTGTTTCTGGTTATATGTCACTTTATTAAGCACTTCATGTTGCCTATAAGTTATTAGACAAATAAGCCTATTTATTAGCAACCTAATAACTATTTCGGGGTGGAACTCTCGGAAAAAAAATTATGTTGCTAATAAACTTATTGGACAGTTTATTAGCAACTGGAACTCTCCGCCCTAAGAGTATTGATATGAACAATACAGGATTTATGTGGTCAGAATCCTGTTTTTTTAATATTTTTGGACTTAGTAACTAGTAACTCTTTTAGATTTTTCCTTTCCACGATCAAGTCACAAATACTATCTGATATCGAGGGATTTCTAGGCGTTAAAAACCCAGAAATATCTAGTAAAGCTTATCTAATGGATTTCCAGCTCTCATCTATATTATTGTTGACGCATAAAATGCTTGTTACTTTATTCAAAATTATGCCGCAAATAACCTTTATAAACTGTGCTTCTAAAAGCTTTGTATTATTGTGGTACGATTATCCTACATTACTAACTAATAAAGATAAGTAAAATATCTCCTGGTAAGAATAAAGTAACAAACAACATACAAAAGCACAGATTCAAATATCTTTACAACATCACATTATCTATTTACCGTATAGTTCCATTATTATATCAAGTAAATATATACTGCAAAACTACGTTTTAAATTGATTCCCCACGTTATTTTCCTATTTCGTCCATTGGGTACATGGAACAGAGGCGTAAAAACTTTTTGTCAAGTTCACCCACGAGGATACTTTGAGACAAAATTACTTTTGTTAGAAAGTAGATAATAAAAACGGTTTTATAAACAACTTTAAATAATAAAAGCGTTATAGCGTGATAAGGAGCTACTCCTTAATTCTTACAGTCAGTAAATAAGTGACAATTCTGATGAAAATCATCCAGGGAATTCAATTTAGTACTCTGTTCTTCATGGAACTGTACTTTTTTACTTGTTTTCAACAGTCCATATTTTAATAAATTTAATTAAACATGAAAAAATATTACATTTAAAAAAACAAGTGTGCGCACTTCAGTTGCGTAGGTAGGCGCTAATTAGCAAATGACAGTGATGCGATTTTTTTGTGGTAAAACTTTTATTTTTTTATTACAAAAAGCATGATTGAAAAAAAGCATGTGACTCGCATTACGGTGATATACATATTACAGTGGTACTCTGCTGTGTCGGTTCCCGATGCAATTTAAAGTTGAACGCCCCTAAAAATTCAAATCAGGACAAGAAAAAAAGGAAGACAGATCCAAGTGATGACAAAAAAAAAAAGGATGACGACCAAAACCAAAAAGGATTCCCTCTAACGCACTTAAAAGAAGACGTCCCAAGTCGCATCCTTTGCTTATCGTGTAAAACCGGCCCTGATGGTCTGAAACCAAACCCGTTGTATAAGCGACATATACCTGTATTACAAAAAGGTCCCAACTTATATATGTAGGTGGGAAACCTACATATATAACGTTAGCCGAAACATGCGAAGATTGATTCAAGTACAGGAATACCCAGATTATTTCTGTTAATGCTGCAAGGGGATAAAAAATAAGAGAAACCGCACTAATTCGCTTTCGCCTTCGCCTTCTCTAATATCGTTATTGTCATCTTACCTTTTAATCCGTACTCTTTTTGTTACTTTTCGAGGGCACAACGTCTCAACTTTTTCTGTTACGTCAGCTGTTCCGCAAGGATCAAACATTGGACCTCTTCCCTTCTTAATGTTCATAAATGATATTAATGCCGTTATTACTAGCGAGCATTTACTTTTTGCAAATGATCTTAAGATATTTAAAACAATTTCCTCTGTTGACGATAGCCACATACTCCAAAACGATCTTAAACGTATAAGTGAATGGTGTAATTCTAACCAACTTAAACTCAATTTATCTAAATGTAAAATTCTGTCTTTTACCCGTAAAACAACCCCCCATCCATTACTCTTATGCTGTAGCTAATCACCATCTAACTCGATGTCATAATATTAAAGACTTGGAAGTAGTGTTTGATGAAAAACTCACATTTGATCTACACTTAGATCATATGTGCGCCTCATTGTCTAAAATGCTTGGTTTTATTATTCGCAATACCAGGACTTTTATTTACATTGCTGCCATCTTTACTTAGTATTATTCCTTTATTCGATCCAAACTTGAATATTGCTCCATAGTCTGGGATGCAATATATGACGTCCAGACGAATTCTTTGGAAAACATCCAGCATAAATTCCGTAAATTCATTTATTTTAAAGTCATTGGATCTTACCCTCCTCCTGAACTTCCTTATGACTGCCTGCTTCAAATATTTTCAACTAAACTATTATACAAACGCCGAGAAATCAATTCATTGTCATTCTTAAAACAAATAATAACTAATAAAATTGATGATCCTGCACATCTTCAACTTTTAAGTTTCCATACCCTCCAGGCCCACACTCGTAACCCACTACTTTTTTATCTACCGCATGCGCGAGCTATTTTCTTTCTTAAGTCCCCAATTAACCGCATGTGTTCATATCATCATACAGATATTGAACATATTGATCTCTTTTAGTATCAATTCTTAATTTTCTTATTTTGACTTCTAAGCGTCTCAGTTCCTAAGTTACTCAGTTTGCCTTTGAACTATGCCTACTTTTATTTTTACATTTTTATCTTATTTATTCTTTTTTTAATTTTTTATATCTATCTTTTTTATTTATATTATTGTTTCATTGCCTTTATATTATTGCCATATTATTTATGTTTTACATTTTATTGTTTTATATTTTATTTTATATGTATGAACTTTTTTGTATTATATGTATTATACTTAAATACTACTACTAGTACTACTTAAATTTATATATTACACTGTAACTTTAAATATGCTATTACCTGTCCGTATTTGGATTCTTTCCGTAGGACAGATGTAAATATAAATAAATAAATAAATAAATAAATAAATAAATAAATAAATAAATAAATAAATAAATAAATAAATAAATAAATGGGAACCTGAATGCATGGAAAATATGCCATTCTTGCCAAGTCCTTTTATTTTGAATTTCTTACATCAATTTTAAGAACACATTTAAATCAATAAGGCACCTAGTAAATGAAATACAGTTTTTAATTATTAAATGTTTTATTTTTTTGGCAAAATATTTTAGGAGACTTGGTTACTTAGCAGAGTATTTTATCAACATTAGTATCTGAACCATTATTTACTGTTTCAAACATTTCCCTAATGATGTGATTTCCTTATTTAATGTTTTAATTTTATCCTCTTCCAGAATGGTACATACGGCCTTGTTCTAGGTTAAGAAGATCTTCCTTAGTACTACTGCGATATCTGTGAAATACCCCTCGATTGCTTACCACAAAAATGACATCGAAAAGAAAATCGAAATAAATCGATTAAAACGCTCAGTTCAATTAAGAACATCTTCTACAAAAGCTGTTTACAAAAATTTAAGTGTTATTTTCGTAGTCTTTCCAAAATCAACAAAATATCACACGGACCTACTTTTCGATCAGGTCTATTTCAAAAATTGCCAGGGTAAAGATAATCGAATTACAAAAATATCTATAAAAAGTTGACCTCACAAATGACAACTTAATCATATCAAGTCGTTAGTTCCCCTTGCCCCTTATTAGGTATCAGGCAGTATTTTTTACACGTCTTCCGTTTTGTATATGTGTGCTATCTTCACGTATACAATATATGCACACCTTGATTTATAATTTTCGTAATATTTTGGACTGGATGATATTTTAAAAATAAAATGTTGATTTATTGTGCATATATTAAATATTTCGTGACCATAAGTGACAATTCATTCATGTTCCTCAAGGACAATATTTAATATGCCAAAAAAACAAACCTATAGCTATTTAAAATGTTAGAAGTATACATTTGAATATTATTATTAGCAACAGGTGTTAAATTAAACTCGATAAAATCATTTTATTATAATGACATTAGCTACCACACCAAATGTTTATTTAAGTTTATGGTTAAAAGGGTATTTTGTATAGAAACAGACATTTAAATATTTAAATGCGCATATTTAATATCATATTACATGGACTACCATTTCAGTTTATATATAAAAAAAAAGTGCTGCAATAAATCAAATGCAGCACCATTAAAATTCGTAAAAACAAGAAACATAGATGCCCACCCAAATAATCTGCCCATGTTGCGGCAGGCATGTTAACTGAATACGATGGATGTGGAATATTTTCCCAGTTTAAGTCCTGAATTTTTTCGCGAGTTACTTTTACTAAGTGAGAACGTGCATTGTCGTGATGAAAAATGATTCCTTTTTTTCAACAATTAGAGAGATTAAATCAGAAACTAAAGGGAAAACGTCCAAATGTATTTAACCGAAAAGGAATAATCATTACAATGCATGTTTTCACCCAGGAAAAATAACCCGCGAAAAAATTCAAGACTTAAACTGGGAAATGACTTATCCGATTTTCACCTATTTAAGTCTATTAGACACACTCAGAGATAAAAATTCACCGATGTAAAAAATTACCTGATCAGTTATATTAAGTATAACTAGAAAACTTCTATAGAGAGGGTATCGAAAACTTAGTACAACGTTGAGAAGCCGTGATAAATAATGATGGAAATTATATTTTGTATCAGTACAGGTTTTTATTTTACAATTTATTTACCCTGTAAAATCAAACATTTACTGTTAAAAATTAAATATTGCTAAATTTAAAAACAAGATTTATGTAAATAGTATAGGGTAAATACCAGAAGCATAAGCTATCACTATTATACATGTTCTACACACAATGTAATATCATTTTATTAACGACAATAAAAAAATAATAATATATTTTGTAATTATACATGATAGAACGCTTTATAGCGTTTATGATAATATCAATTAAAACACACAAATCCAAGCACATATAAGCATTTATTACTACGTCTATGTACAATCTGTCATTATGTTATCGTTACTATCGTAACATATTACAATGGACGTCCAAGAACTAGATCTGACCCTTACATACATAATAAAAATTTATGGAAGTTCTTTCCGGTCCCCCTAATATATAGGTAAATTTTGTTGCTCCATAAATAATAAGTCAGATATATTTCAAGTATATAGGTAACACTCTCCATAGTCCCCTAAATACTCATGTTATTAAAAACTAGACTCAACAGAAAAGAATCGTTCCCTCATTCTTAGCACCTTTTCTAATGTAAATTTTTGCTGTTAAGGAAATAATAAGTGAAATATTTCAATACATAAGTAACACTTCCCTTAGCCTCCTAAATAATCTTGTTATGAAAAACTGCATCGAACAGAGAAGAATCCTTTCTTCATTCTTAACAATTTTCCTTATATACACTTTTTGCTGTTAAGTTTAAGAGACCCCGCCCTTACTCCCCAAATATTAATCCAATTGAAAAAATTCACACAATAAAAATATATGTTTTATTATTGCAAACAATTTTTGTTATATGCATACACATATTTGTTGTCAAACCAATAATAAGGCAGAAATTTCAAAACATTAGTTTTCGGGTGTCTTATTATAAACAATATTTGTTATAAGCATTTTCCTGTGATTCAATAATAAGGGAGGTATTTATATTTTTTAGTAAACAGTTTTAACTCTGAAACAATCCAAAAAAACTCCATAAATTTTTTTGTGATGCCATATAACCTGATTTGATGTGTTCAAATCCTGGTTTTACTCCATCAACTGCTGATTAAGCCGATTTTACGTGAATCTCGGACAGACAGACAGACAGACAGACAAACAGACAGATGGACAGACAGACAGACAGACAGACAGACAGACAGACAAACAGACAGATGGACAGACAGATGGACAGACAGACAGACAGACAGACGGACAGACAGACAGACAGACAGTCAGACAGACAGACAGACAGACAGACACAGACAGACGCAGACAGACGCAGACAGACGCAGACAGACGCAGACAGACGCAGACAGACACAGATAGATAGACAGGCAGGCATATCGTCTTATAACCACCTGAATCATGTAGAAACCAAATATAAGGAAACCAAATAGAATACAATCAAAAACAGTTATAGCCTCCAATTTTATTAATATAGATAAATAATTTTTACCTGCAGCAACTATTTGTGAACCACAGCAGATTCAAGAATGCGCCATAAATAAATCACCAAGTACAATAACTAGATATAAGTAATTTTCACAATAGAACAAAATAGCGACAAACTAATTTGTAGAATAAAGCTTGAGCTACAATTTGTCGCATCGTACACAAATATGTGTCAACTGGTTTACAAGATGTCGTCCATAATGCAAATTGTTTATTTATAATTCTGTAACAATTATTTTTATACCATTTTAAATATCCTAATAGATGGATAAAAATTCGTTAGAAATTTGAATGCATAGATTATTACTAATTTTCTTTTAGACTGTTTTGTACAAGAACTTGTGAGAATTATAGTATTATACCTCTCTTTATTTACTACCGCCATTAGTTAATAAGAAAATCCTTACAGAAAATTTTAAAATATCCTTAACATTTATTTAATTTTAAAAATTAAATAAAAATAATAAACAAACTATTCAGTTATTAATATCATGGCCTAGTTAATATAATAAATTTTATAAAACACTTAATATAAAAACTTTAAAACAAAACAATCTACTCTATTTTGGATCGTCTATTTATGCAGCATGATTCAGTTGCCCTACAATGTTAAGGTTACGAAACGTATCTACGCCACTGTACCGATTCCAAAGTTGTACACTGTTGCACAAAAATAGAAAGATATTTAGATGCAGGACGACTGCCATTTATCATTAACCATTCAGTTTAAAAGGTATCTGCTCTCTTAAATACATCCGTTTTTTTGTACAAGAATATTTCAGTCGTTTTATAGGAAGACTAAATATTTTTAAAACAATAAATATTTATGCCCTGTCTATAGAACTTTATTACACGGAAAAAGGATACAAATGTAATCAATCGTATTGAAAAAATCGAGGTCATGTTGAAGGAATTTACAAATATCCGATTTGAAACGTGAAATATCGGAAAAGGATATATATACGCATTACATAAATAAACGATGTATGTACATATATATTTTGTTATATCAGCTTTTTACTGTTTTTTTTTTTACTCCGGGGAGTCTACGACAGTACTGTACGTGACAAACTTTAAGAAATTATTGAAGAACTAGCTTTGGGACCCGTACTTGGTACGTTTTTTTGCAATATACATTCAAAGCTAGGAATATTTCAAAAAGTATTTCAATTACTTTTTAGTATTTGCATCATAAAAAATAATCATTTATTCATTCCAAACTAATTTTCTTATAAACATTTTTGGAGTAAAATAAATAATAAGTGAGATATTTCAAGATCTATGTTGTGTTTTGCTGCAAATTTTGGTTTTATATTAGGGTTTGCAGTCCCGGTATCCCAAATCCCGAGATCCCTTACAAATTAATAAACACTTTCTATCTTGCACATGCCTGGCAAGCATGAGTGAGAAAGAAATATATAAATCAGCTAATTGCTGATCCATTCGTTTGGCGCAGAACCGATTTCTTTGTAAAACTGAACTTTACCAAATTTAGTTTAGGGCCGCTTTTATAATCGTTGGATAAAGCTCGGATAACGCTATTCCTGGTATAAAATCAAAAAATCGCTTATACAATGCTTGGATAAAGCTCGGATAGGATAAACATCGGAATAAACACAAGAATATCTTATCTGGCCAACGACACTTCAGATAAAGGGCAGTATAAGTTATTCCCTTGCTCCGATTGGTGGATAAGTATTTACCCAGTAAGTATCCAGCAACGGTAAAAAAATTAAATTGACATATGATAAATGTCAAATTATAACGTTTTATTTGAATTTTTATTACAATTATATAATTGTGGTTGCAGCAGCGTAGTGATTAGCTCATTTGCTTTGATGTATGGAAGTATGGAATCATGACATCGATCTAGTATGGGCAAAAAGATTTAAAAAAGATCTTGGCTATTGCAACCATAGACTCAGATTCTTTACAATGAGTGCCTGTATCTCTGAATTATTTTGACGAACCATGGGGCATGATTTACAGGGCACGTAAAACCGGAAGTCTCAGCTACTGTAAAAAGTAATCGTTAGGTCAGGTCAGAGGAAGCTAGTCGCGACCTGAAAATCTCTAAAACCTAGACATTGCCATACGAAATAATAATAGTTCAGTAATCCCTCGTTATTCATATATTTGTTCAGCAGTTTTGACTATACGCAGTTGTGAAATAATATTTTTTTAAATTTTGTTAATAGCATAGCAATGAACAGTAGCAACCGATTACCGCTGAAATATGCTCCTAGCACTTTGAACGCTTCGAATCTAACTAGCCACTATCACCCCTTCCACACTATGTACACATAATGCCTGTTTTTGTATATGTATATATGCAGCGTTGGGCTGGAGCCGGTTCAAATGAACTGGTTGTTATTTATTTATATATTTTTCAAAATGCGAACTGGATGTCAATGTTGTTATACATTGAAAAAATACTCCTGTTATTAACCAGTGAAATTTTCCTCCTGAGAGAACTGGTTGTTACAATTTTGGCAGTCCACCACTGTACATAATATGTATACGCTTAATTTTATTACTCGCGTTTTTTGGTTTACAGTATGTTAGTGGAACGTAAGCTCCGCGGATGACAAAGGCTTATAGTACATAAATATGAACCATAATCGAAACCACCGCGTGCGGTTGTACATAGTCTGCACCGCACACGAGCGGCTCATCAAAGGAACGGCATTTGGTATAGATTCTAATAGAATTCTACTAATAGAGGGTGATCTTATGAAAATTTACACATAGGCGGCATTTGGGCTCGATTCAATTAGAGGGCGATTTTATGAATATTTGCACACGAGAAGCTGACACTAACTCGGCAGATATAGCACAATAAAAGAATAA
The DNA here is from genome assembly GCA_963971575.1 of Liopterus haemorrhoidalis. NCBI lineage: Eukaryota > Metazoa > Arthropoda > Insecta > Coleoptera > Dytiscidae > Liopterus > Liopterus haemorrhoidalis. Next base: position 140,357,614 of record OZ020611.1, read on the forward strand.
CCTGAGTCGAATATTTCGACATCTCCCAATATTTCCCCAAACATGCTCAAAGATGTTGTTAATAGTAATGTCAATTTAAAATATGACTTTTTCTAATATGTCAAACAATACCAACTTTATTTTATTTACAATAAAACCATGGATAACTATCCGAGAGTAAAAAATGCATTGTAAATGCGAACGTTGGAATAAACATCGGAATAAACTTATACCTCAAATAGTTATATCATTACTTATCCGGGGTTTGTAAAAGCGGTCCTTAAAGATATAACTATGCACACGTAAATACTAACTTCTGGCTGTAAATAAAACCTGATTTAGATAATTCATTGTATGTTCCTTGCATATAAGCTTGGACTGTTTTCTTTAGCCGGTATCTCGATCAAAGAATCGGAATCAAAGAAAGAGAGACTAATTTAAGCGGTTTGGCACAATATTTCCATCATGGAGAGTATAATATAATGGTAATAACTGAAGAATTTGAACCGTCTACATATACGGAAAACAAAAAAACATTCTTGAACGATTAAATGCGAGGTAACAACGAGGAGAATAAAAAAATATCCATCGGTGAAAATACTTTTTATAAAAATCCACAGACAATGACGGAAGAATTAAATAAAAGAATGGAAGAGGGTCATAGAACTGCCAGAAAACCTCCACTAAAAGTAGAAAAGCTAACCTTGAAACTGCAAAAAGAAATGGCATTGTCTGACAGAGGTGTAATATATTATCTTTCAATGAATAAACAAATTTGTGTTGTGAAAAAAAGTTGTCAAAAAATTATAGAAATGCATTTTTATAATTTTTTGATAGATTATACCTGTTTTATACAAAATAGGATAATCCTGAATCCTAGGGTTGAACATTTTGGGATTGTTACTAATTTTATTTCAGATTGTTAGTTTTGTATTACAAATTTGTACTCTGTGTGGATCATACGTAACGTTGTCAATAATAAGGGAGATATTGCAAGTTTCTTTAGTAAACTGAGATGCCAATGTTCGAATCCTGGTTGAGTAAAACTAGGACTCGAACATAGGCTAAAGACATAGGCATATGATAGAGTAATATCATCATACCAAATTACGTTAAGATATAATGTCAATCTCGGTCAAACAGACAGACACAAAGAAACAGATTTCTTGGCAGATGTCTTATAATCGCCTGAAATGTGTAGAAATAAAAAATCAGTTCGAACAAAATAAACAAATATAGATATAGCTCAAAATTTTATTTATATAGATTTAGCATCCCAAATAAACTTCAATGAGGTGTATCGGGAGCCATACGTAGAATTAAACTAAGTTCAACTTTTGTGTCAAATCTTTTTTTCATTTAGTTTACAGAAGGCGAAATAAATTATCTGAATTAATCACATATTTATTGATTAAAATAGAATATCATTACGTCAATGTGTGCTGAGTAGTTTTTAATTTATAAATAAAAACAAGTTAATGTGCAGGAGCTAGATGTGCCTTCATTAACCTTTAATTACTCGAGCTAAAAATAAAACATTACATACTACTGTCTATTTACATTACACCAAAACCAATAACAAGATAATAACAATCTTTATTTTTCCGCATCACCACTCGAACTCGAAATACAAATACAAACATTACATTCCAAAATGGTCTTAACATCGTCATGTATTAGGTATTTGTTACGTCTCAAAATTTGTCCTTCCAACTTGCTTTTGTACTAGCGTCATAAAACTTTAATAATAATAAACTTTTTATATTTAAATTATCTTCAAAATACTGCTCTTTCGAGGCTATAAATCGCTTCTAGAGTCTTTTCCACTTTTGGAAAATTCAATGGATATCCACGCATTCAGGTCATTACATAACGCTTTGACTATTTTTAGCATGATATCTTCGGTATGTCTGTCTGTCGGTCCGTGGACACGTGTAGAGCGAATTGTGTTTAACAGATTTTATATTAAAATTCATATTTAAGATTTTCACATCAATGCAACCATTTGATCAACTTTTGGTTACATCAAATTTACTCGTGTAATTTTTAAGTTTTCACTAATATTTCGAAACGGACTAATATTTCGGATGTAACGGCTAAAAATTATTTAAAGAAATTGGCTGCATAAGATTAGTGACTATTGCTTATTTATTTATATGGATTTAGCCACTTTTAAAAACAAGGAATAAACTTGGGATAACGCAATTCAAGTCAAAAAATCAATTTTACAATGCTCGGATAAAGCTCCGATAGGATAAACATAGAATACATACCAGAATATCTTATCCGGCCAACGGGGCTTCAGATAAGTGGCAGTATAAGTTATTCCCTCTATTTGGTGAAGAATTTGTTGCCCAGCAACGTTGAAAAAATTTATTTGACGTATAATATGTCACATTATAACATTTTGTTTGCCGACCGGGATAGCGTAGTGGTAACAATTGTGCTCTGCGGTGCTAAGGTCTCGGGTTCGAGTCCCGTTCAGGCATGGAATTTTTCTGGCTAATTGCCGCAGCAGCAAAGGTCATTAAAAAAAAAATATTTGCATTTTGCGTAAGTATACAATGGTGGTTACAGCAGCGTAGTAATCAGCTCACTCGCTTTGAGAGTGTAGAATCGTGACATCGATCTACAGTACGAGCAAAAAGATCATTGGCTTTTGCAACCCTAGGATCACTCAGCCTTCTTTATGGCGGTATTCTGAAGTTTCGGCCGTAACACCCGTTAACTTAAGATCTATGAAAATAACATTGCTCTATTAAATCAGATTTAACATCGCTGAAATAATCTGTATTCTGAAAAACCTGATGTAAATAGATATAATAATCCCGATGTTACAGCTTGTATCGGGTGTAAAATTAACATTGGGGCTATATTCATGGTTGTTGTAATATCTGTCAGAATTAAGTTCTGTTAGGTTGGCTTTTTTAAAAACTATTGAAATACTATTCAAAAATAAGAATGAGAAACAATAAACATCCAAAACATCAGCGGTTTCAAAAAAATCAGCTGTGGCCACCACAGGACCGACCGCCATCATAAAGTACTTGCATAAAATACATTCTAGCAGCAGACTAGAAATAACTTGGCCTAATATTTTCTAACGAAGATATAATTTATCATGACCATGGAAACGTTACATATAAGTATAAAAATATTAAGACTTAAAACATTTCTCGAAATTTTTCGTTTTATCAAAAAACGTTTCAAATAAAAGTTATTAGTTATTGCATTTGTAGCAACTTTTGTTAAATAAATTTTTTCGAAATATTTTTCTGTTGCTAAATATTCGCAAAAATCTTAAAATCGACACGAGTAAACTCCCTAGTCAACCTATTTTTATCAAAAGTTGATCAACCCGTGCCATTGATGTCAAAAGCTTAAGTATTCAGTTTCAAAAAATCTTTTTAGCGGAATTTGTTCTGCACGTGTACACAGACAGACAGACAGACAGACAGACGGACGGACGGACGGACGGACGGCATCATGCTAAAAATAGTCAAAACGTTATGTAGGGACCTCAATTCGTGGAGATCCATCGAAATCTCGAAATGTCAAAATCGGTATGATCACAATACCTCCCTTATATATGTTGGCGGTCGGTAAAAAACCTAGTTTGAAGGCTAAACAAAAGCAGCCACAGGTATGGTTATAACATGCATTAAACTCATTTTGTGATGACAGCGAACAATATGAAGTTTATTTGCAAGAGATGGCAGAATGCATTTATAGTTGGAGAGTAAAAGCAGGTATTTTATTTATTTATTTATTTTTTATTATACAAACAGACCATAGTATAAATGACATCATTATTTCTTAAGATTCAAAGACTGAGAAAATTTGACCCGTGCAAAATACTGTAAGATTCATCGGAGCAGAAATGCAGTACGAGGGAATCGACAATTTGGAATTTAAATGACAACGGTTGAAGAATGTGACTTCTCGGTGTATAGAAAAGCAGCCTTTACTAGTTTTGCTGATCTTAAAGATGGTGTAAAGATCATGAGCGGGTGCCAAAAATTTAAAAACAATGTTTTATATTTAAGGTTTATTAGGTGCTGCCGGATAGTTTTTAATAGGGAAAAAAATTGATAAAAATTATTACAGAATTTCTGTGTTTCGCAGTACCATAAGCTGGGTAGTTACGATGAAAATGAAAGAGAATTTTTCTCAGATTTTTATGAAGTTAATTTTGCTAGTTTTGAAAGTTAGTTTTGTATGCAATAAATATTTTTATATTAAAATTTAAGTTCGTAATCATTTTTTGCCCACATTAATTTTAAAATTTGTACTACAGATTTAAAGTAGTACCTTGAACTAAAAACAAATGAAGAAATATTTTTCACTTATTTTTTTACTTAATAAATATAATTTTTCTTTTATTTTTATTGTAAATTTGTTGGCAATTCAATGTATTTTAAATTAGCATATAATTGCAATAATTTCATGATTCATTTTTAATGATTTTAGTTGAAAAATTATAAAAATCTGTTCAAAATAACACTTAACACCACTCTACTTTCAATTCCGTCAACCATTTTGCTAGCGGTTAATCTAACACCTAAAATGTTAACTCACATCGACGAATGTTAACATAGCGATACTTCAGAATACCGTTTTTCTAACATCATTCAACCTCGGACGTATCCGTCGATGTACAACTTAACATTTCACTTCAGAATACCACCATTACAATGAGTACCTGTATCTCTGAATTAATAATCGGGAATATGGGACATGTTTCATATAGCACGTAAAAACTGCAGTCATGGATACTGTAAAAAGTAATCTTTTGGTCGTGTCAAAGGACGCTAGTCGCTACCTGAAATTCTCTAAAATCTATGCATCATGCCATTCGAAAGAATAATTAATAATAGCGATAATTTGACTTAGTTTGTAATAGCGACACAAAAACAGTAGCAGCTGATTGCCGTTGGAATATGCTCCGAGCAATTTGAGCGCCTCAAATCTGATTGGCCAATGTCACCCCTTCCGTGCTATGTACTCATAATGCCTGTTTTTATATATCTACATACGTATATGGTTAATCTTATTATCTGTGGTTTTCATATCCACGACATGTTGGTGAAACGTAACCTCCGCGGATAACAGAATATTGCAGAACAAAAGTATGAATCATAGTAAAAGAATAATTTGAGTCGAATATTTCGACATCATCTCGCTATATTTTCCGAAATATGCCCAAACGATATTGTTAATAGCAATGTCAGTTTATAATTATGAGATTTCTGATCTGTCAATGTATGTGTCAGCCGTACCAACTTTATTTTATTTATATTGAAACCATGGATAACTATCCGAGAATAAAAAATGCGTTGTTAAGGTGAACATCGGAATAAATATAGGAATAAACTTATACCTCCGATAGTTATTCCTCTGCTTATCCGAGGTTTGTAAAAGCGGTCCTTAGTGAAATATTGTATTTACTAAATTTACCATATGAATGAGCGATCGGCGTGTTGAAACCCCAACAGAAATTCCTGATTTAGTCTCAAAATTTTAAAACATGTTAAAAGGTATCTTAATTGATTACATATTCGGTGGTGGCGGTCGATTCTGTGGTGGCCACAGCTTTAGTTTGTTTGTTTTTAGGTTTGCATACTTACAAATAACATTTTTCTTTTCTCGTCGAGTTATCTTCGTCTAGATAACCGCCACCTAGCTAACCGGCATCAAGTTGAGCGTCGCCAATTTAGGTCCGGTATTAAAGTGAAGGCTTAAATATTGGTTTAGCTAAACTTAAGCTTTAACTTAAACCAATGAACAGTATATCAGTGTAAAGTTTAGCTAAATTCGTATTCGAATCTTTTTCATTTATGTTGGCAACACATTTCTTGAAATTTTAGTGTGTCTACATATCACGGTAGATGGCAATAGTATGTATTAAAATCGTTGTTTGTTTATGTTCTGTTGTATTTATTTAAATATATTATATATTAATATAATATGTTATAGAATGTATAATAATATATAATTTTATAAATATTTTTCTTTAAGGAGTAATGTCTTGAAATACTATCAAGACGCATTTCTTTGCTGATTTGCGAATACTAGCAAAAACTCCAGCTGTTATTTATGAAGAAATTTCCTGTGGCTAAATACCGAAAGGTTAATAATAATGCATTTATTGGATGTAGTGCATTGCTCCTAACAAATAAGTTAATAAATATTACACATTCATTTGTTCGGTTTTTAAATCAAATACATATTAATGCCCAAAATCATATAAATACTTACCAATTTGTTTTTGTTTTGATACCATCATAAATTAAATCAAATATTCGTCAGATACAGATACTTTGGACAATCTCAATCTACTATTAAATTATAAATTGTTCCATAGGTATATTAATATTATCTTCTATAAATCTGTGCTTCATCATCACTAATCTCATAAGTAAAGATAAAAATTGTAATGTTCTATCCCATTCATTATTCTATCTTAATTTTGACAATTCAAATTGAGATTATTATAAGTTATAACTCCAAGCTTAAGATTTAAGCGACCACTAGTGCACCGCTTAAGTTAAACTGTTAGCTTAAGACGGCGCACTACCCTATAGTTCTCAATAGTTTCTTATACAAAACTAATAATCGGAAATAAAATTAATCGCAATCTATATATCAAAATTTGCAGCGAATTTTTATCTAGCTAATAGGATATTTTTAATTGTAGAAAAAACTGTTATGTAATTGTAAATAAGCAAATTGCATTATAGACGCCATCTTGTAAACCAATCGGCGCATATTTGCGTACGATGCGGCAAATTGTAGCTAAAGCTTCATTCTACAAAACGGTTTTTAGCTATTTTGTTCTATTGTAAAAACTACTTATAGTTATTGTACTTGGTAGTCTATATTTGCCGCCATTTTGAATCTGCCGCGGTTCTCAAAATAGGTGTTACGGGTAAAAATGATTTAATTTTTGTGAAGAATGCGTGTACCAAGTGGCATTCCATTATCATCAAGTATAATATTTTTCGACGAGGGTTCTAAACTATAAGTAATCAAGTCGAAAAAAATGTTGACGTATTATTTGAACATTTCTACACAAAACTATGTAAATATAAAAGTTATTTTAAACCCTTATATATTTAAAAAATTACAGAACAATGTTGCTGATGTCTATTATTAAGTTATTGAGCGATAATATTTTTACAATAAATGTTTCTACAATTAAAAATATCCTATTAGATAGATAAAAATTAGGTGCAAAATTTGATGTATAGATTAATACTAATTTTATTTCAGATTGTTAGTTTTGTATAAGATATTGGTAACCTCTGGGGGTTATACGCAACGTTAAACCTAAACCGACACTGATATACTCCATTTTGAAATAAACTAAAGCTTAAGCTGCGGTCGCCAAATTTACCTGTTCCATTTGTTATTCGCATTGAAATAGAAACGCGTTTTAAAAATAAGCGTAATAGGAGAACATACCATATTTTTTCTTTATCTTTTGAATATCAATAGGTACTTAAGCATAGATAATTAATATTTAAAAGCAATAGTACTTGTACCAGGCATCTGATCGTTAATCACTAAATAACGCATTGTTTGACTTTGCCATATGATTAATTTTTAAATGACTAATGAATTAAACTTCGTTTCCTATTAAACAAACACAGCAGTATAATAATTTATTTATCTAATCTATTATAGAACGAATTCATTGTATGTAAATGTTGGCTAAGATTTTTTTTTGAGCTGGTTGCTTGCCAAATTTCGATTACTAATAGACAGTATCGAGGTTAATGTCTCAAGCTTACCATCGCTAACACAATAACAATATAACAAATACTCCATTTACAGTCCACTCGCCCTTATTTCATGACATAATAAAATGACAGTGAACTATGATTATTATGAATTATTGCGTTAAATTAAATTAGGGCGATTACGTGATATGTCGCTAGTTAAAACTTGAATCGCTGGAGAGTTGTTAATATTTATGATTAACAATAGAGGAGTTCCAATAGAACAGTTTACATTGGGTTGGTTAATATGAAATTGCCGATTTTATAAGAATGTTCAAATGAAAAGAAACAGAAGTAATTTACTTATGGATACAAATATTTGACCTATGAAAAAAATATATGATCTACAGAATAGTACCTATGAAAATAATTATCAACCTATGTAAATATTTAATAGATCTATGGAAATAATCGTATACCTACTGATATAATTATTGATCTATAAAATTAATACTAGACCTATAAGTACTCTTGCTAGTTAGTAAGGGTTTGGTTAGAAGAAGCCGAGCGAAGCAAACTTCCCATCTTCTAGTTTAATGACAAAACACTATCTTAGGTTAGATTAGGTTAGTAAGGATTTGGTTCGAAGAAGCCGAGGGAAGCGAGCTACCCATCTTCTAGTTTAATGACAAAATACTATCTTAGGTTAGGTTATACTCTATCTCTGAAAGCCTGATAGTAATAAATCATTTTTTCAGGCAGTTACCAGTGGCGTGCACATTTTAAACACGTTTAAATTGGTTTTGTGTATTTCTATATTACTATTTATCATTTTATTAAACGCACGCCTGTGACCATATTTATCATATCATTAAACACACCCCTGTGACCATATTTTTCCTCAAATTTTTATGGCCTATTGTGTTTAACCCTAGTTCGTATTCCCATATACTATGTGCGGTACACTCGGTTGTTTTTAACAATATTTCGTTTCGAACTATTCATATTTTGTCGCTATTGTTTTACCGCTTCTATATAATAATACAATAACTTTTTACAAATAATAAATTATATTACTATCAGTCTTTCGGAGATATAGTATAGTAAGGTCTATCTTAGATTAGGTTAGGTTAGTAAGGGTTTGGTTAGAAGAAGCCAAACGAAGCGAGCTACCCATCTTCTAGTTTAATGACAAAACTCTATCTTAGATTAGGTTAGGTTAGTAAGGGTTTGGTTAGAAGAAGCCGAGCGAAGCGAGCTACCCATCTTCTAGTTTAATGACAAAACAAACTCTAGATATATGAATCATTCAAATAATTTTGGAACCTGTTAGTTTACAACTGATTTTAAGGTTATATTCACGGATTAGTTAGGTTATGTTTTATCATTACGCTACTAGTAAATAGATGTCACTACTGTCTATAGGTAGTTTATTATAGATCAATTGATAATTTTCTATAGGTCAACTATTAATTTACTATAGATCATTTTTTAATTATCTATAGGTAAATGATTGATTTTTTAATAGGTAAAAATATAAAATTTCATAGGTAATATTTGAATTATTAATAGATCATAAAATTAGGATCCTTTACTTATTGTTTATTCAAAATAACACTGGTGTTTATTTGCTACCGTGCCTACGTGATAAGACGGAAGTCTATAGAGCAGTGTTTCTTAACATTTTTTCTATCGCGGACCGCTGAAAAGTTACATCATTTTCCGCGGAACGACGATAAGTTATAATTTGTGCGGCCCGACAATATGTGAATTGTGTAAAGACTGTTTTAAATTAAACTTTTCACTATACTTTCAAAACTTGCCGTGGCTCCCTGGTAAAACGGTTGTCTACGAACCACATTGATGCGGTTTCAAAACCCCCCACCTACTTCGGATTTTTATCTTTCGAAATTGTGCAGTCAGCTTTGGTATCGACTCAGCCTCAAGTATTTAAAATCTAAAATGAGTATCTGATTATACAGAGATAATAGGATCAGTCGAAACACTGACCAAGTGGCTCTCATAACTGGCCGATGGTCTAAAAACGGAGAACTTACCTCCTCTGCCCCGTATACGCCTATCTAGGCGTTGGGATCCTATTTTTATTCAAAATAAGGACATTTGCTTTTACACATAATTTCCAACGATACATCCTTTACAGGGGTGCAGTCCTAAAAAAAAAGTGGCAGGGCGCTTACGTCCGCTAACCTAACCTCACGCTAACCTCACGCCTAACCTAACCCGACCTAACCTGACGTAAGTCGTTACTACGTATTACATGCGTAGGCGTTTCGCGAGGCTTTAACAATGAGAACCAAGACAATTGCCATATTCATTGTTGGCATAAATGTACATACATTGCTGGTCAACCGAGTTGTACGCAAACGAAAAAGATACTATTTATGTTTTAAGTAAAATAAATGTATTGGTTATTGAACTAAGAAAAGTGCCGGGGCATCGCCCTGCCATTCAAAAAACGTACCAAGGCGGCGCCCTGGCACCACTATACCCCTGAGCATTTAAACCTTTGCATTACAAATTAACATTTCTGGAAGAAACAAATTTGCAAAATGCATCTTTTATAGCTTGTTTTAAAAATTTATTGTAATTTTTAAACAAATGAAAATCTGATGGAGGAATATGAACTTGAGATAGAAGAACTTATGTTACATGAGGTCCAGCATTTACATGAAAGAAGATCACAAATTTTCGACAGATTAATACTAACTGAATGTGGAGTAGTCGTGTCCGTAGATATTAATGGAAGGAGGTTGTACGGGTTGCGGACAGCAATGAAAACTAATGAAATCAGCTGACAAGTTTCGAATAAGTTTTATTCTTCATCGGAGCTACAATAGGATAATTAATCTACTGTTATACACTTATATTAATTATCCTATTGTAGCTCCGATGAAGAATAAAACTTATTCGAAACTTGTCAGCTGATTTGATTAGTTTTCATTGCTGTCCGCAACCCGTACAACCTCCTTCCATTAATACTAACTGCATTTACTTCAATTATTTGTTCTGAATTGCATTACTGAGTTCTTGTGCAAGTTCTCGAGTAGTATTGTGTAAATTACATTTAATTAACTGCCGCAAAACTTCAAGATCCAACATATGATTAAGTATCCACATGTTTCATTTTAAAAAATTTGTATCCCAGATTGAAATGCATTAAATCAATTTCTGTCTGTTCTTTCATAAAAAGTCTCTTCCTTAATATTTGACTTATTCTCTTTATCGTTTTAGCTGCACTAAGTCCACACTTGAATTCGTAAAACACAATTGCTCATGAATACATATTTTCAGAAACATATCAATTATTATTTAAAAAACCGTCTGAACCCTTCATAATATTATAAAACACGAATGGCTTTTTACTATAAATTAAGTGTTTTAATTTGACTTATGTTTCAGTTCAAAGCGCAAGATTATATATGGGGCAGTAAACGAACTTTTGTTTAAACATTAATTTAGAAAAAAACTGTCACCCTATCACACAATAGTAATAGCAACCACCGTCCCATTTTTAACATAAATGGCAAAGATGTAATGAATGTAACGTCTTTGAAGTATCTAGGAAGCATATTATCCTGCAACAGTTTGTTTCATGATGAAGCGTCACAAAGAATATCCGCTACATACGAGGCCTTCGGTGCTCTAAGAATATGGAACTGTCGAGATTTGCAGCTTAAAACGAAGATAATGATTTACAAGGCAGTTGTACTCCCTGTACTTCTCTACAGCAGTGAATCTTGGTGTCTCTATAGACGGCATATAAAAACTCTAGAAAGATTCTACCAAAGGTGCTTTAGGACAATAATGAAAGTCAAAAATCAAAGTTATGTGCCCAATACAAAATTTTTGGCTAAATCTAATATCATCAGTATTAGAGCCACGCTGTACCAAATTCAGTTGCGGTGGGTTACACTTGTCATAAGAATGCCAAATAGTATGTTACCCAAAAGATTACAGTAGGAGCACCTGAGCAAAGCTACAAAGCTAAGCTAAAAAAATAACCATTTAATAAGTAATATCTGCAGCTCAGCCCAAACTGGGAAGAGAAACTGCTCTATCAAAGTACATGGCGCAATCTAGTGGCGAACGGACACGTATAGAACGTGCTACATTAGTACGCAATAAACGCAAATCCAGACTCCAGAAGCTGTTACCTGATTCTGCTTAGAATTATCTCTGCTGTATTTGTAGCAAATTGTTCGTATCCAGAATTGGCCTTTTCAGTCATGAACTCTACATTTTGACTCTCATGCAGTAGCACAGTAATTTTATATTTTTTTAAATATATTTTTTTTTTATTTGTGCATTTTTACAGCAAAATGTATATAAGAAAAGTTGTTTAGAATAATGATACGATTATATTCCGTTCAATGCAGTTAAAAAAATAAATAAATTTGTTGTGCTATGAGCGATCACTTGTGATAGATTCCGCTTAATTCCGAACGAAGCACAAGAACCTTAATCAATCAATCATGTACCATATCTGGTGCACACGTCGGTAACCATGGAACACGACAAATTTCTGTTGTCCACACACAATTCGCTAAATTTTTAAATGTTTTTGTTTCAGTATCACTTATATTATCAATAATTGTTTTTCTTTTACGTCCTCTTTCTCTCCTTCTGCTTATTTTTCACTACAAATATCCCATTCGAGTGGTGCAGCCAAGGGGGGGGGGGCGACGGGCCTGGGCCCCTCCCAGGACCAACAGATTACTCGGCGCTCTCCGGATAGTTGAAGATAGAATTTGTTAAACACAACCACTGGCGCAGCCAAGGGCGGGGGGGGGGGGGGTAACGGGCCTGGGAAGATCCTTTTTCCCCCTGACACATCAACTAAAATATTCGCCCAGTCAAATGATAAAACTGCTTTAAACAACTAATTACTCGATTCAGATAAGATAAAGTGGAAATCTGACTTCGGTATAACCTTCAGAATGTAATTTTAAAATAACACCTCAAACGTGAAATAGAGTAAAAATAGTAGAAATATAATAAAGAGAGTAGTTTTGGAGACAATAGCGCTCTTAAAATCGGTATTTGGTTTTATTTTGTAGATAAATGTGAATATCAATATCTTCTTAGGTATTTTTGAAATTATAATGTTTTACACACAAAAAGGATTGATATAAGTTGTACTGAACAACAATGGCGTATTCAGATGGAGGGGGGGGGCACAAGCCCCCTCTGAAGGTCCAATGAAATGAAAATTTAACAATTTTATAATCGTACAGCAAAATAACTTATGTATTTTACAATAATAATAAGCTATATTTTATTATGATTAGTGTTGAAATTAACAGAAAATGCACATTTACAGGTTATTTTTAGGTTTTCCTAGGTATAATCAAGAAATCCTTATTCCGTCACATGAGTCTGTTCGTTCTGTACAAATTGTGGCCAAGCGGCTGATTTAGAGAACTGAACATAAGTAAGATAAATATTGAGACTTCAAAAATATATCCCGCGAAAAATATAAATAAATATGTATATATCGAAGAAAAAAAATCGTACCTAAAAAATCAAGTGAAAGTTTTAACAATTACATTTTTTTATCAACAAATAATGGAATTATTATTTGATATAAACATCAATATCCAACAGCAGGGGTGTCGAACTGATTTGGGTCGCAATCTATTTTACATACAAAATGATAAGCAGTGACGGAACGGAGAGTATATTTTACATTTTTATATATCTTTTTGCCCTAAATAAGCTCAAGTGATTTTGATTACCGCTTCAAGGGCCATAAAAAATAAGGTTCAGGGCCGTATGCGGATTAAGGTCCAGGATTCTGTCTTGGGGAGGGGGGGATTCTGTCTTGGGGAGGGGGGATTCTGTCTTTGGGAGGGGGGGATTCTGTCTTGGGGATTCTCCCCAAGACAGAATCCTGGCTGCGCCACTGTCCCATTCTATACTCATTTGGCGGATTATATGTGCGAAAAAATTTAATTGCAGTCTTTTTGTTTTTAGTCTGTTTAATAAATCCTCGTTTTTTACTTTGTCACTCCACTTTATTTTTAATGTTCTTCTTTGTATCCACATTTCACAGGCATTTGGTTTACTGATTAATTGTTTGTTTAATGTTCAGCATTCGCACCCGTATAATAGTACACTCCACAAATAGCAACTAATTGCCCTATTTTTTTATCCCACAATTTATATTATTATTTGTCAAAAATTATCTTAATTTATTAAATGCCACTTTAGTTAGAGCTATTCTTTTATTTATGTCCATATTCACCTTATCATCTGCACTAATAATACTACTCAAGTATTTGTAGCTATTTACCTTTTTAATTTAGCTATTATTCTCTATTATTAAGTTCCTACAATCGTCTTTGCTCCGTTTTGAAATTATCATAAATACAGTTTTTATATTAATTTTGAAACCCCATTCCTCACTAGTTACTTATTCTTTATTCACTCGTTTTATTAAGTCTCTTTTTTCTGCCCTAAACAATGTATCGTCAGGGTATCTTAAATTATTGTAAATTTTCCATCCAATGTTTATTCCTCCTATATCTTTAATTTGTTCAAATATATGTTCACTGCATAAGTTAAAAAAGTCTGCGAACATTACACACGCTTGTCTGACTCCTTTTTCAATTTTCACAAAAATTTTGTATTGTATATTATCGCTGTATTGCACGCTGTATAAATTAATTATCAATCTAATATCTTTTCCATCAATATCTAGGTTTTTTAGTAGCTGTATTAATAGTCAATAAAACACACACACAAGTCCTTGTTTAATTCTATATTCCTTTCTATAATATTTCGCAGTATAAATAGAACATTTCTGGTCCCTTTCCCTGGTAGTAATCCTGTTTGAGTACTTGATATTTCATTGCGTGTTTTGCTTTTAATTCTATCTAGTATTACCTTCAGAATTATTCTTATTGTGTGGCTCATACGGCTTATGATTCTGTATTGCTCACACTTTGTGGCATATGAGTTTTTCGGCAGAGGAATAAATACAGATTTAGTCATTTCGTCTGGTATTCGTTCTGTTTCATAAGTTTTATTTGCCAATATAGTCACCAAATCAGTGACAAGAACCTCAACTAATATTAATATAAGGTAAAAGTTCCAAAGCATAAGCCATTCACGATGTTTTATAATTTGAGTAGGTCATGATATTTTAAGTTGGTTATTAAAAAAATTACATCAATTAAATATATCGCCAGGGTTGTCGATTTTTTTCTTATATAATGTCACATAGATGATATTTTAAAATTAAAATTATTAAATTTATTTTCACATGTCTTGTTGTATTTCGTGGCTACCAACAAAAATGTCACTCAGATGAGAAAACATCGTGAATGATATCCCTGATATCCCTGAAAACACAACAAAAGCAAACTTGAACACTGATACCTATATGACAAATATCAATTCGCTATATTCTATTTTTTTAGTTTTATTCGTTGGCTGCAACAGGTGTTTGCGTTAATCTGAACCGCAAACACTTAAACCAACGCAAATCACGTTTAGCATACGGCAGCCAGATCCAAATAAAAAAAGTAGATTTAAATTTCAAAATTCATTTTCGCAAGTAATTTTGTATGTTTGATCTGGTTTTTAAATTTTTTACTAAAATATACGTCAATATGAACACATTTCAACATGTAACATTCGCAAAAGTATTATCTCTTTTGCTACTACATGTTTAAAACTTAGCATTCTAAAGAACGATAATATTGAGCATGAAATTTATGCTCCACATTTCATCAAAGTTAAAGAACTACAACAATATTATACGAGAAATTGTAATAATATTTATGTTAAAACTTATGAAACGGAAAAAAATTATAAGAATATATTTGGAAAAAGCTTAGATGTATATAATACATTACCGGATTGTGTAAAAAATTAAAAAGAGATTCACAATTTTAAAAAGAAATTAATTATAGAATACAAAGGAAAATATTAATTGTGAATGTGTTTATTTAGGTTTTACTTGTTAAACTATGTAACATTATGTATGTATGGTTTAGTTACAAACTACTAAATAAATATTATTATTATTATTATTATTAGTATTTTCATTATCATCGACGATGCGCTCCAGACTGCCAGTCTATGCTAGTTATTAGCTTTTAGCAGTGTTGTAATATATCTAGATACAAATTAGATACTTTTTGAAATATGTATCTGTATCTGTATCTAGATATTTAAATTTAAGTATCTTGTATTTATATTTCAGATACTTTGCTTGTTACTTTATTTTTAAACCGTGATACCGAGCTGACGAATTGTAAATTGTCATTTTGATTATTTTATTTTTGCTATAAACAAAATGCAGAAAGCAATTGAAATTCTGACGTTTACATTGGAATTTATATGGAATGTAAAAAAATAAATGTTATTCTCACTCGTTTTTCGTAGCTTTTGAAAGGCCATAAAAATAGTGGGTATAAGGTGCAATACTTAAGGCAAATAGGGCATTATTAATGAAAACTAAGTTTTTGAATAAATATTGTTGCTATTTTGATGACCAATTTAACTAAAAACATATGAAAAATTATATCCACACAAGTGGTTTGGGAGTGGACCGTGATGTTATGAAGCCTTGGGCAAGATAAACTAAGGCCCTTCAAAACTATCCAGTGATTTAAAGTACAATTTGATAATTTTTTGAGGCATTCCAGCACCAAGGGCCGGCCATGCTAGTGTGGATATTAAGTTCATTGAAATTAATCGTCCTAATTGAAATTAGTAAGATAAGTAGATGTGTTTCCTAAAGGACGTAGAAAAACATTATTTTTTGATATTTCATAAAAATTTAATTTGTAAGCGTCAGAATATTAACTGAAATTTTGTTTATAAATTAAATATGTATGGAATGTCGAAAAAAAATAATAACATATTTCTTATCAGTAATTTTTTATTCGTGATCAAAAATTAGGGCTAAAATTTGATTTAAAGGAACTTCCCATTAACAAAAACATAGCTGCGTATCTGTAAAACTAACATTAGTCTTATACGTTAGTATATATGACTAACATAATATAAAATACATATATTACTTAGTACAAAATTATTCCGTAGAATAGTGATTTACTTTGAATTTAGTGAGCTTTTTGTGACGTCACCGTTATTTTTGAACAGCCTGTATAATACTGATTAACATGCACATTTATATGATATTTTTATTTTTTTTTTTCAGTGTTTTTTCAGAAGTATATAACTGTATCTGGATTCAAAAATGTTGGCATGTATTGTATATTTTTCATAATACTGTATCTGTATCTAGATATTTTCTACTGGCTTTTTGTTTCTGAAGGTCTTTCTATACATTGTACATCCACATAATTCGCGGTAGAGGAGATTTTTAACTATATGTTAATGAAAACGGTTAATCGTTATCTGTTCACATTAATGTATTGCATTATTTTAAAATACGCTCAGTTTCAACGTATATTACGGAATCTGAAATGTTACTCGTTAGGGTACTAGTCAGTGTTAGCAATTCAACAAAGTTATTCAGACCGTTCCTGAATAACTGAATAACCGTAGAAGATACATGTGTACCTTATTTCATTCCAGAGATAAATGTAGAGTAAAAAAAAAACAAAATGCGACGAAAACATGAAGCATCTTCAATAAAGGCACGCGTGGTACCTGTTTTTTTGGAACATAAAAGGCATAATTTACATACTATTTCAGCACATCAGAGGTAAATTGTATTAAGTCACAAATGATAAACAGTTCAGAAAAGACGATTTAAGATTGTTTGTCGCAATGCGTTGATCGACTTAATAGTGTTTTAAAACAACGAATATCGAAAATGGCTAGAGCTTCAGCTCCAAATTATATTCCACTTGACAGACCATAAAGTATTAAATCATTTGGCACTAAAATGTCATTTCTGATAAAAATGTGGCTTGATACAGTTTACCTCTAAGGTGCTGATTTATAAAAGGGTCAAACGATAAATACAGCGTGCTTTGAAGCAAGAACTTGTAAGCAAGCACCCCGAAAGCTGTAGAGGAAAAAACTTCTGCAACAGGACAAAGCGAGACCGTATACGGCTCGTCAAGCCATACCTACTACCGATATATTAAACTAGGAGTTGTTGTCCCATCCACCATACTCATCAAATTTCAGATATTAAAAAATAAAGAATATACTTCGAGAACAGCTTTATAATTTAGTGAATGAGGTGAAAACTGCAATGCAAAAATGGATTAGGAAAAATCTTTATCAATTCTTTGAAGATGGTGTTATGAAATTAATTTATAGGTGGAGTAAGTGCTTAGGCTTATGAGGCTCATGTGTAGATATAAGTCTGATAAGATAATAAAGATTTTCGTATTCATAAACGTTCATTACTGTACGATGGGCGTTTGATAAGTCAGTGACAAAATGAAAAATTAGTTTTTACCAAAATGCGATTTATTTTTCAACATTCTTTGAGCTCAGTAAATTTTGCACAACGATATTCCAACTTCTTTAAGCCTTCCAAAAAGTACGATTTCTCGAACTCTGCAAAATATGCACATATTTTATCGAAGATCTCCTCGTTCGATGTGAATCTTTTTCCAACGAACCATTTCTTAATGTTTGAAAAGAGAAATGCTGGACGAGGAAGCAGTTTGTAGCGCAATGCGACCAATTTGGTCGTTGCAATTGCTGAAAAGTGAGCTGGTGCATTGTGAGCAGAAGCGGCACCCATCTTGCCGATAGCTTTTCCATGCCCAAAATTTGTTCATGATATGAAACACACAATCGTCTGAGATGTTTATCATCTGGGCTCCCTCACCTTTCTTCACTCGGCGGTCTTCCAACGATATCATGAATTTTATTGACAATCTCTTGTAACCTCATTCGTACGTCCCAGGCGCTTAACATCATTCGTGCTCGTACAGCTACAAAAAAATTCAGTGAACCATGGTGATGCAGCAGAGTTCCCATAATACTTTTTTAGCTTTGCTTCAGATTCCTTAATGTTTTTCCACGGAAAAAGTAGTGCTTTATATTCACAAGGAATTCACTTTTTTCCCATTGTAGCAAATAAACACAAACTTATCCACTTTTTAACAGAGTTAAAAATATACAATTTCACATATATACTTAGTGTGTATGTGTACACAGAATGGCAAATGTCAGAAATAATATCAAACTTGCGATCTGAGGATCATCTCTTATCAAAGTCACTGACTTATCGAACACCCCTCGTATAACATTCCGCTATATCAAATCGAAATTGTTTATAAAAAAATTTGATTTTAAGGGTCCGTTTTGATATAGTGAACCGTTATACAGTAATGAGCGTTTATGAATACGGACATTAGGGTTTCGATTTTTGGTAGTTAATTGTATAAAGATATTAATTGCCGAATTACTAAGTTAACAGATTGTGCAGTACTAGACGTAAACATAGGTAAGTTTAAAGTTATGCTTAATTAAGTGAACAGTCTGTAGTGCATAAAAAAAATATATATGAAAAATATTTCTGCTACTTCTGTTACATTTCTAAAAACCACTCCAAATGGTTTAAGGAGCATCAGTATGCTGAACACACACAAAAAATCTATAAATCGATAGACGAGAAATCTCTTTCAAAGCAAACTCATCTGATCCAATATTCTTGCAAAATACTGCGCTGTTACAAGACTTGTTTTTGACAACAAAGCAGTTTTATTGGTTTCATGAAATTTAAGACGTCATAACATAAACGATTAAATGTTAGAATTTAGAAACTTAAAATTTTCAAAATATATTTGTAAAACATAGCATTAAGACGCTAAATACTTTTTATTTTCTTTACCCGCTTTTGTTGAATAATAAAATACTGTGCTATTCAAAGGATTTGAATAGCACAGCCAAAAACAATGTTTTCAAGAAGAATAATTAATGAAATTATTGAACGGCGACGGATTATAGCAATTCTAGCCTTTTCTTCGACTATAAAAAGAGGGTAATCATAGATGGTGGGTACATCTTATTAATCAACGACGTTTGAAACAGGGCCACTGGCAAAATTTGGTGCAAGAAATGCGTTCATGCGACCAAACATTTTAATTGCACACATTTGAATGTAAAACACTTTGATAAATTATTTTCTCTTATCGACGCCATACTTAAACAATATTAAGTTTCGAACTCTAATAAGTCCGGGAGCCATATTAACAATAACATTAATGTATTGTGTACACATTTGAATACATAAAGTCATAGCTTTATGTCAATTTACTTCTCTTCTCTTTAAAATCAAAAACTATCATCACCCTGTCACATAACAGTCATTGTAACAGCCCTCACATTTTCAACATAAATGGCAAAGATCATAGTAACCACATAATTAATTTAATGTCTTTCAATTACCCAGGTAGCATATTATCCTGCAACAATTCATTTGATGATGAAGTGTCACAAAAAATATCCGCTGCATACCAGGCCTTCGGTGCTCTAAGAACATCTACATGGTGTTACCGAGATTTACAGCTTACAACAAAGATTATGATGTACAAGACAGCTGTACTCCCTGTATTTCTCTACAGAGAAATATAGATTCCACCAAAGATGCCTTAGGACGATATTGAAAGTCAAATGGCAAGATTATGTATCGAACACAAAAGTATTGGCTAAAGCTAATATCTTCAGTATTGAAGCCATCCTGCACTAAATTCAGTTGTAGTGGGTTGAATACGTACATATGAATGTCATATACTAGAATACCCAGATTACAGTATTATGAGTTGGAAGGAGGCTGCAGAGGTGTGGGAGCTCATAAGTAACGCTACAAAGTCAAACTAAAAAATATCCTCTAGTTATGTTAGCTGCTCAGAGCAGACTGGGAAGTAAAACCCGTCTGTCGAAGTACATGGCGCAAGTGACAAAAGGAATACAGCAGTACAAATGGACACGTATAGAGTGTGCTACACTACGCCATAAACGCAAATCCAGGCTCCAGACGATCTTGCGGCAAACTTGCGGACTTGCAAACTTGCGGTCACTATTTGTGGCAAAATGTTCGTATCCAGAATTGGTCTCTTCAGTCATGAACACTCTCGTCGAAATTTGTGAAATATTTGTCTTTTAGTAGCTAACTACTGTCGTCGATTCGACGTAGCCGTTATGTATATTCTTACCAAGTGCACTATATTAAAAGAATCAAACTAAAAAAAGTATCGTAAATTTAGGATAATTTTGATAATAATTATTACACAACCATATTTAAAGAGTAACATCATAGAATTTATCGTCCATAGAGTAAACAGAATCATGCAGCTATTTTGATGTTTGTGTCATAATGCATTCAGCTTGTAAATGATTCAGCGTGACACATTTTCATAAATTGTTGCATTATTCGGATGCAAACGTCCAACAGTGTTTTCCTATGCAATTAATGTATCTATTTTTAATGTTAAATGCTTGCATGTTTACATATGAAGGGAATCAAATTCCACGGGAATTAAAAACAAACGTTTATTTCAGAACCGCGCTAGGTAAATATTATTTAAATGATAACTATGATTCATTTTACATGGAAATACAAATAGAATTATAATAAACAACCAACACAATTATTCAAATTATATTAATTTTAACAAAATATTTCAACAGTTAAGCAACCAGTACAAGTACAGGTAATCCTCGAATTACGGAGGTCCTAATTACGCCTTACCTCGCATTTTTTTTTCAGTTATCCCTAACTCAAATTAAAATGTTTTTGTATGTTGATTTGACTCGAGTTAGGATAACTGCATTACTCGAATTAAAACACTTTACTCGTTATTTAGCAACCGGTCATAAATGACATAAATATCACTAATGCCCGGTTGAAAATGTGTTTTATATCGAGTTTATGTTCAGACAAATTTTAACAATGCGCATCGGACATACGTAAAAGTTATGACTTGCCTAAACGACCGTTAATTTTTAACCATTTTATTTTCTGATAAGGTTTTACCGCGTATTTTGACTTTATTACGAACTTTTATTTCGTTTTTATGTATTTGACTATCAGGTACGTTTTTATGTTTTTTTTTTAACCACTTTATTACTATTTTATCTTAATTCTGACTGTTGTATATCTTCATATTTGTATTTTCAATTTATAATTTTTTGTAGCTTTGATGATGCTCGAATGAGCGAACCTAGTCAGCTAGTACTACAATAAAGAACATACTCAAAAATTTCAAACAGGCACAAAAATTATATACTTAACCTACAGAAGGGACACAACCTATGAAATCAGTCGATTATAAAACACTATTTGTTACACAGGTAAATGTTTTATAAAAAATCTTTATTCTTGTAGTTCTTTATTATTGATAAGAAATAATTGCTAGAACAACATAAGTTAAAAAAATATTTGAAAGTACGTAAATTTACTGCACAATTATTAGCGAAAATACCATGAGATAGTATTAGTAAACAACTTTATTTTACCTCCAAGAACAAATATCAGCTAACGAGTGGAGTCAATATATAGTATGTGTCGTAAATACTAGATTTCAACCAAGAATGCGATTTTTCGCTTCGAAAATACAAAATTGCTGAAAAAATATAATTTATGGAACGCGGTTACTGAAATTTGATAGACTAATTACTAATCAAAACAACCTATCGCCTATCGTATCCTGGTTTTTCTCGGATTCTTACTCCCCTCCACCTTTTTATGGCGCTAAACTGTCCTCTGTTCAAATAATCCATGATAAGTTCATCATCATCGTTTTTAATTGACGATGAATCGTCATTGCTTATGAGTCTATTGTTTGCTTGCCAATAAAATAATGAACAAAAGTGATAAATAATAAGAGCCCTTTTTGATAATAAATACACTACACATTGTCAATGTAGGAACAACTATCGACATCAAATTATATACTTATCTAAATTTATGATCGGCAACGCGTTAAATTCAAACGTCTATCAGTCAGAACACCACAGAATATTGAGGTTAAGGTTTTAAACAGTACTGGCATTTGAATAAAGTATCTCTTAAATAATCAACTACAAACAAAAATCATTACTAATCACAAACAAATATCAGGTTACTCTCTTGTATATACGGTACATGCTATTAATGGATTTTAGTTTCAAATCTAGGCTAAATAACTATCTATAGGTAGTCGAATAAAAAGGTTCCTAATAGTTTAACACAGTTTTATTTTATAAATAGACAGTTCAATTTCTTATATACGCAGTGTTTCAGTATCAAGTAAGTTTAATCAAGAGTTCGAGTGGGTAGAGTAACATTAACCAAAAGGTGTACTAGACTATGGTCTGTACACAACTCCTACTGGAGCTACGACCCTTTAAAGGATCTCTACCACTTCATCACTTTAAGTGTGATCACTTCTGCAAAATTAAACATACTTCGACATTTCCATCTCATTGCATCTTCCCGTTCATTAATCAAAGCATACATCAAAATGTTATAAACCGCTTTAATGTTATTCTAATAATATCAAAACATGAAAATTTATTCAGTACTAGCTGCGGAACCTATACTTCGTACGTCTTTTTTTAAATACATATTTGCTGTAAGTAAATAATAAGTGAGATGTTTCAATATTAGGTAATGGCCACTATACACCCCTCCCCAATATTCATCTTATTAAAAACATTATTGAGAATTACAAAAAAAATAATCGTATCTTCTTTCTAAACAACATTTCTTATATACATTTTTACTTTTGACTAATTAACAGATATATTTCAAAATTATATTGCAAATTTAAAACCTGAATTGAACGAAAAATAATTCTATTAAGATTTTGGGTACAACAACGAAATCTAGGTTTTGTTTAAGTCGATCTTCTAGCCAAAGAAGCAGCTGTAAAAGCTATTAGACCGGGAGCTCATGACATTTTTGGTCTCCGATTTCATACAGCATGCCTTTTGGAGGAGAGAATATTTACCCTGTGACAAAAAAAAAGCGATGGTACTAAACCCCTGCACGCTTTCCGGTCATAGGTAAAATTGCATTTCCACTTTTCTCTGACTTAATATTGCTTGCCCTTTTGTCAAAAGAAAGTTATAACAAATTTAAAGTCTTTTAATTAAAGGCATGCTGTATGAAAACGCGGAAAATCATATTTTTTTATTACAAGATCACATGACCGTTTGAGCCCTTTAGGACCCTCCGAATCGCATCCATATATTTAAAAGACTTTAAATTTGATATAACTTTCTTTTGACAAAAGGGCAAGCAATATTAAATCAGAGAAAAGCACAAAAATTTTGTGTTTAAGTGGAAATGCAATTTTCCCTATGACCGGAAAGCGTGCAGGGGTTTAGTACCATCCCTTTTTTGTTGTCACAGGATAAATATTCTCTCCTCCAAAAGGCATGCTGTATGAAATCGGAGACCAAAAACTGTCATGAGCTCCCGGTCTATATATTCAATTAAAGATCAGAGACGCCTGGAACACAGAATGGACCAACACAGACACAACCAACAAACTGAGGGCAGTCAAGGACACTACAAAAAAATGGAGCCAGTGCAGAGGAAGACATGACCAAGTTGTCTTAAAACGACTGAGAATAGGCCACACAGCCTTAACACATGCATACCTGTACCACAACCTAGAAAAACCGATGTGCGAAAGATGCAACACGTGAGTAACCGTGGAGCACATCATACTCCACTACCAAAAGTACCTACCTGAACGAGAAAGACACAACATCCAGAATACAATCAAACATACCCTAGCTAACGCCACAGACCCAACCACAAACATAATAAATTACTTAAGACAAATAAACATGTACAATAAAATATGAAATCCACAGTATAGTTATCCACTGTAAACGATGTAAATTAAAATGTATTGTACGTAGAGTATTGTAATGTAACACCTATGTAAACAAATTATAAAACTATTCAATGTTCCAGGTGCTATTAGCCAAGTAGCTGAAGCAAAATAATTTTTAAATTAAAAAAAAAGTGATATGATCATGTGATATGATAGCAAACATAGTAAATTACAATCTGCTGTAAAAAAAAATCTTTAAAATGCCAATAGTTAGAAGCGGATGTCAGTTTTTCTTCTTGCCCCGAAACATTCAAGTTTCTGACGGCAAGACAGTCAAGCGTCAAGCATCAAGTGTCAAGCGTCAAGCATCAAGCATCACCGGTCGCTGGTCATTAGTTATTAAGTTGTTATTTTAAATTAGTTTTCATTATAATTTAGGCAAAATATTGTTGTTATGTTGGCAATTATCAGACAATATTGAAAAATACACAAATTTGTATTATTTATGGTCAAGATAGTGCCAAGCCACTAAATTTGACTCCCACTAATTATGAAGCATGTGACAGTAAAATTTTATAATAAATTGGTAAACAAACTTCATTTTATTCAATGTAATTTGAAGATCAGATTACACTTTTAAACTGTTATATCTTTAAAGAATAAAAATGTGGCATGGCACTCTCTCATCCCGACTCCTCAATTGTGAAACGTGATTTTTAAAATATTGGCTTTGCTTGCATAAAACAGTAAAATCAGCAATCATTTAGTAAAAGGTAAAAGGTAGCCAGTAATACGTTAACACCTATGACATGTTCTGCTATATAACCTATATTCGAAATCTGGTTTTGTTCTGTCCTCATATTAAACTACATACAAATATTTTCAGCCGTTTTGGCGTAAATCTCTGATAGACAGACAGATAGAAATAGATTTTTTTTAATGCATGTCTTAGGATCATTTGAAAACGCGTAGAAACCAAGGAGTTTACAGGAAGAGGTTAGCTCTGTATATGGGCCGTAATTGTCGCCGAGTGCGGCGGGAGAAATTAATGTTGTGGGTCTTCGAAAATGGAAACCAGCTTGAGATTTATATGAAAAATATGAGTAAGATCGAGACACTAAATAAGATAAATATATATAAATTGTGAAATTAAGAAGCCAGTATAGGTAAATATTAAACCACAATGGAGACAGATGTAAATTATGATTTATTTCACGGAAGAATTTGGTTAACAGCTCACGCTTTACCTGAATACTTAAAAATTTTGAAGTGAAGACAGTAAAAATTTTCTACCATTTTTCTTTGTAAAGGAAAAAGCACCAGAAATAGATATTCAAAACCTACTGCCTTTTTTACTTCTTATTGCCAACTTAACAATTTGAAATGACAGATAAAAGTTTGGTTATACCGACCAATTTATAAATATCGTTGAATTATGCTAGTTTACATTTAATTACAGTAACCATTAGCCAGTATAGGTTTAATTTAGAACATCAGAATTCAATCAGGATTATTAGAAACTAGTAAGTGTACCCATGCTTCGCTACGGTATTTCACTACTTTAAAACGAAGAAAGTAGAACATAACACTCACAACGTTAAAGTTAAATATATAAAATGATAATATAATTTGCAATTATCTATTATATAACTCCGTTATTAATAATCTTTGATGTATAGTGTTAAATACATTATGATTCTACGTGAAATGCTCCAATTTGTTATTCTAAGTTAATTCATACATCACTATAAAACTCCGATGTTATGCACCAACAAACTTTATAATACAAAAACTATCTTTTATTACTTTGTGATACTCTTTACTGCCAACTTAAAAAATTCTAGGTTCAGGTAACAGGCAACAGTTTGGTTGTAGAACCAATTCTAGTAACCAATTTATAAATATTGTTTAATTGTGCTAAGTTTATATTTAATTATATGTTCTAAATAAACTTCTTATCAACTTAATAAGCTTCTAAAAGTTAAGTTGTAAACAAAAACTAAAAAGATGATAGTTGGTACGACTGAGAAGTATACAACTGTCACCCAAAAATTTGACCGGAGGTAGTTTTGAAAATAGTGTAGTTTGTAGTGTAGCATCGAAAGTTGGAAGGAAGTATTGTGTTTCACATTATACTTTTTACGTCAAAACTACTCAAAAAATCTGTAGTGCTTCGCAAAAAAGTATAATGTAGAACAGACTTTACACTTTTTACGTCTATACTACACAAAAATTCCAGAATGCAAAAGAGAAAAAGTATAATGTATCTTAGAACAGACTTAAGTGTAGTCAAAAGTTAACCCGACTGACATGCCCAAATAGAAGAAAAAACTCAACTATAATTGGAAAAAAACAATTTAATCAGTCAGTCAGTAAGCCCCTCCCTCAATCCCGAAAAGCACTTCTTATATAAATACTCTTGTTTCCAATTTAGTCACATTTTTAGATATAAGTTTTCTTTGAAATGCGATACTTTTCTTCCTGTACAATTAAAAATAATTGGAAAGTAGAATTCTATTTCTGTCTAAAAAATGACAGTAGCAATACAAAACAGTGTTTGCACTCTGTAATCTAACCTCAACTATCTTAACCATTTAAGGGCATTTAATTTTCCCCTATAATAAATTACAATTTAAAAATAGAACTTAATCTCAAATATTAATTATCTTAAAACGCTGCACCGAGCATCTTATTAAAGTAAATTAATCGAACCTTTAATAAAGATCAATTTAACAGCAATATTAATATCCCTAATCTCGATAATAGGTACCGCGAGCATTGAACAAGATAATGATCGAAGTAGCCACGGCCAATGATTGATGAAGTAAAGTGAGGAAGGGCTAAGGCCAAATAGCAAATTACAAGATGGAGCTATTTGAAAATAGGCCAAAGATATTAAGGAATCATACGCAGTGGAATACAGTCTGGAAGTCGTGGTTCAATAAATACGGGTAGGCAATATTGTGGGTTACGAGATGAATCACTATATCCTGACTTTTGTTAAGGTCATATCATTTAACCCTACAATAATGTTAAATTTTGATAAACGGTTACATTGTGAAAAAAATATGTATTTACAGTGTAATTAAAAATTTTTGTGAGTATTTGCGTATACGACAGTTACCTTTTATGTTTATAATTGAAATGTGTCATTAATATATTCGTAAATGTTGATATTTGTTATTGTGAAATCAGTGGCAGCTTATAAACTGACCCAATAGTTTGTTGGCTGTTTAAAAAAACGTTTAAAGTTTGTGAAAAAATGGATATTACTGGTGAAGGTTTTCGTTGGATGATTTTTTACGATTTTACATCTGTTCCTGGATTCCGCATAATTTAACCAAAGCTCAAAAAAGGCTCGTGTTGACTGGTGTAAGGGAATGCTAAAAAAATTCAACCAAGGCAGTGCAAAATCCGTATACACATCGTTACAGGTAACGGAACTTGGATTTATTCATTTGAACTGGAAACTAAGCAACAATTCACTGTTTGGGTCTTCCAAAATGAACCGAAACCCACAAAAGTTCTTCGTTCACGAAGCACTTCCCAGAAAGTGATCCCTTATTTCTTCGATTGTACTGGATATGTCGCAACCATTCCTTTAGCAGATCAGAGAACAGTTAATGCTGAATGTTATGCAACAATTTGTTCGCCAGAAGTCATCGACAAAATCAGGAAAAACAACCAAAAACGTCGCATCATTCTTCATCATGACAATGCAAGCTTCCACACAGCACGTCAAACAATTGATTATTTGTAGGAGAAAAACATCGAATTAATGTCTCATTGCTCGTATTCACATGATTTATCCCCTAACGATTTTTTTTTTGTTCCCCAATGTCAAACGAAAAATGTGTGGACAGCGACTTTTATCACCTCAAGAAGCTGTTGAATCCTTCGAAAACCATGTTTTTGAGATATTAACTTCAGAGTGGAAAAAATGTTTCGAGAATTGGTTTGAACGCATGCAAAAGTGTATAAATCTTAAAGGCGAATATTTTGAAAAGCAATAAAACAGTTTGTTCAAAACAAAACTATTTTTCTTTCTTAGTTTTTGTAAAAACTTAAAAGCTAGCCCTCGTAAGATACATTGAAAGGCATAAGACTGAATAGGGTACGCTGGAAAAGTGAGTCCAACTTTTAGTCTGTTTTTAATTCCGAGGAGTAAATGCAAAAGGGGGATTTACATTAGAATATTTTAAGAAGCATTAATGTTTACCAACTAAAGATAACATTCCTGCAAGTATTAAACTTAAAAATAGGTTGCAACTGAAAACAAATCATGTGATTAATTTATCTGATATTTTGACAGAATTTTGAGGTTAACAGTTTGAAGTAATGGCTGCCGTTGTCATAAAAAATTGCTGTATGTAAAATCGACGTGTCGGTAGCCAATCACAGATCAGATTTCTGGCACGGTATTTTTGAATGGCTCCTTCCAATTACAAAACAAAGTAAAGACCGAAACGAAAACAAAATAACGATATTAACCGAAATTTTTGAAAAAAGGAAACGAAATAGAGATTTTTTCTTTTTTTTTGTTAACTAAAATGAGACTGATAATACCGGCATCTACCAGTTTAATGTTCTTCAGTTTGCGGTCTACTTAATATGAGGACGTACCATTCAAAATATGATTTGTGATAGTAATGCAATTTTGAGATAATTGCAAAACACATTATTATCTTTTAAGCTGTTTGCAATAAGTAAGGAACCTATTTTTTCGTACCACTTATTTTTAAGATCCCAAATATGAGCAAATATACGAAAATTCGATCATTTAAATTTGGACAAATCACGTTTTGAATGAACTTAGTGGACAAATGATGATTTAAATGGACAAAGCAATGATACAATCCGATTCGAATAAGTGTTGATTAACAAAATAGGTTTAAATTAATTTCTTTATTCTTTTTTTTTTAATATTAGGTATTATTTATTTATTATTTTTTAAATATGAAACATTTTCCAAATAATCACATAAAATCTTTTATAGAAAAACTTCTATAGATGGAAGATCGTTAATTAATTTTTTGTACCATTTTAAAAGTTCATCAAAAAATTATGTGAAGTGTGAATGTACACATTTCAGGATTTTGTAGGTACTTAATAAGTATAACAGAATGTTGGATGTCTAGGAACATTTTTTCACATCAAAATCAACAGTTTTTTGATAATGATTTTTATTCGTTATTTGAGTACTAAGAGCTTTCATGTTCTACCTCCGTTCCACAATAAGTGATCTATTTCAATACTGCCAAAGAATTGCAGAATTCACTTTAAACCACTAGTAAATTTGTTCAGTTCATAATTGTACTTAATTAATGTGTAGTTGTATCAGAATAATTTATTAAAAATGTTTCCATTGTTGAAGTTCTTAAATTTGTTTAATAGCTCACTTATTTTGGAATTTTTAAATAGGTTTAATAGCTCACTTATTGTGGAACGGAGGTAGTACTTTTTTTAAACAAAATTTAAATAGAATTAGTGTTTTACTGGGTTTCGGTCGATATAAAAAAGCAGTTTGTCAAATATTTAAAATTATTCTATTCCTGATGTAACCGAAACTAGTCAGAAAACAAGTCACTTTGTTATTAAATTACTGATTTAAAATTTAATCATTAAACAGTTTACCCTGATATTTGTCTCATGAATATTCCACCTGTTATGGTAATAAATTGCATTTAAATTTAGCCAAATATAAGGATTCACTGTCATATACAGCGTAATAAAATTTAACTTGGCACCATTGCTAACTTTGGTATTAGCAGAGCTACGGTTAAATGGACAAACTATACAATTTGCCATTTGACATGGAACTTCATCGGTCTAAATGTGTGTTTCAAATCAAAATGAACGAGTAAATTGCTGACGTTTTGCTTAGAAACGTCCATCCTAATTTGTTATGGGTGACAGACAAAGAAAATAAAATGTATTTTTTATACAGTTTGGTAGAATTATATACTTTCTCTTCATTTTACTTTCTATTTCTTTCCTTCGCTACTGAAAAAAGACAAAAATTAAATACGACCCGAAATTAGGTGCATATATGAGTTTATGTAAGTTATGCCCGGTTGCAAGAAGGTTTCAAAACTAAAGGCTATTCCAAACCTTTAGGTGGAACTAAATGGAATTTAAATTTTCTTAAGTTGTCATTATCTAATTTTTTATATATTGAAGGTGACTTTTCCTGAACAAAATGATCGAAGCTTTAATCAATTGGTAAAAGTAACTAGATTTGAAAATCTAATTCCGCTTAAAGCAAAGAAACCGCCTATGATTACAAGGTAAAACTAGATAAAAAACACAAAATTACCTAACGCATTGTATTGCTATGTAATTCTGTCTTTTATATCTAGTTTTAACTTATAACTAGTTTTAAGCCTATTATTTAACCGGGCCTAATGCCCGGCGTCTCTAATAGACATTAAAACGATAAATAGTTTGTTTTATAAACATGCGTAGTGACTAATACCCTTTTCACACTAGAACTTTAAGACGAGTGAACTTAAAATTCACCGATGTTTAACATCGGTATGCTTTCACACTTGATGTTTAAATCTCCGGTGCTGTCATCAGCTACAGTAATTTTGTCCTTAAGTTACCGTCATGAAATTACCAGTTTTGAACTGTCTGCGCAGACGCACATTTTGAATTATTATAAACAAATATGGATATTTCATTTCATTCTACAATAAAGACACTACAATAAAGAATATTTTACACCTGTATTAACATGTAAGACGATACATCTCAATTATTGTAGCTCTGTATTTTATTAAACACATTATTAAAATAAATAATTTTATTATAACAATAAGTATAAACTTCTTATAACGTTGATATAATACAGTATTCTTGTTTATGATAATATAAAATGTTGACAGCACAAGTTCAAAGAGTATTTTTTTATAATAGAAATTATGTTGGCAATGCGGACGAAGTTTAAGACGCAGATCTCTGTCTTAAACATCGCTTGTATTTAGACGAGGCCATACGGTTTCACATGAGCGTTTAAAGACACATTCACTTTAACATCCGATCTTAAATTTCTAGTGTGAAAAGGGTATAAGTTTCATGTCAAACTGCAAATAATATAGTGTTATTCTTTACGCAAGTAACCCTCGAAGCAACAATGCATAACATTTTCGAGTTATTCATAAAAACAAGGTATAATAATATCTAGTCCTGCCATTAATATTGTGACAAAATTTTCAATGGAATTCCACAAGATGTTTAAAGATATTTTATTTTCTTTTAGTATCTAATACATAGATGCATTTTAAAAAAGAAACACCTATCAGTTTTCAAAATAACCACCTCTGACCGTTACAAAGTTGTTGTCTCCGCGCCCACTCGTCAAAACAATTACAAACGGTTTCTTGAAAAGATTTTAATTTTTTTTAAATATTTTGAAGAGGCTTTCAACTGCCAGAATGACGTGGTGTAAGCTACAAGTTCACAAGAAGCTTTTCAGAAAATGCCGACGATCCAAAGGGGCCATTACCCTGCTCCAGTTATGGTTCGATGGAGCGGGAGCTATGACGGTACCACCAAGCTTCTTTTTTACTAGAAAGGGGTAAACATAACGGCCAAAGTCAACTACAACATAAGATGACGATGGGTACCCGCTACACGACCCGTTAACATTGTACCCGGTCGGGTAGCGAATAATTAAATGGTATTTGTGAGGTATTCTGAGTATTTGTTTACCTATGAGTATTTTGTTGTAAAAGTAAAAAAAATCCCCATCCTTTCCCATGATTAGATAAATGAAAAAATGGAAGCGCGCCGCAGGTGACCCTTTGGACGCATAGCGGATAATTAACTGGTAGCGGCAAATAATCGGGTACCCGGTTCCAGAAATTTTTAATTCTCGTCGATCCTACTAAACCGTGTTGAATCGATAGTTAAAGAACTGAATAACTCCCTCTTTTACCACTGGAGCTTTCAGCAAGATTCAGATTCAGTTCATAAGCGGAGGCTGCACAGCAGGGGCTTGAAAGCAATATACCAGACTTTATTTATCTTGCTGATTGGCCGCTTAGCAGTTCTGAACTCAACTCCCTGTAATATAAATTTTGGCCCGAGCTTCAAGACATAACTTGCTAGAAGAATCTCTAAATCGCTAGTCTAAAGCGCTCCCTAATGAAGGCAGCGGAGAATTTTTCTACAGAAACCCTTCGTAATTATACTGACATGTGGCCACAGAGACTTAAGCACTGTGTAACGGCCAGAAGTTGCCATTTAGAAGACTGATTGGTGTTTCTTATTTAAGGTGCATCTGTGTATTATATACTAAAAAAAATTTAAATGTCTTTTAGCATCTTGTGGAATTTCACCGAAAACTTTGCTTATTTTTGTAGATTCCGAAATTGTAACTTATTCTGAACAAAAAAAAATCTATTCAATATTATCCAAAAATTGTACTTTAAGGAATAATTTTTAAATATGCCAATACATTATTATGTATTATAAAACATTATAATAAACGAAACAAATTAATAAAATTGCAGTGAATTTTGCCCT
Source organism: Liopterus haemorrhoidalis (assembly GCA_963971575.1). Taxonomy (NCBI): domain Eukaryota; kingdom Metazoa; phylum Arthropoda; class Insecta; order Coleoptera; family Dytiscidae; genus Liopterus; species Liopterus haemorrhoidalis. The sequence continues at coordinate 140,390,579 of OZ020611.1, forward strand.
CTTATTCACTGCATTTCAACTTCTGCAATCTTTATTGTTAATTATAATTACAATTTTGGGATAATATTGAATAGAGAACTATTAAAAATAAATTATTAAGCGCTGAAATGTTTACAAGTTTTTCTACAATGTGATTGTTACTTCAATTTTGTGTGAGAAACTTTTGACAGCACCCTTCCCTTAACACGATACAACCCTTTTGCAGCAAAATTCGTAATAATAAGTGGTGTTTAGCTGGTGATACCATTGAAACCCCGATCAACCTACCAGTAAATTCGATTTATTTACACCCTTCTAACGATATTTTTCTTTGGCCAGGTTACTTTTCTTTCAACGGGGGAAAATACACATCCAAATGCCTCACTTAGTTACACAACTAGTATTTATTTTAGTTGAACGATTTCAATTTAAGTTTAATCCATAAAAACTGTTAGTTTTAAGTAGAAACTTTTAAATTTTTATCCGACTGAACTAAAATGTATAATATTAAAACTATAGCACGAAATAAGAACTTTAATATAAATTCCTGTTCGTAGAATGGAGTTTAAATAAAACTTTCAGCGTCCACGAACTAGGAAAAAGTTCTTCAACTCCTCGCTGTAGCTATTAAATATATAAGTGGAAACAATTGTCACAGACAAGAGCGACTGAAATTTATAGTAGCCATTAAGGAAACTTTTTTAAATACTTCAAGCCACTTTAAATTTTCACCTTCAAGTCTGTTGGCAAGAAAAGCATACAAAAGCATACTGTATATCATGAAAAAGAGCATTTTATTAGAAAAGTAGCTGTACTTTTTTCGGGAATAAGGCGAATATATCATAGATGATCATGATTAAAACTGTATTAAACAAAAAATTTCTCTTTTTATACACAGGGGCCCTTCTCTATAAAGGGGTCCGGCTGCATATTATTTTTTGGGGACGCAAACTTTCTCAACACAATTTTTTATTAAAAAAAATATATATCACTCTCGAACACTTGGAGAGCGGAGGAACATATCGTATCCGTAAATTCATTGCTGCCATTCAAATATTCATTTTGTTAAGCACTGCAATGAACAGAGAATAATTTTTTCTTCATTTTAAAGTACTTTATATTTTTTTTTATTTTATCGTAAATAATAAATTTATTAATAATTTGTATTCAGGTTTACTATGGAATATATTAAACATGTTTTTTAGCTGAAATTACAATATTTTCAATTGCAATGTTTTCATACGTTCAACATTCATAATATCCTGTTTCATACTAACCTACTAAATTTCTAGCAAAGCATAGTATACGCCCAAGCTGATACGCCCGTCCTATCCGAAGTCCAGATTCAGACTGAAGCGGGTACTTAGGCGGTAGCTGCTTTGCAAAAATCAGGGAATTCACCGGATTTGACCCCGCCCTTTACTTAAAAATAACCAATAAAATTCATGAAAAATAAATTAATTAATATTAGGTGTTTAAAATAAAAAATGAAAAAAATATTTACCTACATTGTTTCATAAGTAGGTAAATAAAGTATTTATGGTATTTATAAAACTCAAGAACGAATATTTTATTCAAATTTTGTGGGGTACATTTTAAGTAGCACCACTCCGTAAGAGTTAATGTAATAGTTATTTAAACATTAAGGAAAGTAAATAATATTTATCAGTCGAGGATGTTTTTGCGCCCGAGCGATAGCGAGGGCTAGAAATAGAGTCCGAGACTGGTAAATATTTGACTCCCAAATTGTTTATATTTTTTCCACTCTCAAAGTTATTACCGACCGCCAACATACCTAAGGGAGGTATTGTGATCATACCGGTATTAACCTTTCGAGATTTCTATGGATCTCCACGAATTTAGGTCCCTACATAATGTTTTGACTATTTTTAGCATGATGTCTGTATGTCTGTCGGTCCGTGTACACGTGCAGAGAAAATTCTTTTTATGAAACTTCATATTTAAGCTTTTGACATCAATTGCACGAATTGATCAACTTTTGGTAAAAATCGGTTAACTAGAGATGGGAGTTTACTCGTGTCGGTTTTAAGATTTTTGCGAATATTTCACAACAGAGAAATATTTCGAAAAAAAAATATTTAACAACAGTTGCTATAAAAGCAATAACTAACCACTTTTATTTGAGAATTTTTTTGACAAAACATCATAAATTAAACAAGTACTTTGTGATGGCGGTCGGTTCTGTGGCGGCTACAGCTGATTTTTTTTTAATTGCATAGTTTCTTTTTGATTAATTTATTTTAGATATGTGAATAAAATATCAGTATATCTGTGGTCGGTTGCTATGGTTTTCATCAAACAAAGCGGGAATATTAAAAGCTTTGTGTCAAAAGTTTGTAAAATTAATTTGAACAAAAGTGAAAGAGAAATGGGAATTGATGAGGCTGCAAACGTTGCATATAGTGATTCTTCTCGAGAATTTCTCGAGAAAGTTTTAATTCTCATTTTTTATTTCTCGAGAAATGTAAAATTTGCTCGATGCCTTTACTTTAGTACTTTAAAGGTGATTATAATTTTAACATGTTTTTATCCTCTACAATATTTTCAACATTAAAAAAAAGATGTATATTCTAATAATTATATAATTATTTTTCTCGAGATTTCTCGAAAATTCTCGAGAAAATAAGTTTAATGTCGAGAAATCAGAAACACTAGTTGCATATTCCTTCATTCTGCCGGAGAAATCGAAGGGACGTTACCAGATTAAAAATTTAGGTTTTGTTAAATTTTTTTCACTTACTTCCCCGGGGAGGTAAATTTTTACTTACATCCCGGTGTTAATAGTAACCAAAGCTTCCTCGGTATTGTGTATCTACTAGGAATGACGAGAATTAGACATTTCTGGAACCGGGTATCCGCCATAATTACCCGGATAATACCCACTACCCATTAATTACCCGCTACCCGTTAATTACCCGTTACCCGTTAATTACCCGTTACCCGGTAATTACCTGCTACGTTATAGGTTATAGGGTGTGGGGCAAGTTTTATTTTGCATATTTTTGGCAAAAATCGTATTAAAATAAAGTAATTTTAAAAAAACTTTTTGTTCCTAATCTGCACCTTAAGAGCTTTCTTTCGATACCACACAATAAATTTAAAAAAATATATATGTATAATAATTTTTACACCAAATTTGACACCATAAATTCGATATTTTTCGAAAAACTAATCTTATCTTAAAGTCTTGTTGAACTATACAATTCCCATCAATGTACATTGATTTTTGTTGAATACTTATTTGTTTACATTTTCCAACGTGTGTTTTTTTGAATATATTTCCTATATGTGGGGGAGTAAAGAGTTGCACAAGCATACCAAATTGCAACTTTCTAGGTCCAGCCCTTTGGCCACAATTTTTACTGTAAAGACAGATAGACACATGAATGACGTTATATGGTTTTTTGCTCATGTCTATAAAACCGTAAATAATGCATATAAGAAAAAAGAATGAGGTATTTTCTTAATTTAAACAATGTTATATAAACGCTTTTACTCTTAAGTCAATAAGTAAGTGAGATATTTCTTGCTTTTTTTCATGATGTAATTAACTTAAATAAAATTGTTAATAATCAATTAAAATATTATTTAAAAATAGAAAGAAAAAAAATCTCGTAATTTGAAAAGCGGCCATCAGATTACAATGCACGAATGTTACCGTTTGAGCTATTTTGACATTAATAATTGTAGAACGGCAGCGAGTATACATATCAACAAAAACAATGAATATAGTAGTATTTTCTACTTTAATTAAATGCAAATATTTTGACTTAGGACCAGTATTTCGAACCATAGATAAAATTGACAATCTATTGGATAAGTTGTTATCAAGGGAATAAACGATTTTTTGCGTATTTCCAATTATTTATCTATAGAGTAACTAAGTTATCTATAGGATAAGTTATTCACAACTTGTAGGTACTGATAAATATTATCCATTGGATAAAAATGACAGATCTTGACAGATAGGTGTCAAAAAATATTTTATTGATAAATATATGTACATAATATAAGCATATATACGTAATATATATATATATATTATAACAGGTACTATGTACATATTACACATACCTACACTTTATATACATATTACATACACCTGTTTCCATTATGTGCACTATTTTATTGTGTAATTACCTATATAAAAATAAATTCAAAATAATTTAGTAATCTACTTTAATTTATACTGAAATAAAAAAATATTGTCGATTATTTTTCGATAATTTACATTTATTTTTAAAGAAAGAAATCATGGATGCTGATTTAGAAGATTTGCAAGCAGACGATGATGAAGAAATTGTAGAGTATTTAGAACGTCCATACATAGTTCGTGTTAGACCAAATCATATGAGCCATTGGGATGGGAAATAAACGGTCGTATTTAATTTTCAGTGTTTTTACATTTCTGTTCTGTATGCAGGATGCATTAAACATAATACAATTTTTTATCCCAGGCCCCTTGTTTATCTTTTAGATTTACAGCGTCAGTAGCTTTATTTTCTATAACATTTTTACATTTTAACACAAGATTTACAAGTTGCCTTGTTTCGGAAATATTGAAATTTGCGCTTCTTGGGCGTTTATCGCACATTTTTCGGTACAAAATTTTGACAGTTGTTATATTTTTGACAGTTGTATCTATCTCTCTTTTATTCGTGCGAGTTGCATGTATGTCTCTCTTTTTTTAAGATAACGCTACTAATACCAACATAAACCAGTGGCGAAAGGAAACCTCCGCTAGACTTGCCCTCCCATAAAAAAAATATTTAAAAAAAAATGTAAACTAAAAAAAAAAAAAAATTTAAATATTTAGATAAATCTTAAAAAATACATCAAATTATGTTCTATACAAATTTTTGTCCAAGGCTTGCTTTGCTAGTTACGAATTAATTATCATGACCATGGAAACATTACATATAAGTATGAAAAAATTGAGACTTGGAAAAATTTTAAATAATTTTACAAAAAATTTTCGAAATTTTTCGTTTTATCAAAAAACGTCTCAAATAAAAGTTATTAGTTATTGCATTTATAGTAACTTTTGTTCAATAAATTTTTTCGAAATATTTTTCTGTTGCTAAATATTCGCAAAAATATTAAAATCGACACGAGTAAACTCCCATTTCTAGTCAACCGATTTTCATAAAAAACAATAGGGTTCTTCCCATTTAATAGGAGAATTTTTTAGTACCAGAACGAACTCTTTAAGTTAAACCGTTTTTGAGTTATCGTGTATACACACAGACAGACAGACAGACACACACACACACACACACACACACATACGGACGGCACTTCGAAAATAGGATTTTTGGATTCCCTGGACCATGAAACGTGGTCATCCGTCAAAATCTCGACATCGAAAATTTTCGCGATTACAATACTTGCCCCTTATATATTAAGGTCGGGCAAGTAAAAAACATTCGAAAATATTATTATCAATCAGAATAGCTATCTACGGGATAACTTGAGTTGGAAATACAGAAAGCAATTTATCCTAGCGACTATCAGATGGATAATATTATCCCATTGATAGTTATTCTTATAGATAACAGTAAGGTGGAAATACCGGGCCTTAATTAGATAGACAACTACTCCCTACACAGTAAAATTCTTTACTTTTAAATATAGGCACTTTTGCGCAAGAAAACACTATTTTTCCATGTTAAAATACCTATGGCCCACATTTCGTGTTATACCCTGTATGTTTAGATAAAGTTTTAAATTGTAACTAAAATACTGTCATTAAAAACGTTATTTGGCTATAAAATGTATCTGTTCGTAGTAAAACAAAATATAAAAACGAACTTCAAAAAGTTATATCTAAATATGAACTTGCTCCCCTAAAACAAGCAATTACTCTTGATATACTAAAATGTAAATATTTTGGTGTTCTATTTTAAGATGCTATCTCCTAAGTTATTTCTTTTCCCCAGTAAGGTTATAACATATTGCCGATCCCATTATGAAGCGATATTAGGTCGTCATCGATCTAAATGTATTTTGAATATCGTTTTCATTTCATAAAATATTTTACATTCTGTTGTTAAGATTCTGGAAAGTACCTACCAATAGTTGAGCGAAACTCTGTCTACATTAGCGTCTACACACGCCGTGTAACTTTTTTACTTGCCCGACCTTAATATATAAGGGGCAAGTATTGTAATCGCGAAAATTTTCGATGTCGAGATTTTGACGGATGACCACGTTTCATGATCCAGGGAATCCAAAAAACCTATTTTCGAAGTGCCGTCCGTATGTGTGTGTGTGTGTGTGTGTCTGTCTGTCTGTCTGTCTGTCTGTCTGTCTGTGTGTATACACGATAACTCAAAAACGGTTTAACTTAAAGAGTTCGTTCTGGTACTAAAAAATTCTCCTATTAAATGGGAAGAACCCTATTGTTTTTTATGAAAATCGGTTGACTAGAAATGGGAGTTTACTCGTGTCGATTTTAAGATTTTTGCGAATATTTAGCAACAGAAAAATATTTCGAAAAAATTTATTGAACAAAAGTTACTATAAATGCAATAACTAATAACTTTTATTTGAGACGTTTTTTGATAAAACGAAAAATTTCGATTTTTTTTGTAAAATTATTTAAAATTTTCAATTTTTTCATACTTATATGTAACGTTTCCATGGTCATGATAATTAATTCGTAACTAGTAAAGCAAGCCTTGGACAAAAATTTGTATAGAACATAATTTGATGTATTTTTGAAGATTTATCTAAATATTATTATTTTTTTTTTTTTTAAATTTACATTTTATTTTTAAATATTTTTTTATGGGAGGGCAAGTCTAGCGGAGGTTTCCCTTCGCCACTGGTTATGTAGTGTGGACACAGGATTACGCACAAACACCAATTCAAATCGCATAGCGCTTGAGCTGAACCGCTCTGTGTTTGATTTTGACGCAAACAAAAAGAAATTCGCTATACTTCAATGGGACGTGTTCTCGGTACTTTTAATGCCCGCGAGCATGGACGTTTATACAAAGTTCACATAACCTGGCCCAAAATGACCCAAACTTTTCTTCCCCAAAATTGGAGAATTCGTGAAAAAGACGCCGTTTTCAAACGATTGAAGACATAAAAAAAAATAGAAAACTAATTTAGAAGCGATTCTAAACGGTGCCTAAATAATGTTTCCAGAAATGGAAAAGCCGCTGGCAGCGATGTTAGAAAGATTGTGTTTCGAAGGTGATAATTGAAAGACAAATAATTTCTAAAATTTGACGACGGTAGACCGTCATGATTTTTTTTAATCAAACATCTTATGTACGCTACGCTAGTGGATAAAACTGTTTCTATTGTAAAAAATTGTAATCCATCAACTCATCTTACAAAGAATATATTACACAAAGGTTCCTGGATAATGTGCCCCCGTTTCACAAATGTCCCCAAAACCTAATAAAAACCTTGTATATCATTTTACATAAAATGTCAACGCTATCTTTTTCACGAAACGCTGAAATACATCTATATTTATCATATACACAGCTCAAAACACGAGTCTTTATTCCATAGCAATGCGAAATGGCTGTAATTACCATTACAAATGGCGTTACTAAAATCACTTTTAGAATAAAAATACATTTTAATGCAATGCCTTCATACAATGTTAATTTAATTATTTCCACACAATACACGTGTTGGCCCATAATTTTAATGTATTTTTTAAATTATTGTTATTAAAATCGCATTAAAATATTGTTTAATAATTTTTTAATATGATAATATATTAAATTAATAACAGGTTCCTTCTATTATCCTTGTGTAACCAGGTACTCATTTTAGCAATATACTAGGTTGATCTATCTACTTAGAACAAAGGTGTCGAACTTATGAAAGTGATTGCACGCAAGAAAGTACTAAAACAAAGAGCGAGTGTAGCCTCCTCGCATACGGACAACAGCTTGAATTCGAGAAGTCAAACTTAAAATGGTATTACGAACTGAATCTTGGGGAATATTCTGCCATTTTTCCGCAAGTGCGTGTGTAAATTTCTGCAGGTTGTCCAGACGCATCGTCTACATCGGTCGAGCTCGTAATCTCCGCCTGGGCATAAAGCAGGCCACTCCATTCGAGCAACACCAATTAGATACAGATATTGGGTCACCACGTTAGCAATGTGTACACGTGCATTATCTTACATGAGAATGAATTCATCGCGCATCCCGTAGGCTTTGGACACTATATGAGGTTCAAGAACAAGTGGTATGTACCAGTCCGCCGCCACATTTTTCAGACAAAGACAGCCAGCTCGGAACGCATATTGCTCAGTATTTCGCCCCGGAACATTACTGAACTCCTGCCAAAATGTTCTTTAGGCACTGTTCTAACGCACGAAGCATAAGTTCTCCCTTCTCCTGCTCTTCTCTTAGACTCTTTAATATTCATCTGGTGACCTGAGGGCAAATCTGGACTCGTGAGTAAAAAAGACGTGAGCATTGCATCAAATCTCAATTCACATGTCCACGAGCAAATATTAGTCTTGCTGCACTATAGCCAAGGATCGTGGGCTTCTTGCAGATCTTGCTGCAATTAATCCCACTTCACTCAGCCTTCTTCTAACTGTTACTACGAAGCCGTTAACGTCGTATTCCGTAGATATTAATTACACAAACGAACGTCCAGTGCCGATGTGGACCTTCGACAGCCTTGACTGGGTCTTCTGTTATGTTGTTTCACATTATATTCTAACAAATTTTAAACACTGTCGATTGGGAAATTCCCACAGTTCTTGCCACTTGTCGTTTACTTTTACTTGATTCTAGCAAAATTGCAATTCTCACGCATTCTTGAATAGTTAAATTTCAGTTTCATGTCCTATTGTATTTATAAATCAATAAATTGATAAGAGAGTTAGAAATATGTCAGAATATACCACCCAGTGTTGCTTTAAACTGGCATTCACCAGCTCTACGTCCAAGAGGTCCAAGTATATGGATCTCTTGTCCGAGCTTAGAAAGCTGTATCCAGAGTATAAAGTTAAGCTTGTGGTCCTGATAGTTGGTGTTTTGGATGATATGAAAGCCTCCTATCGAAGGAAAATCGAGTCCATTCCCGCCTGCAGATCTTTTGCCACCACTCTGATCTGCAGGATGCAGAAAGCTGCACTCCGCATTGTGCGGGCACTGAATCTGGTGTAATTTCCGGCTCTGCATATCGGCAGCGTTTGGGATGCAGTCGTGTGTATTTAGCTCCACTAGTCTCCAGTACGACGCGGCTCAAAAGGTTGCTGAAGTTTGCGATTAGTGGATGCTTGTCAAGACCTGACAAACCCCAAATAATAATTCATTTCTTTACCATGTAGAAGAATTAATCTGATACTTTTGTCGATGTGTATATATTAGGAGAAATATATTATCTAAATATTATCTGACGAAACTGTATTTTACTTTTTTTTTATGAATACTTAATAAAGATGGAGTTGATAATCCCATAACTGGTCCAATATAAGCAACTTACACCTATGATATTATATAATATGATAACTAATAAAAAATATATATACTTATTCATGTAAATTATATTTATTCAGCTGATAATATTAACTATTTTCACGATATTTTTACAAGTTAATTGTTAACATCAACATTAAATATTTAAAAGTATGATAATTTTAGAAAATACGTCTAGAATTAATTACAATATAAATTTAAAATGTGGTTCACAAAGAACTGGAAACTTATTGTTCTTTGTCCTTCTTGCTGTTGAACTCACGTCTATACACACAGTCATAATGAAAAGTAGTGGCAAGTTGTTAAAACTTCGTTAACTTGCATCCGTAGGAGATTATGAAGTTTCAAACACAAAAACAAGTAGAACAATTCATTTTATCAACTTTCAAACAGAAAACAATGTATCCTCAACTTGCAATAACCCTCAACTATTAATGCAAGCAAGTATAATGAAAATTATTCGTGGCGTGTAAGTTTGGTATATTGCTCACTTAAAAGTTCATAACACTAAAATTTTAGAATGGTATAATTTTCAAATTACATCTATGTTTCATAGTTCTTGAGAAAGCGTATGACTGAATTAATAGGAAAGATGTATGGAGAGCTCTACGAATCAAAGGAATAGAAAAAAAAGTTAATACAAGGATTTACAAGCCAGTACAAGATAACAAGGAACTAAGTCCACGCAGAAAATAAAATAAAATAGAAAATAAAAATTCATGGAATTCGAAACACAAAAAGGGTGCATCTTAAGTCAGCTACTCTTTACTATCGTGTTGATTACGGATATAAAAAAAAAAGATAAAGCAATACCATATTGCTGGAACTTAAATCCAATAAAGAAACTCCCATACTTATAGTGCAATTCTGGGCAAATCTGTAAGCTACAATTTATCGTATGTAAGAAGCTGTTTTAAGTGTTGTTATGGTCAGTTTCTTATAGATTTATAGTACAATTGTGTGGTAAATCTGTAAGCTACAGACGTAACTAAGGAGTTGTTTTATGTGTTGTAATGGACAGTTTATTATAGATTGTATCTGTAAGCTTACAGATTTGCACTGAATGCACCATGTGTCTGTAAATTTACAGATTTGACCACAAAGCCCCATTTATAATAGATCCATAGCACAAGTGCATGGCATAAGTATAAAGATGTTTCAATGGTGTATATTGTCTGTTTATTACGAACAGATGCTCGTACTATAAGCAAAACAGTGATACACCATTGATTCGCCTTATGCATATGCGATGCTTTTATGTTAAGGTTCATTTCGACATCTAAATGTAGCTGAAATCGGTTTTAATTTTTTTGGATTCAAATCTTTTAACTTATAGGTACATTGGAAATCCATGGAAGCACTCTGCGTTTTAATATTTTAAAGTTTTACGAATATATGTATATCACATATATGTTTAGTTAAAACTACAAATTTGAACCAATCATAAGACTGGAAGAACACGTTGATGTTGGCAGTTGTGTTTTGAATATTTTGTGATAATGGAGAGATATATGCGTAAAAATTGGTAAATTATTAAATAAATGGGAAAAGAGCAGATTAAAACTATATCAACATATCGGACTTTCCTTTCTAGAGGCAGAAATAAGACGAAGAGACGAGACGAGCATAGTGGAGACAATGATAGTGAAGAAAAGAGAGACACAAGACCAGATGAAATAAAACAGGATAAGTAAATCCAGATACAACTGCAAATATCTAATGATAGGGACGCTCGATATTCCAAGATAGCTAAGGAAAAAATGCAAGAAGGAAGGCATCAAAATTATAGCAAGATATAGATGTGTCAACGAGGAAAACAGTAACAAATTCTGGAAAAGAAGAAAAGAAACAAAGTGTCGTATTTGCGGGATTTAAAGAGTAACTTAAAGGGTAACTGATATTAGATATATGAAGGAAAGATGATAAATTTAAAAACATATGACAAGTGCTAGACGACTAAAGTAGATGGTAGAAACGGGGAAAAGGAGAAGTAAATTTTTGATTTATTGGTAGTGATACCCATTACGCATAGATTGTATAATATGCAATGTAAAATTAGTAATCAAATATCAAGATGTAAAAAATAAAATTATAATGTAAATAATCTATCTTCGCTGAACTAAACTGTGCGGAACGCGACGGAAAAAATAGCGAGAATGTTTTATATTGTTTCTTATTGTAAAATTCCCAATTTTTTCTTTAGGGTTATCTTAAAGAAAGAGTTTTCGTAAACAAAAGGATTGTTTACTTAAAACTTCAGAACTAAAGAATAAATTCGACAAGAAATTAGAGCACTGAAGCCAGATACATTACGAGCTGTCATAGAAAACTGCCTAGAAAGAGTTCGACCCAGCGAAGCGGAAAACGGAAGGCATTTGCGGGGTTTTATATTACACAATTAGATAAGTAATTTCCAAGAGCCAAAATAAATATACCAAAGTTATTGTTTTTTTTTTTTTAACTTTTTTACTAAAGTTATTAAAGATTTAAAATGACAAGTAATTTTTGCTTCATCCTATATTAATGAAGATGAGGTAATGATACAAATATTCACCAAGATTCGAGACCGGGACGTTTGACACGCAAATCAGTATCGCAAGTCAGCGCTACCATGGCAGGTTTTGCATAATACAAATTACAGTCCTTGCCCATATTATTAAACGCACCTTAATGCTTGATCATAATTTAGTATAGGAGGAGAAAAATCTACTGATTTTATTTTTACACTTTATACCTGTAAACATTGGTGAATAAAATACAAACTTCGTAGTAACAATCAGGTGTTTATTTATTTTTGTCAATTATTTAGACAGTCAAAAAAATACACATATTTTTTAAATTTAGCCAAGCCTCCTTTAGCGATTAAGAGTGTTGTCTCCTATATCTGTGGGTGATGATTCCAGGCATAAATATTTTTATCCATCAGCTGAATTTTTGTGGTATAGTCGGATTGCTGATAAGTGACTGTTCGTTGCTACAAGTATCAATATTCAATACTATATGCTTTCTCTGTCTATATCATTATAATTATTTGCATACCCATAGTAACGTATAGTGATCCAAGTTGACAACTAACCTTCAAAATTATTTGAATAAAAAACAAAACATTAGAAAGAAATGGCAAGATTCGTAGATATCTTTACTAATTAGAGCTCGAAAATAAATTTACAGCAGTACTCAAACAAACAAAGTTATTAATTAAATTAAGGTAATAATTATAAATAAGGAAAAATTTATACTCATACGTAAATTTTGGATTATAATTTGTTGTTTATTCCAGCAGATTTAAAATTAAAGTTTGTGAATTTAATAATTAGCCGCAAGCCATATTTTAATCAATATTTATTACCAGACACTGACAGTTAAGACAAAAAACAAAAAACATTTTTAAAATCGCTGAAAAATGGTAACTAGATTATTATATGAGTGCACTACTTGATACATACATGTAACAGTCACCTATCAGCAATCCGACTTTAATCACCACTTCTCTTACAAAATTAGTCCCTACACACTTTTAGTCGAATTTATATCCGTTATCATTGTTACACAAAAATGAATACGACAAAAGAAACTTTCCTCTCTGTTTAATGCAGTTTTTAATAAGATATATAACTGGGGGAGCAAGCCTGTAGCTGCAAACGTTAAATCGTCTGTTCCTGCTATTTGACCGCTGAAAAGGGCACGGACGTGAGTTCAATTCCTGCTTATGTCAAATAATTTGTGTAAAAAATATTTATACAAATTATAGATTCTACTTAGCCGTCCGCAGCCGTCTATAAACTGTAGGTGCCTTTCTGGGTACGCTAATAAATGGACGTAAAACTGACCATATTACTCCTGAATGTACATAGATTGAAAATATGGTCAGGAAACCTGGAAACAGGAGGCCTAGGCTTAACTCGGGCTGTCACGCCAATGATGCTGATGATGATCATTGTTACGGTAAAGTAAATATGTCATAGACAAATAACTATCTTCTAAAGTCTATTCACGATAACTATGGCGTAACGTCATACGTGGTCAAGTTAGCTGCGAATGTTACAATGTAATGTGACATGTAAGCATTACTCTGTCGTTACATATGGCTCCCAAAGGTTGGTAGCTCTTTCCTACGTTGCAACATCTTTTTAAACATCATTTTATAAATATGTTTTTTTTTTTTTAATTTCTTTTTATATTTACAACTGGCCCACTGTGATGGGCCAACGAGTAAATTTGATTAGAGATTTTACACGTGAGGGAAGATATCACTAATTAGTGGCACTCTGATGTTAAAAACACTAACACTGATGACTAATTAGTTACAGTTAATTAACTTGTTCCTGAGGTTTTTTCTTCTTTAATCTTCTTACACTGATGTCCTTGTTTATTAAATTTGGGTGAAAAATTAATCAATCTTTATATTTGTTGACTCCGATTTGAATTTCTTCTTTGATATTCTTCATTTTCAGATCTTTGTGTAAGTCACAGCTTGAAATATACCATGGGGCCTTAGTTAATAAGCGCAATAGGCGCTGAACTTTATTCTGGAATCTCTGAATAATATTTAAATTTGAGTTTTTTTGCGCAGCCCCATAATTGGATTCCGTTGGACCAGACAAGTTTTAAAATTACTTTGTACAATAGTAACTTGTTCTGTACGGCTAAATTTGACTTGAAGTCCAGCAGCCAGTACATCTGTTTTATTTTTATGTCAAGCTTTATATTTGAAGTTTTTTTTTTTTATATAATCGTAATTCACATTAAAGTTGCGTTCAGAGCTCTTAAATTAGTCGACTATATGCTATGACTTGTGCACTGTTGATTGTCACTAACAAGTTTGTCATTTGGTAATGCGAGCAACCGTTTAGAGCTCAAAATTTAATACGTTATACGTTGTCGATAGTCGATAGTTTTCCAAACTTATAGTTAGTAAGTTGTTTTAATGAGACAGACATACATATAAACACATTGGCTATCTCAGTCTACATCAAGGAGAACGTTTAAATTGTATGCCTTTACATAACCTAACAAAATTTCATCGCGCCGATTACAATAAATCTCGCCCAAAATTACCAAGACGAACAGTAAATATGATCAATTTAGGTAATTAGATTAGGTTTAGTTAGTAAAAATCTAGGACAGCAGATTTAGGAAAACGTTATCGTAGATAACGTAATAGTATCGTATGATAGATAATAAACATTTTATAAAGCCATCGTAGTTGGTTTAAAGACACACAGATCGCACTATTCGTAACGCACTAAATTTCCTTAGCTGTAAACGCTGACTTGAACGTTAAAACTATCTACTAAACTTATCTATAATGCACAGTGCATAGTCAACTAATTTGGAGAGCTCTGAACGCAGCTTAACCCTTTTACTCCCTAGGAAATGTAGGTTCTTATTTATTTTTTTAGAATTAATTTTTGACATTTGTAAATAAATAACAAGTGGAAACACGGGACTTTTCTCAACTACGACATAATTTCATATCTATCGTGAATGGAATTTATAGAACAAGGTAACATAAAAATAGATGAACCGTATTATAATGCTGGTGCAATGAATTATTATATAAAAAATCCATTTGTGTTCATATCTTTGTAATGTTAATCTTAATTCTTAAAACCATTGAATTAGTACTTAGCAACAATATCAGATTGTTTCTTAAATTCAAATTAATCCTACAGAAACTAAAGTATTGTTTCTAGATTTATCTGAAGTTATATTTAACTTAATTGAATACGTCTGAAAACTATACCACATCAAAATACTACAGCTCCTCTTGACAAAAGATGATGCAAAACAGTCCTATTTTTATTAAGACAGGTTATTTTTAATATATTTTCCACTGAATAAATATTTCAACAAGACAGAAAACATATAATGAAAGATATCTGAATAAATCTGAACTAGCAGTGAACGGTATTTCAATTTCTCTCAAAATTGAATAACTTACAAACTCGCGAAATGTTAAACGAATCGTTTAACTTTTCGCACGAGTCGTTCTGGCGTCCGTAATCGATTAAATTTTCGGCTGAGTTCGATTATAGACAGGCAAAATAAACTATGAGATTTAGGAATGGATATGTTGGGATTAACCTTGGTGCTACTCTGGAACATGTTACAAAGTATCAAATATTTGATTATTTTTATAACATTTTATATCGAACGCCCAAATAATTTCAGTTGAAATTTAAAATAGAGTGAGTGCCCAGTACACTTTGGATTGCTAAGTCACATAAGTATTTTAATATTCATCATAATCTAATCTAGAACTTCCACCATTTGATTTTTGATGTAGTTCTTTAAAAAGGTCTTTTATAAAATGTTTCAACTCTGGTATATATTTTAAGATCTTTCTTTTACGAATCTCAAACAGGCCTACTACACTACGAGGGTTACCTTTTATGTTTTTATAAACGACCACTAGATGGCAATATTGAAATGTCATTACTATATTCGTAATTTGACATTTGTTTTTGTGAAATCAGTGACAGCTTATAAACTGACAGAGTAGTTTGTTGACAGTGAGCGTTTAAAAAAAACAAGTGTATGAAAAAATGGATATTACTCGAGAAGGTTTTCGTTGGATTTTTTATGATTTTAGTAAAGGCCTAACTCAACAACAATGCATATTATTATTATTATTATTATATGTTTATTCAAGTTGTTTGTACAATATATATATACATTAACTTATGTCTAAAACATATGCATACATTCGCTTCGTTCAACGTTTGGTAATGAAGCACAACAAGAAAAGACTGTTTACAATTGGTTTGCAGAATTTCGTCGTGGTCGTGCGTCCATCAGTGATAAACCTCGTGAAGGCCGACCAAAATCGCTTGTGATTTAAAAAAAAAACATCGATTCTGTGCGCAAAAAGGTTGAAGAAGATTGGCATGTGACATACCGTGAGATAGAGGCATTCTTTGGCATGTCGCAGACTGCTATACATTCGATTTTGCATGAACATTTAGCTGTGAAAAAGATCTGTTCCCGATGGATTCCGCTAAATTTGACCGAAGCTCAAAAAAAGGCTCGTGTTGATTGGTGTAAAGGAATGCTAAAAAAATTCAACCTAGGCACTAGGCACAAATCCGTATACAACACATCGTTACAGGTGACGAAACTTGGATTTATTTATATGAACCGGAAACTAAGCAACAATCCACTGTTTGGGTCTTCCAAGATGAACCGAAACCCACAAAATTTGTTCGTTTACGAAGCACTTCCAAGAAAATGTTCGCTTGTTTCTTCGGTTGTACTGGACATGTTGCAACCATTCCTTTAGAGAATCGAAGAACAGTTAATGCTGAATGGTATACAATAATTTGTTTGTCAGAAGTCATCGTCAAAATCAGGAAAAACAACCAAAAACGACGTATCATTATTCACCATGACAATGCAAGCTCCCATACAGCACGTCAAATTGATTTTATGAAGTAGAAAAACATCTAATTAATGTCTCATTGCCCGTATTCACCTGGTTTATCCCCTAACGACATTTTTTTGTTCCCCAATGTCAAACAAAAAATGCGTGGACAGCGATTTTCATCACCTCAAGAAGCTGTTGAAGCCTTTGAAAACCACGTTTTGAGATACCAACTTTAGAGTGGGAAAAATGTTTCGAAAATTGGTTTGAACCCATGCAAAAGTGTATAAATCTTAAAGGCGAATATTTTGAAAAGCAATAAAACAGTTTCATAAAAGTTCTGTATAATAAATAGACGACAAACGCACTCTTTCTTACACAACGGCGATTAGTGCAATAATAACAATATGCTTGTTACTGAAAAATAAGACTCGTCTGGTTAAGACCATGGATGGCAAAATATGTCCTGAGATGAACTCTGAGTTGAAAACTTGCATCGGGAACTACAATATGGTGAAATAAAATGCATAAGTACTTCTTAAGAATTATTGAATATACATTCAAGTTGTTTCGAAGATATCTTCCATTCTTTCCAGATATAATACACATGTAGGAAATTCTCCAAGAGTTGGGCAGTATCTTATGGTTACTCGTCGATTTCTAGCAACAGGAGTCGTTACAGAAACTTACAATAATACCACATATATCTGCAACGCCAAATATTGGTTTCTCAACCAGTTAAAATTATTTTTTTTGCATCTGTTATATATGATATCTAGTAGGCTTATTAGATAATGTACGTTGCTAGGATATGAGGATAAATATGACATGTAATGAAATAAAGAACTGAATACTATTGTATAAATCAGTTACATTTATAATATCAATATATTAATTATAATAAAAAACAGCATCATCGACCATGCATTTGCCATTTATTATTTTAATAGTATCAGCGATCCTTTGGTACCTCTCTAGTTATTTATTTCTATTTTTATAGATACAAAGAGTGGTGTTGATTGCCAGGGCCTTTCGTGGATACAATATCGCAGCCCTGCTATTATTAATTAAATATTATATAATTAAGAATTTGATAAATAATGTTTACTTTTATACCATATATGCATATACAAAATATTTATCTTATGTTTCAAATATTTATCATGCAAAATAAATATTTTCTTTTCTTTTTTTTTTTTTTTTTTTAATTTTTCTTTGTAAAATAAAATAACGATTCATAAAAATAAACGGTTATATTTAAGATGAATATTTTATTCCATATATAAATACAAAATCATTAATACACAACAAAGACAACTCCTAGTATTACATATATTAAAAGCGAAATAAATTAATTTGATATATAAAGGCTATTCCACATGTTTAGGCGGAACTAAATGGGAATTTCGTTCTTTTAGGTCGTCACGAGAAATGACCTTGCTTAGATTATTTCATGTTTGACGTTGGTGTGAGTATGATTAACAAAGCTTAAACAAAATGGCCAAAAGTCCGAATTAATTGATAAAAATTACTAGATTCCGCCTAAACGTTTGGAATAGCCTATAGGTGTATCATAAAGTATGTACATCATATTAAAAATTAGTTACGAGTTGGAGCCGAATAAAAATTAAGATGGTAAATAAGAAAATATACCAGCCACAAATTTATTCTTCTTGTTTTTCTTGGTGCAAATTCATCAATTATTTTTGACAAATCCAATTTCCCGTAAATATTTTTCTCTATTGATAACTATGCAAAAGATTAGTTTGTCTTTACAGTGACATCGACGGCATGAGGAACTTTTTAACTGCATTTTTTAATATTCACCCAATTGAAAATATGCATAAGACAAAATAGATTTTTTTTTCTTATTTTGAATAATTTATGTCACATAGGTTTTTGTTATGTCAGTAATGAATGAGATATTTCAAAAGTTGAGATTTAGTATAACATAAAATAGACTTTACAAAGATAACATATAAAATAAAACTGATTGAATTCTGTTTGTCTAAAAGGTTAATAATCATCAACAAAGTTTTGATTATTATTTTTATTAAGGGCGTATCACACTAGAACGTTATCCAAGTTTTACCTTAGTAGTTTTTATTCAGGATTCACGTCTTTAGGTTTTGACTTATCACACAGTATTTGAATATTATTTAAGACTTGGTAATTTTTTGTTTGCGCATGCGTACATCGTATTATTATAACAGTTGACAGTTTTATTTGGAAAAGTTTATTTGTGAGGCTTCACTAAATTAATTAGTTGTTCTTCCAAAATCATTTTTTGTTTAAATATTATATTCCAAATAACAATTATACAACAAACTAACCTCAACGTAGACAAAAAACAAAGACGCAACAGCTGAGAGCGAGAGAACATCAGTTGGCGCACGCCCTTTTTGAAAAACCTGGATAGAAAGGCAGAGGAATTGAATCATGTTTCATTTGCTTAATCTTTAAAATTTAATTTTTTTTCTTCTTATTATCGCACGCAAATGACTCCGATTCGAATGCAAAAACTTTAATTTTCTAAGTTTGACGTTAATATTAACTCTAGTTGGAAAGAAAAAGAATCACTCAGCTTTTTGGACAATACGTATATTTTAGAAACACAACGTTTCGCTAAACCATTGTTAGCTTCCTCAGGTGCTAATATAATGTTACGTTAAACTAACATCATCAAACATCATCCATCAACAATAGTAGGGCGGCTGTAATGACTGACAAGTACGCTTATTAGGAAATTAACAATGTTCAAAGATTGGAAAATAGGAATAATTCAACAGGTTAAACGGAATCGTTATGTGAAATTTAAATTACAATATACCAAATCTATAGTCAACCATCTGAGAAATTCAGAAAATATCCAAAATTTAAAATATAAACTACTATAAGTACAATAATATGGCGACACGTAGTTAGTTCAACGCTCCCTAGGGTCTGGTACGTGCAAAACCTAGAGAATGAAGCACTATCTGCTGAGCAACGTATTGCAACAATAATTTAATTATAATAAGTCCAAAATACCAAAAAAGGGTAATAATTTACGACCAAACAGCGTGAACTGTACAAAAAGATAACTGAACGGTAGACTATCATACAATTCGGAGTACTGCCTCCCCAAGATCAATGGTACGCATAAGGATAAAGATTGAAAAGTACACAAAATTATATATCAAATCACTGAACAATTACATTAAATGAGCAGACAGCGGTGCAACACCAAACCACCGAATTGCAAAATATGCAACCAAGGACTACAAACACAACTCTCAGCTCAATTTGGTATGCACAACATTGAGAATTGTGCGCAACATTGTTCGTATTTTTCTTTCAATATAATTATTTGGAAGTTAAACAATTTTCTATTAACTCTAGTCTGATAAGGACAAAATTGTACATATCGACCCATCCTACGAAGATCGTCGTAACTCAATATTTTATTTTTTTTTTTGACTTATGTAAGTTAAATATTAGAATACACGATATTATTTATGTGAAAAAAATATATATCTTACAAAACTGTACGTTATGCTACCAAAATTATAGTTTTGTGACATACGAATTTTTTTATGGAAAGATTACTCGACATACTAATATTTAACTTTCATAATTTAAAAAATGAAAATATTGAGTTACGACGATCTTCGTAGGACGGGTTGATATAATAAATGGTCTGCGGCCGACCGCCCTTGGGTTGGAGGGGCACCTTCTCACCCTCGCCAGAATTGGCCCTATTTTTGGACTCCCTATTTCAGGGGGCGGGGAACAGGGATAAATTACCCCAAACGGGGTAAAAACGAAATTCTTGGGGGTAATGAGATATTAATAGACATAAATGATATAAATACAAAAAATCATAAAATGTGCGTTTCTAAATACGATAGAAATTTGTGCGATTTGATGTCCCAAACGCTGCACGCACGTTTGCGAGGCCATGTGCGAGAAGAGCCGCGGGGCCTGCTGTTCAGATCCAAGTGAGGAGCAAACAAAAGGTCCTCATCTCCATGCGCGGGGCCTGCTGTTTAGTCCCAAGTGAGGAGCAAAAAAAAAAAAGGTCCTCATCTCCATGCGCGGGGCCTGCTGTTCACTCCCAAGTGAGGAGCAAAAAAAATGGCCGGCTCTGATACCCAATGCCTATTTTATAAACGAACATGATGGCTCTGTGGTCGAATTGATAGTGGCAAGACGTATAAATCCTAAAATGAAAGTTAATCATTGTATGATTCATCGCCAAACACTGATCGTGAAACATCTGGAACCAACGTTGGAAACCGTTACGAATGATGTTATTAAAATTGGCAATTTTATCAAAGGACATGCACTGAATATACGTCTATTTCGTGAGATATTTAAAGATAGCAAGACCGAGTACACAGACCTGCTGTACCATACAGATATAAGATGGCTTTCACGGGGAAATGTACTCAACCGATTGTGGGCTCTTAAAAAACAAATCAAAAGTTTTTTAATCATCCTTTGTTTAAAATCAGGTTTTGTCAAAAAAGTTCACAACTTCTTCATGGCTTGCCTACCTCGCTTATTTAGTAGACAGTTTTAAGCATGTCAACATACTTACAACATGTCAATAAAGAATTACAAGGGAAGAAAATCACAATAATATCTGCCAGTGAAATATTGTCACCGTTTGGTTCGCAGATTTCCTACTGGAAACAAAAAGCTAATTAGCTTTGTTTTTAGAAGATTCGAATGAGGACATCGTTTTAAGGACTTGTTTTGATGACATCAAGGTCACAATTAACAAACATCTTGGAAACCTAAAAGACCGTTTCGTTCCATATTTTCCAGAACTTGATTTAAGTACAGTGAGTTGGGTTATAGATCCATTTAAATGCCACATGTCTGACGTGTTAGAAGAGCCACAAGGGTTGTCACTTTTGGAACTGAGATCAAATAATGAAGCACGTATAGAATTTGCAAACAAAACCGATCTGTCACATTTTTGGATGTCAAGGAATGTAAAGTCTTTTAAAATTGTTCATGAGGAGGCAATTAAAAAGTTGTTGCCATTTGCAACAACTTATCTCTGTAAACAAGGATTTTTCATTCTAACAAGCATTAAAACGAAACAGAGAAATCGACTGGACCCAAAGACTGTATCCAAATCACACTAACAAAAAGTCCCGATTTTGATGTTATTACATCAAAAATTAAACAATATCATTTCTCCAAATAAAGTATTTCTTGTTATAAAAAAATACATAATTTTATAGCATTATTTTATATATTTTATGTTAATTAATATGTAAATTCTAAAGAATTCAATGAATCCTTCAATGTAAATAATCTATGATTTTTTTTACAATCCAATGGGGTAACGTCGGCGTAAAGATATATATTTTTGGGTAATGGGTAAAAATGTTCTCCGACCCCTGCCCTATTTCATGCCATAATTTTGTACAAATGATTGATATGTCCGATGCTGTATCAGTTTGTAATTTACACGGATTTACATATTGTTAATTTTAATTACTATGAATTTTCTTTTCTCCTGTGTGTAAAAAGACATCATACAAAGGATGGCGCTTTTGAAGCGAGTTAATCAATTTGTCACAGTCGATCTCCATATTTATCCGTCAAATTATCAAATAACTTACAGGAGAATCCGTTTTGATCACCTACAACCAACTAAACAGACAGACGTGTGTTTGGAGAGTACTTATTACACTGATTCTGATCATCGCTGTAAAGTTAAGGAACTGGATACATGTGCGTGTTATAAGACAGGGTCTGAGGCAAGAACACCACAATAAAACTTGTTTAAAATAGCGGTATTAGTCGTGTTGTTCATCCTCCTTACCGATATAAAATCGCGTTTTATCTTTCTTGTAGGTCTGTATGTTTTGTCAGCTGTATGCGTAATCCAATTACAATTATTAGTACGTATTTCGGCAGACTGAAATGTCAGTCGCTGGCTAGCTGTCATGTACGCAAGCCCTAAAGTTCTACACATATCCACCTGACGCTCTCCAGCATCCACGCGACGAATAACCTCCAGTTTTTCATAGATTGTTGCTTTACCGGTCATTTTACCACTCACTCAATTATCACTAACTGCCGCAACCTAATAAATGCACGGTTAAGGAAACCCTCCCTGCGCTAATCTAATTCTAATATATTCAATTATATTTTGTTATTAAGGGCGTGCACGAAACCATTAGAAATCGTGTTTTAAATTAAAATTGATAGGAAGGAACATTGATTTAAACCAAACACTCAAGCACTACTTAGTTATGCAAATTGCCTTGTCTCTCCACCCTCAGTTAAAGTAAAACAAAGTAACTCAAGTCATATTAACTAAGTTTATATTAAGTTGTCTGTCATAATTACTTTCCAATTACGAAGTAAGGATTCAACTCAATTGACAGGTTTCCTGGTTGATTAAATTTTGGTAAAATTCGGCAATAATAAAGATGATTAACTTTAAAAGGTATCAGAATTATATATCAGAGACTCCTTTGGCCTAATAAAGGAGTGATGAGTGATGAGAACTACCAAATTCAATTAAGTAAGATAGTTTTTTGCATTTAAAATAGAGTAAACCGGCGTATAATGGAAAGAACTAAATTGAAAATTAAAGTAACGAACAAAGTCAGGGCAACAGTATTTAGAGAAAAGTCGGCTTCACGGATGTAATGCAGAAATCACAGAAATTAAAATTGAAATGGGAAACACAATTCGCGCAGAATGGACCGCAGAATGAACAAACTGACTTCCATTAATATCAAAATTCAAGGAGGTAAACTATGGAAAAGGATTGCAATAGACAGACAGACGTGGGGATTAATGGAAAAGGCACATGACCCGGAGATGGGTTTCGAATCAAAAACATCTAAGACAGACTGTAAATATGTTATTATATGTAGATTGCTTCTCCCGTGAGATCAGGCCAGTGAAGTCATCGTATATTCGCCAAACAATGACGTCAAACTAATCGCAATACAGTTTGCCGCCGGTTCTAAGTCTGCTGATTAGCAACGAAGCGACTGTACGAATTCTGGTTTCTACACAAGTGACGTCACTGGCCTAAACTCGTGGGCAAACCACTCTAACTAGTTTTTAAGAAACTTGTAGATAAATTTATACGTTACATTTAAGGGTGAACTAGGATTAACGCATTGTTACGTGGTTACTATAAAATATGATTTTAAATCTTTATTAAACTACTTAAATATTGGACTTATACAATAATTAATGGACAACAATAACACTTAAAACCAGAAATACCACTAGTCACTACACTTATACCACAGTTAACTGGTCCATGTATATCACCGTGCAGTTCCGACTAGTACAGATATACGATTAACTAAATCACTCAGTCGCCGTAGTGAATTCCATTAACTCGGTATCTCCACTTAAGTTTAATAACTTGTCTAACTATATGTTGAAGTTGAATGAATGAACTGACTTATCGACGACCTTGACTGTCCCGCTGAACTGACTCAATCGCTTGAATAAGACTTACTCGGATAATTGTTCTTAATGACTCGCTAAGTTTCACTGCCTCAATAATACTCCCCTTTCGGTAGCAGGTCACGCGTGTATTATAACGGACCTTAAAACGTTCCATAGATTTCTATCATTTTCGTGTAACTCAATGTTCAAAGTCTCTATACGTTTCAATGCGTATTCGTAGTAGTATTTAACAATTCTCGAATAAAGGGCTTTTTTATATACATGATTATGGTACAAGAAAAGGAAGCGGACATCAGGCAAGAAGTGCAACAGGGCTGCTCCATGTCACCAGCTCTCTTTAATGTCTACATCCAGATGGCTATTGACCATATAAGAGTGAGGCTAGAACATAAAGCAGGTGTAAAGGTACAAGGAAGGAAAATTGACATGATTCAGTTCGCAGACGACATCGCGATATTAGCAGAGAGTGAGGATGAACTATTGGAAATATTGGGAATGATGGAGTCGGTAGCAGGCACCTTGTACAACCTGAGACTAAATAAAAGCAAAACAAAAGTGATGGTAGTGAGCAGACAAGATACGCGGGCTGAATTTACTATAGGAGGAGTGCCACTAGAGAATGTTGACGAGTTTGTGTATTTTGGTAGCAAAATCACATCCGATGGACGAAGCAAGAAGGACCTTGTCAGTCACATCCATCAGGCCAAGATAGCTTTCAGCAAAAAAAAGACAATCTTTACCTCCAATAATATCAACTTGGAGCTAAGAAAGCAACTGGTGAAAACATTCGTTTGGAGTGTAATGCTTTACGGCGTGAGACCTGGACACTCGGGACAACGGAAAGACAGAAAATGGAGTCGTTTGAGTTGTGGTGTTACCGAAGAATGCTCAATATTCCCTGGGTGGACAGAGTCATAAATAAAGAGGTGCTCCGAAGGATTGGAGAGAGAATGAATGCTCTTAGTAAAAGAAGAAATCCTTGGATCGGACACATTATCAAACACACAGGACTAGTCAATACCATACTCGAGGGCGCAGTAGATGAAACTGCAGGGGTAGACCCAGACAGGACTACATTGGACAGCTGAGGGAGGAGTTAAGTATTCCACACACCAAAGCGGCCGCGGTGGCGGCCACGGTAGTGATACGACTAGCGATCATGTCTCCTCACACTAACGCGGTGGGAGTGGCGGTAGCGGTAGCGATCAGTTAGTGAATTACGGTATATAGTTGTATGATAATATTGATTGCGAGAACACAATAGAATAATTAATTGTATGTAGAGGAAAAATAATAATCTACTCACAGTCTGTTTCAAACAGTTAGGCGGAACTAAATGGGAATTTCGTTCTTTTAGGTTGGAAAAGGGACCTTGCTTGGGTTATTTCATTTTTCACGTTGGAATGTCAAAATTTAAAATTCCAACAATGAAACCATGGAAACGAATGACATATGTCAAACTTAAATTAATTTTCTTACATATTTTAATGACAAAAAATAAATAAATGGGATATTTGTATTAAGAATGACACAAAAAATCAAAATATAAAGAAAATGACATTTTAAAATGATATTAACCTTAACCAAAAAATGTTTGTTGCAAGTATGCTTTACAAAGCTTAAACAAAACGGCTGAAAAGCATGATTTAAACGATGAAAGTAACTAGATTGCAAAATCTAGTTCCGCCTAACCGTTTGGAACAGACTTTACTATCAATTTCCAAAACTTTTCCTATTTCGTTCCACACTTTATTTGTTTTCCTAATATTCTTGTAATCAGGATGTGCTAAGTCATACAAAATTAAATGATCCTTTACTGATCTATGATTTTTTCTGTTAAATTATCTATTTTCGACATTATTTTCTTAAATATATTCACTCTGTGGTATATAAACAATGAATATCGCGCGGCCTAACGCAACTTGTCGAGTTCGGCCGCCAGTGTTTGGTGATCGCTAGACTGAACGCTGCATTCGGTGGCGTTCTCAGATAGCTGAACGCTTGTATGTGCGTGGTCTCATTGTATTGTATAGGTTGCGTTAGGCCGCTGCCGTATCGCTACCGTGGCCGCCACCGCGGCCGCTTTGGTGTGTGGAATTCTTTAGGCTGCCTCTCCTACGTGCAACTTAACAGACTGGCTCAGGATCGTGACGCGTGGAGAGCTGCTGCCAACCAATCCTTGGGTTGAAATCGCAGAAGAAGAAGATTATTATTATTTATACGGGTGTATACAGGGCTACCCTTAGACAAATTTGAGCGGGACCCATGCATCGCACTTTTGGGGTCCCGTGACGCTGACCTTAACTTCAGAGTTTTATTTAAAAAAATTAAACGAACTCAAAATCTTTCTAACCTTACAAGGTCGCATATTTTCCTCAGATTAGGAACTCAAGGAAGCGGTACATATATGGCACACCACAATTCAACTAAAAATATTTTGTTCAAAGCAGTGGCGGCGCTAGCTCGTAAAATCCGGGGGGGGGGGGGGCAAAAAATAGTAAAATTGAGGGGGGCGCAGGAAATATTTTTTTATCGTTTACATATGAGGTACAAATAAGGACCTAAAAAAAGGTCACAAAGGGCACAACGGAGCATCCTTGGGCAAAGTGTGTTGAGAACAAGAAAAATTTATTGGAAAATAATTAATGATAAATTTCTATTCTTAAAGTGCTTTAATAAATTTTATAAACATATTCCGGAAAAATATCTCAAAATATTTTGTTTTCCTTCTCAATCATTAACGTAACTTAACTACAAACGAAATTATCATGCAAGTCTAAGTGCATATTTTGCGGAAGGTATTTCATGTTATTACATACATTCTAATTTTATTGATATTTTATTTCTGTTTGTGATAATAACGTTCTGAAATGTTATCGGATCATAAAAAATCTGATAAAACCGGAACAGTTTATATTTCAAATTCATATCTCACGTAAACTAAATTTCACAAACATCACATGCGTCACTACATATCATATCAAGACATCTCACACATACTTTCCAATAAGCAAGCCAATATACATCCAATATCCTTTAAACCAGCGTTTTCCAACCAGTGGCACGGACTAATTTTCAGCTCTGTGTCCAAACAACTTCATTACACAAAGACAAAAGTACAAATTTAGGATTAATATATAGTAGAAACTAGATTATCCGGAATATGGTATCGGGAATTTCGAATTCTATAGAAATGTCAACAATGAAACTGAGTAAAAGGGCCCATACATGGCCACGCATGTTAATCAACTCATGTAGAACAGTGTTCTCATATAGATTTGGCCGTGTGTGTGCCTGTTTGATAGTGTGACAAACGGTGTGGCACGCGGTTGGACGAAAATCAAACTCGTTTGATATTTTGAGGACGGATTTAAGTGTTTGACATCATGTTTAATCGTGTAGGATGTTGTTTCTCATTCATTCTTCATCCCTTAGGCATGCGCTTTGCAGCCAGGTATATAAGTGAAATATAGTAGAAATAGTAAAACACAACTTTTGTAAGGAATTTATAAAGTCCATTCTACATTATACTTTTTTCAATACTATCCAACTCTGACGTCATTTCAACTTTTGATACTACAGAATATAGTGGGGGGAAAAAATAAGAGACAGTGATAAATTTTATACCTTCCATCTCTTATTACTTTTCATTGCCAACTTAAAAATTTTTAGGTTCAGATGGCAGACAGCAATTTGGTTATAGTAAACCAATTTATAAATATTGTTTAATTGTTTAAAAGTTTATATTTAATTATATGATCTAAATATACTTTTTATCAACTTAATAAACTACTAAAAGTTAAGTTGTAAACAAAAACTAAAAAGTTGGTGCTGGTACGAATGAAAAGTACAGAATTGTCAATCAAAAATTTGACCGGAGGTAGTTTTGGATGACAGTTCTGTACTTTTCAGTCGTACCAACACCAAGTTTTTATTTTTTGTTAACAACTTTTAGT
Source organism: Liopterus haemorrhoidalis (assembly GCA_963971575.1). Classification (NCBI taxonomy): domain Eukaryota; kingdom Metazoa; phylum Arthropoda; class Insecta; order Coleoptera; family Dytiscidae; genus Liopterus; species Liopterus haemorrhoidalis. Next base: position 140,418,808 of record OZ020611.1, read on the forward strand.
AGTTTATTAAGTTGATAAGAAGTTTATTTAGATCATATAATTAAATATAAACTTAGCACAATTAAACAATATTTATAAATTGGTTTACTATAACCAAATTGTTGTCTGCCATCTGAACCTAAAAATTTTTAAGTTGGCAATGCAAAGTAATAAGAGATGGAAGGTATAAAATTTATCACTGTCTCTTATTTTTTTCCCCCCTATATTCTGTAGTATAAAAAGTTGAAATGACGTCAGAGTTGGATAGTATTGAAAAAAGTATAATGTAGAATGGACTTAAGACTACGTCAGGAACATGTCGAGCTATAGAAGATGAAGAATGAAAATAGCATATGATAATGCATCTAGTGTTGCTTAAAAGGTCTATTTTATAGTTTATTTCAAAGTCTGGGTTGCTATCGCAGTAAGATCTTCTAATTTTAGCGGACCGCTAAAAAGAAGAACTCTGGCTATCTGTGCCTGAATTAAAATTCTGTGTAACAAGCATGATGTTTTGATTTTTTGTTTTTATAATTTGTTTATGCAACGACTCTAATCTTATTATTATGCTTCTGATACTTGGGCAATGATCAAGAGGGATGAGGAATAACTGACAATATTTAAGCGGAAAATATTGAGAAAGATTTACAGACCTGCACAGGAATATCGCTTCTGGAGGAGACGTTATAACTTCGAAGTTTAGAAAGTATTTTCAAAAGAAAATGTGACAGCACATATAAATTAGTCGACTGCGATAGACCGGTGACATAAAAAGAATGATAAGTTCCAGGGTCCCAACGAATATATTTTCATTGAAACCTACTCACAAGAGGAAAATAGGCAGGACAAAAGAGTTGAGAAAGTTGAGTTAGTTAAATTTTTTGGTGCACAGCAACGATGACTATTTGCACCAGTTGGGAAAGTTGATAAAGAAGGGGATGAACACGGTTAAAACTGGAGCCAAATAAAAGTCCTAGCGATGAACCGTACCAGACGGCAACAGTTTTCACCGATATGAGTAGGGTAACAGGCGTGGTACTGGCGCATTAACTACGAAACCCTGAAATATGTAAATATTCACAATATCAATACTGGCGCAGGGGCACAAAAAAACGCAATCCGCAATACACGGATCAGGGGCAAATCGTAACCCGCAATACATGGATCAGGGGGAAAACAACCTTGGTGACTAGATCTGGTACCTGATAAAATCAGGTTCAGGTGACCAGATCAGGTACCTGATAAAATCAGGTTCAGGTGACCAGATCAGGTACCTGATAAAATCATGCCCTGTGTGTAATTCCTGTGTGCACCTGATCCGTGCATTGCGGGTTAAGTTTTTTGCCCCTGCGTCAGTATTGATACTGTGAATTTTTACATATTTGAAGGTTTCGTAGTTAATGCGCCAGTACCACCTCTGTTATCCTACTGCTATATATTTCAAAATTTTCTCAAGCATTTATTATCAAAGATCTGCAATTTACTTATTCGTAATCCTAAATTGCTTCTTGTCTCAACTCTATAAAGAATAATGTTTTTAACATTTGAGTTGATAATTCGGATAACTGCCTTTTCACTGAGATTACTTGATTTCCAAATGTTTCTCAGATACTGAAAACATTTTCAGTTTCACAGATATTCAGTGTATCTTCGTGCAGCATCATTAACGAACCTATTTTAGGTAACCTAATATTATTTGTTGTTTTTATTTAAAATATACTGACTGTTTATATTTTGTTATTATACATAAAACTCTAGCAAACAACCGCCTACTACATTAAGTACGCTTGATCAAGTCGTAGGATTTGAATTTTGTAAGTATGTTCCAATTTGTATATATTATGGACTATTGACATGGCAGATCTAACATTGGTCTAAATAAGCAAATAGTGCTCGAAGCAATACGGTAATGTGTTATTGCATACAAATATTACGTTTCAATTTCTCATGGCATGTGAACGAGTCGCCAACGCACTCATAAACGTCGGCGCTAATACAACCTTTTAGTGTATGATAGATTTAATGTTTGTAAACAAAAAGTCAACGCAAAAGTTGACAAAGTTGTATGTTATAGTGTTTTCCGATAATATACGATCATAAACCTTAATTCCAAATATATTCGGGTAGGATAATTTGGGATACATATTAATAATTTGCCGCTCTCGGTAGAGCAGAGGTAGCGACTCTGCTTCTCGTGCTGAAGGTCCCGCGTTCGAATCCCGGTAAGGGCATAGATATTCGTCCTTATAACATCATCCTCATTAAAACTAAAAAAATAAAAATAAATAAAAAAGCATAAATGTACCACCGATCCCAATCCGAATTGAATTACCGTGGAAGTAATAGACCATGCCCAATATATAGTAGCAGTACGGTAGTGATAAGTACGACCCGGTGAGACTACTGTAAGTAGGGGGTTCAGAAGGCAATCTTTTTTCTTAGGAGTGCTCAGAAGCAATTTTTTTTTCTTGGTGTGGGATCACTTTCAGTTACAAGCAGTGTGACCAGGTCAGGTCTCAGGGTTTCCGACCAGAGTCTCAGAGCCCCGGATTTTGTTATAAAATCACCGGATTTGTAGTTTGGAGGTGAGGACCTTTTTTGCACATCATTTGTATTTTGGAGTTGAGGACCTTTTTTTTGCTCATCATTTGTATTTTAGACGTGAGGACCTTTTTTTTGCTCATCACTTACATTTTGGAGGTGGGGACCTTTTTTTGCTTATCACTTGGATTTTGGAGGCGAGGACCTTTTTTTTCAATCTTAGGGTCTACCTCAACTTAAATCTGGTCACCCTGGTTACAAGACAAATGTGTCCTCTAAGAACGTGTTTTCTGAGTGTATGGGGGAGGGGGGGGGGAGCTCAAGCCCGTGCCCCCCCTCGATGGGTGCGGGCCTTATTTGCATTATTTTAATCTTGGGCATAACAGTATTATAAGGTTGTTGAATTAACGGAACTATCAGTTAGGACCAACGCATAGCGAAGAGCCTTTATTCGTCCATCGGTGTAAACTTTCTTTCGGTCTGAGGTACGTACAACCTTTTAAACACATCTGGTTTCCAATGCACAACTAGAATGGTTTATTCTAGATATACTATGGAATAGTTATAAAAAATATTAGACGGTGTGTGGCAATAGCAAAGCGTTGGTTACTATGTGTTCATTTGTCAATAAAACAATCCGAAATACAGAAATATCAAACCAGGGGTCGGAACTGGCGGCCCGTAGGCCGAATGCGGCTAGCGGTACAATTTTAAGTTGCCCAACAATAATAAAATAAAACGTTTACTTTTCTTATCCAGCGTAGCCAATACATTACTACAGCGCTGCTTTAGACTTGTTACACACTAGGCATATTCATGTCGACATAAATACGTGTAAACAGGCGTAAATAAGAACTTAAGATAGTAAAAAATAGAAATTACACAAAGAAGTGTAATGACCCGTCAAAAAAAAAAAAAAAAACTGTTACTGAATGCGGCCCGCGACTCTGAAAAAAAATGAGAATGTTACTGAATGCAGCCCGCGACGTAAAAAAGGTTGCCGACCCCTGAATTAGACAACGCTGAGGCAATCGAAGCAATTTCAGAAGAAGTATTATCAGCAGAGGATGAAACTTTATTTGGTTTGCTTTCCCGTAAGTCGCTACGAAACTGAATATAAGTCGTTAGACATTCGTCACTAGTTATCATGACCAGGCGTTTAGACATTTCTTACAGCCCGCCGGGTGTAATATTGTAGTTTAGACCATGACAACTAAGGGCCAGTGTCGGAAAGCTTAGTTAACTATAACCAAATGGTTGCTATGGTTACTTCTTGGATTGTTATATTGTAACCGAGTTTAATCAAAAGATTAAACTCGGCTAAGCTTTCAGAAACCGGCCATAAGATGTAAACAGTTTCGGCCCAAATGTGCATAAAATAATTTAATTCAAAATTCGTACTTGAGCCCTTGTAAGTCGTTGGTAGTAGTGTATTGACGTAGGTGGAGACTACTTTAATAAAAAAATATATATGTTGTCTAAAAACTCGAGAATTTTAATTTATCTTTATAAAATCCGACACCTAATATTATAATTTCGGATGAGTCCTCGGTATAAAGAAAAAAGTTTAGAAAACGCTGTTACAGGTTAATACAAATATATACGGCAATATAAAGGTAAAGCAAATAAACACTGACCTGGGGATGAGTACGTTGCGGTTGGCCTTGACATGTCTCTGGAGCGTGGTGTGCGCCGGAAGCTGCTTGGCGGGGGCCTGCAATACACAAACAATCAGCGGGGCCTCTCTGTACGGAACGTCTCTGTCCAGGTGTGGGCGCACGGCGCAAGGTCGCCACCGTGGGTGCGCCAAACCTCCATGCCCCTACCCAATACAATAGCACGCTGCTCATGTGATGTAATCATTGTCACTGACAGACTGACGACGACTGGACTACGTGTTTCATATAGTTTATGCAATAAGCGGTCAATGCAACATTGATGGTAAACAACAAACGATCGACAATAAAAGCGAACATCTGGCTTTCAGACATTTAATAAAAAAACAAGTACAGTAGGCGCACGGTTTTATGAACTAATAGAAACTATGTGTGTTCATAAAATCAAATTGTTCAAATAATCGTTTATTTTGAAGTATTTAATTAATGTTATTTCATGTTTACATGTATTGTTATTACATGTAGTACATTAAAATATTGACTTATAGCCGTTTGCACTGGTCATTAAGTTAAGTTTTAACTAATAATTAAAAATTAGATTTCATTGCACCGAGTACTTAATTCAGGCTTAAGTTGTTAATAGTGTTTCTTCTCGAGAATTCTTCCTCGAGAATTTCTTGAGAATAAGTTATAATTCTCATTTTTCATTTCTCGAGCAATGTTAAATTTTCTTGACGCCACGTTAAAGGCATTGTGCTTTTAAAAAACTATTTAAAAAAAATATAATGTTTAGTGAGTTACTGATTATAATTTAATTTTGATAAAATGTGTCTTCTGTCTCCCACAACGCAACAGATAAGAAGCGATTTATAATATTTAACTAATTAGCATTTATTGTTACAATATTTTATTTTAATTTAGTATATTATTTATTATAATCAATAACATTCCATTTTTTGTTCAGTTTAAAACTGTTATGTAAAAGATAACCTACAAGTTAAATAAAATAATTATTACTATTATTCTTAATTTCTTGAAAATTTCTCTATACATATGTATTTTCAATTAATATGCAATTACGTGCCATTTTCATAATCATTTTTAGAGCCCCTTTATCCATTTGTTCTTTAAATGAATACTTTAGTACTTTAAAGTTGACTACAATTTTAAAATGTTTTTATCCTCGACAATATTTTCAACATTAAAAAATATATATATTCTAATAATTATTTTTCTCGAGATTTCTAGAGAATTCTCGAGAAAATAAGTCTATTTTTTCATTTCTCGAGAAATGTGTCGAGAAATCAGAAACACTAGGGTACAGTTTAAATTGTAATTAAGAATTTAATATTTATTGTTTGATATTTGACTATAAACGAATGATTGGTTTTTCCTTCTTTCTTTTTTTGGCCTTATTAGGATGATTGGTTAATACAATTTTACTATAAATATGGATGAAGAATACATAAATAATGAATTTTATAGTAATGTGGATGACTACTAATTTTTTTAGATTTAATATTGCTAACAAAAATTCTCAAAGAGCAAATTATTGCAATACTATGGGCAACATTGCATTTAGGAAATAATTTCGCTTATCCAAAAATACAGTTTTGTGCTAAAACGATGATTTTCGATATTGTCTTAAGGCTGTTATCTTAAAAGTAGATACCAATAATAGTGGCTGCTTGTGTACTTCACAATATATGTAGAACTAAATATGGAAGAATATTGTACTGACAATCAGAGCTAGACCAAGGAATTTCTACACCCAACGCAAAGTACCAATTTTGCGCTCTCTCTCATCGGTGATAAAGAAAAGATAAAGAAAAAAAGATGATGAAAAAAAAAAAATAAGGCAGACGGATGGAAGTGATGAGAAAAAAAAAAGGAATTTAATTTTTGCGAACGCAGTTCTTCGCCGCCAGTACCTGAAGAACTAGATGAGCACGTATATTATACATATTACTAAATGCAAAAAACTGAACTACATACACAATTAATAAATAAATATTTCGAACTATAGGCTATTCCAAACGTTTAACTGGAATTTTCATTTTTGTAAGTTGTCATGAGCTCTTCTTTTATGGTTTGAAGTCTTTTGCTAAACAAAATTATTAAAAGCTTCACTTAATCAGTAAAAATTACTAGAATTGAAAATCTAGTTCTGCCTAAACCAAAAAAATAACCTGTTATTTTGTAATTAAATATAATAGAATAATGTAAAATATTAATTATAATGTAGAAATTAAGTACCAAAATACTGCCTCACCGGGAATCGAACCCGTCAACCTAAGAATTTCGCAATCGTTCTAGAGCCACTAGACAACGAAGACATGTGATTGAGTATATAATATATGTGTTGACATGAACGAGAACGCGAATTTCTTAGAATGACGGGATAAATTCGCGGCGAGGCAGTATTTTGATATTTAATTTCTACATTATATATGTATTATCGCATTGCGATTCAGTCATACTGAACAACTATGCTTACTTATGTATTATATATTAATTGTAATATAGTAAGCATTCTATTTTTGTATTTTTATGTTTTTTCCATCATTATTTATTGTTTACTTACATTTTCAGCCGATATAATATTATGAGAGCTAGACAAAACGTAAATTTTTCGAAACGTTAAACGTCAATAACATATTTTATTGTTGACAGTACGTCAGTCAAATTAAATAAACAAAAGAAAAAATATGTCAAATGCCGAATTTTTCATGACAATGTCGCCAAGTTAAGACAAATAATTACAGATGTTCTGTTTATGCAGTATTACCAACATTAATTTTTGTGGGTTACTTATAGGCTATTCCAAACGTTTAGGCGGAACTGGGAATTTCGTTCTTTTAGGTTGTCACGAGAAGGGACCCTTCCTTGGGTTATTTCATGTTTCACGTTGGGCACATGAAAATTTAAAATTCCAACCGTGAAACCATGGATACGAGTGAAATTTATTAAAAATATGACACATTTTCCATATTTTAACGACAAAGAATAATAAATGGGAAATTTTTATTACGAATGACAAAAAATTAAAATGCAATGAAAAGGACATTTTATAATGACAATCAATTTAATCTAGAATTTGCAATGTGAGTATAATTTACAAAGCTTAAACAAAATGACCAAAAGACCAAATCAATAGATAAAAATTACTAAATTTCAAAATTTAATTGCGCCTAAAAATTTGAAATAGCCTGTAGCTACCGCATCAACAACATACGGTGCAAAGCTAAACACATTTAAGCTTTAAATAAACTTAACCCCTAATTTGTTAAATAATTTTTTATCTTTGACCAGTGCAAACGGCCGTTAATTGATTTTATGCTTTCTTGCCAGCAAAACTTTTTACTAATGCTTTTACCCTGCAAGACTCCGCAATATCGAAAATATTTCTTTCGCTCTAAAGAATAGTCTTATTAAATACTTCTACAGTGTTCATTATAGTGGATGGTCCATTTAATGGAATATTCATATAACTTAGCACATATGATACAGTCTATTCCAAACGATTAGGCGGAACTAACCGGAATTTTCATTTTTGTAAGTTGTCATTGGCTATTCTTTTATATATTGAAGTTGGCTTTTCCTGAACAAAACGATCAAAAGCTTCAATCAATCGGTAAAAGTAACTAGAATTGAAAATCTAGTTCCGCCTAAACCAAAGGAACAAACTTTACGTTTAGAGCAATTTTATTTTTTTTAATTTGAACTGTTCATTTTGAGTCAATATCAGTTACCAGGTTTTGAACAGCCCACAGCAGGACAGCGCCTTTGGATGACGTGGGATAGAACTTTCGCCCGAATGGATTTTTTTTTTATTTATTTATTTATTTATGAAGTAAACACATTATTTGCCGATTTTTTAGATATATTTTACTTTAATGAAAAACGAAAGTATGTTACAAGATAAATTATGTTTCACGGTATGATCAACTTGTGCCATTTTAACTGGAGTTACTTGTAATTCTTCTGCTGCATCCTAAATTCTAAATCATATAGGTACATGTTATCTTAAGTAAAGAATCACTTGCTAATTCTCGAACTTTTACTACTGAGACCTCAAATACATCGCAGGATATATAAACAAATTTGTCAATTTTTTTTTTTTTTTTTTATTGGGGAGGAATCAAATACAAGTACTTAATACGTGAGTAGTTAAGGTACTTTAACTACTCACGTGGATTAAAAAACATTTTTTTTTTTTTTTTGTTAAAATACATTTTTTGAAGTGATTTTTGCTCAAAATATATCATAAACTTTTCCCTCCAGCCTATTTCCCAAAGGGCTGGTTTAAAAATCTAAAAAAGTTCAGACTAATGCACATTGATGTGGAATAGTTCGAAATGAATTTTTGATGGGATTAACCGTAAATTAAAATTACATATGAAATTTCTCTTGAAGAAAAAGTTCATTTCTAACAGTGACTCGTGTTTTCACACCAGGTGTTCTACATGTTTCCTTTCCATCTCGACACAGGTTTTGTCAAAATTGCTGTGATAAATAGTATACACAAAATATTGTAAAAAATTAATATTGTGTTGTCACCACAATTCGCTGATAAATAATTGCTTAGTTACAATTTGAAACCAGGCACGGCAGTAAAACTGCATTTCTGTGGTGTTGAACATATAGATGCCGGTTTCTGTAAGCCTAGTTAACTTTAACCAAATAGTTAGAAAATGGTTGCTATGGTTATTTTAGGGATTGTTATCTTGTAACCGAGTTTAACCAAACGATTAAACTCGGCTAAGCTTTCAGAAACCGATCCATAATGTTTTCACTGATTATTTAAAAATTACTTTAATTTTGTAATTATTTAAAATATGTAACGTTATTTTCGGTTGCTATGGAATTGATGTGGCTGTTTGGTATGTAAAATATAAATTTGACGTTTATAGCTTACGTGAATTTATAATGTTTGTAATGATCGTAAGGAAGAAATACTTATCCCACCCGAAATTATGGATGCACCAAGAAATATAGTATTAAATTAAATAATTTATAAAACTTGTACTCATCAAATAAATGCCATATTTCAAATGTGTTTAAAATAAGTGCTTAGTTAAAGTTGATTTATCATTACGAATTGTATCCTAACGCGGAAACGGCAGACATAGTATGTATGGCCGTGCCAATGGAAATACCTACGAGGCACGTCGTCTTTACGCCAAAGCATGTCCCGACTGAATACTTCCTTCTAATAAATTATTTAGTAAATTACATCAACGGCTACGTGAAGTTGCCTCTTTTTTTCATGCATCTATGACAGTGGGCGACATGGCGGTGATAGGTCCATTTCAACTCCCGAAATGGAAGAACGCAACTTGCGATTAGTAGAAGAAAATTAGTAGAAGGAATTAGTAGAAAAAAAGTAGAAGAAAACGAATGTCCCCGAATGTGAGTATCAGCGCTCAACTTGTATGGAGAATTCTTAACGAGCAATTATTGTAACCTTAGCATATACAACGAGTACAAACCCTTACTGCTTCTGACCATGAAGCAAGAATGGTATTTTGTCAATGGTTCCTCAAACACCGAGCAGAAAACTCAAATTTTGCCACCAATTTCCTTTTTACCGCCAAGATTGGAATTAAAAGGAACGGTATCACAAATTTTCATAATAATCACCTTTGGGCAGACGAAAATCCCCACGCCATTGTTGAATCGCGACATCAACATCGATTTTCAACAGTATCAGTTTTTTTATATCGACGAATAGACGAACAGGACCAACCTATCACGACTTCTTGGTTAAAATATTTTATCTGTATTGTTCCGTATCAGTATCCGTATTGTTCCTTATCCAAAAACTGTGCCTAAGAGACAGCAATGCCTCCCATCTCTTATTACTTTGTGATACTCTTCACTGCCAACTTAAAAAATTCTAGGTTCAGGTGACAGACAACAGTTTGGTTATAGAACCAATTCTAGTAACCAATTTATAAATATTGTTTAATTGTGCTAAGTTTATATTTAATTATATGTTCTAAATAAACTTCTAAAAGTTCAGTTGTAAATAAAAACTAAAAAGTTGGTACAACTGAGAAGTATACTGTTGGTACAACTGTCACCCTAAAATTTGACCGGAGGTAGTTTTGAAAATAGTGTAGTTTGTAGTGTAGCATCGAAAGTTGGTAGGAAGTATTGTGTTTCACATTATACTTTTTACGTCTATGCTACGCAAAAAATCTGTAGTGCTTCGCAAAAAAGTATAATGTAGAACGGACTTAACGGAGCTCCGTCGTATTTTTCGATTATTCATATATTACTAATAATATAATTAATACAAATACATACAAATACTATTGTATGTATTTGTACTTGCCTTTTAAAATAAAAAAAAAAAGCTAAAAAAAAATATGTTTTATTTATTGTACCCACAAACGAATTTTATATCAAGTCTTATATCTGCAGAATTGGTGTATTTGTTAAAACTAAAATAATTATAAAATCACATGCTTTGTGTTTCATTAAAAAACTATTTTATTTTTTATACCGTGCTTCTTGAAATGGCTCTTATGACTTGTCTATTTCCGAAAATTCCCGGCTCCCGGTAATAAGTGCTATATAAGATTTGTCCATTGCATGAACCACAACCTGTACCATGATTTCAAACTAGCCCGAGACTACCAAAAGGTTAAACACCCCTGTATGAGTTGTTTAAAAATTTCATGTTGTCTGCAAAATCATTTACTGACATGCATAGTATTGATAGCGTGATATTTCAGGTTTTCTGAGTATAAAAAACTTGTTCAAAACAAATAAAAAAATAAATAGGAGTAATATTTTAAAACTCTAGTATATATCACGAAAAGATTATTTGGCTCGTTGTTCAAAAATGTTGCCAACTTCTGCTATAAATTACTATAAACAGTCTGGTACTAATCATATTTTCATAACTATGTACCATGCTGTTGACAAAAAACTACATATAAAATAAATGTTGGAATTCTGAAGAAATATATAAATTATTGCATAAAATCACGTAGGTCTAATCAAGACATGAATATTTCGGCAACTACAAAAGTTGTAGGTATTTTGTAATGTTAAAATTATTGAGCAAACATAAAAATTTATGATATCTTCCCATCAAATAAGTTGCTTGCATTTATTTTTGCCTAGGAGAGAGAGACACAATAAAGTTGTAGTAGTGTATAGTCCGTCGAAGCAAACAAAGTCCCTGGGTAGGCGTGTCTTAGCGCTCTATGCGTTCTCAAATACACTCAACGACATATTACACTAGCACGAAATTCTATATATGTGTGAACTATTATATATAAATATTAATAATAGTTATAAATACAAATCAATTTTGAGTTATAAATTTATATCAACTTGAATTATATCAAACACAAATACTAAAGCACAAATTATACAAATAAAGCGTACAATCAATACTTATCAGTTCTTTGTCAGACTATACACATTCCTTAAGGTGGTTCCTAATTGGTCAGACAACAACCCGCCTAAAAATTTTCAAATTAGTTCACATATTTTCCGGGGTTCTTGTTTGCTTCGTGGTACTACAAGGTGTCTCAAAAGAAATTTTATATTTAGTGGATCGATTAAAAAAAAAGTAAGCCGTATATAGAAAAAATGTTTATTAATTATTAAAATACACTTTTTGGGGATTTATTTCTTAAAAATAATATCGTCTAAATGTAGACCCTCGCGTTCTCGGCACTCATTTAATCGAACAGTAAAATTACTTATGACGTCTCGGCCGGTGGACTCAGGGATGGCTGCCATTTCGTGACGGATATTTTCTTTCAAATGCGCCAGTGAAGTCGGTTTATTGACGTAAACTTTAGATTTAAGATAACCCCATAGGAAAAAGTCCATAGGGGTTAAATCTGGACTGCGTGGAGGCCAATTTATGTCACCTCTCCGGGAGATCAATTTGCCTGAGAAAATTTCACGAACACGTGGCAGAGACATATTGGACGTGTGTGAAGTTGCTCCGTCCGGTTGGAACCATGTTCTTTGGTTATAGCCTGGAAAGTTTTGCAGTTCAGGTACCAAGAAGTTGTCTAACATCTCCACATAACGCTCTGAATTCACTGTAACTGCACGCCCCCTTTCGTCTTCAAAAAAGTAAGGGCCGATAATTCCTCGCGCCGACATCGCAGCCCATACGGTCACTTTAGGCGAATGTAGGGGTTTCTGATGTTTGCGTTTCGGATTCGTTGCACTCCAGTAGCGGCAGTTCTGCTTATTTATGTGGCCATTAAGATGAAAATGAGCTTCATCCGAAAACAAAATGTTGGTAAACGTTGAAAATCGCTCAATCACCTGATTTACGAAATTAAGCCTCTGACTGGCATCTTGGGGCTTTAATTTTTGCACCAATTGAATTTTGTAGGGGTGCAGCTTTAGGTCTTTGTGCATAATGCGATGTAATGATGATCTATGCACATTTAAAGCACTTGCGCGCTTCCGAATTGAAAGGTTCGGGTCGTCACGAACAGACTGATTAACATTCTCCACGTTTTCTACCGTTCTTGATGACCTAGGTCGCCCGGATTTTGATTTATCCAGCGTTGTATCAGTCTCTTCAAACTTTTTAACCCAATGTCGAATGAGAGGAATGCTTGGCGCATCATTTAAGTGGCGAAAACCTCGAATACTGCAGAATTTTCTACGCGCTACAGTCGCCGAATCACCGTTTTTGTAAAACTCTCGCACGCATAACGCGCGGTCTGCTCCCGAGAAACGCTCCATAGCGACCTAATTCCCAAGAGCCAGGCTACCGATTGACATAACCCCCGCGCCCCTCGGATACGTTGCGTTCACGCAGTAAGCTAAATAAATATAAAATTTCTTTTGAGACACCTTGTATATACTGTTTCATTCCTTCTAGTGGCGTAACTATGGCCCAAATACTTAGGGCCCTTTTTTTTGTCGTTTCGCCCTCCTAGACAAAGGTGTCAAATCTAGTAGGGAGGCCAAAGAAAATTCTACAGGCGGAGGGCAAAAACTGAAATCACGCCACTAATCCTCCACTCCAACGTACAAATAAAAAAGTTGTAATTCTTTTAAAAACACCGAATATTTCAAAATATTACGCATGTTTCGAAAATTTTCCACAATAATCACAATTTTTCATAATGTATCATGTTATGGAATAGTGTACTGATAGAGTGATTAATTAATTACTATAAATTAGCAGCACTGTCGTGCAAGGCTAGTGGTATACTCGGGAAGGATTCTAGACCGACGGCCGTCAGAGAAAGCGTATGGTTCAGTTCTACACGGTCATAAAAATTTAACGACGCTATTGATTCGGATGGTGACAAAGAACTATTGTCTTGTTTTTTTTAAATATATATATATTAATTTTGGCCTTTGCTGCTTCGGCAATTAGCCAGGACAATTTTTATTTTTGAGAAAATTCCATGCCTGAATGGGATTTGAACCCGAGACCTTAGCAACGCACAGCACATCACTTAACACTACTCTACGCCGGTCGGCATTGTCTTGTTTAAATCGCTCTAGACAGAGCTGCAATAGAAGCACTTCATATACAAAAACACACACCCGTTCATCTGAATATATAACAAACAAAGATAAAAACTACGGATGTACGTTTAATGTGAGTAAGAGAAACATTAAATTTTACATAGAACTGTGTGAAGTAGATACATATTTGTTTATCGGTTCTCCACCGATCAATCCGTATGGAAAGCCTCGTGAACTATTTAAGGGAAGGAACCGCAAATTCCACGCGGGCAACGCAAGGCCGGTATTTTTTCTTCATCTTAGAACTGGCATTGCTTTGTGTAACATTGTCTTGAGTTTTAATCAAGTAGATAACGTTTACTGCACATTTCTATCAATCAGGGGTCAAAGTAGCAATAATCATATTACAGAATAACAAAGCTGCAGGAAAAGGTGACATCAGTCACAAAGGTGACCCAGTGAGTTTCTTAAGTTTGGCGGTGAAGGACTTCACAAGAGACAACATGAGACTTATATTGATGGTATGGAAAAAAGAAGAGCTTCCCGAAGAATTGAAAAATATATAAAGGTAGGTTTCGCAACGTTTCCGTGCACCTACAGCAGGGTTGGGCCACAGCCGACCCTCTCCATGAAACTAACAAAAATGTATATTGTTCGGTCTCGTATTATAAAACACCCTATCCATCGACCTGTTCTAATCCTATTATCTACCGTCATTCAACACGTGTGTACGTCACTTGCATGATGCACAATACGTGTAACACATATTATGCATTTGATCTAATTTGTGGCACTACCTCCACCATATCAACCCAATACACGCCTTTACTTATATATGAATCATCGGCACGATTGCGAAATTCGTTGAAATAATTAATAAGGAGCATGCTCCTATTTACGGCATCGCACACGAGATCATCAAAGGGGTGGCATTTAGGTTCGATTCTAGTCGAATCTCGTGGAAGAGGGCGATCTTTTGAAATTTTGCACACGGGCGATTTTGGGTTCAATGCGAGTAGAGGGCGGTCTATGAATGTTAGCACACGGGCGGCAGACACCTACGCAACGGCTGCGAAATTTCATCACTCACATTAAGATATATTTTTTTTAAATCATTATTTTCAACTATATTTTATACTTTTATGTATTATAATTAGAAAAATACTGTTTAAAAATGTTAACGTAGAATTTTTAGTTCGTAATTGTCTAAAATCCATCCAGCCGACCGGCGTAGCGTAGTGCTAACACAGGTATCCTGCGTTACTAAAATCTCGGGTTCGAATCCCGTACAGGCATGGAATTTTCAAAATATAGAATTGTCCTGGCTAATTGCCAAAATAGCAAATCAAATTTAAAAAAATCCATCCCATTTTTCGTTCTTGTATTTTCAAAACATCATTTTTTCGAATTTTAATTAATATGACGAACTAGAAGTTACTTTCAGATTTTTTAAATTCCGAAAAAATTAACCCCCTACATATAAATTTATTCCTCGCGTCATCCTAACTATTTTTTATCCGGCATTTTGCATAAAAAAATTGCCCACACCTGGCCTGCAGATTCTTCTGAAAAGAATTGTAGCCAAATTTCCCGTGATGCTTAAATCCTTTAGTTGCAGTCAATTCTGCCGCAGCTAGGACCAACTGACGAGCAGACACAGATTTAACCGAGTAGTTTGGACAGAGAGCTACATGAAGCTGGATTTCTCGGCGTTTTCTTCACGGATGTAACGGCTGTAACTTTTGGCAGCAACTGCTAGGGTATTCGGTTAAAACTGCTCTGCGTAGCGGCCGACTGCTCTACTAGAGGGCAAGTATTCAGCTGGCTGTTAGTTTTAGTTTGAATTGACTGTTGAATAGTCATATATTTAGAAAAGAATTATCTGACAAAATTTGCTCTTCCACATAATACAAGTAACTTTTATCTATTTATTTTTATTATTTTATTTATTTATTTACTATTATATTTATTTATTTATTTATTTATTTATTTTTTTAACTATATTAACTATATTATTTACTAAATTTGCGGTATGGTGAGCGCTCGGCGTGTGAAAACGCCAACAGTAATTCTTGATTTAGTTTCAAAATTTTAAAACATGTTAAAAGGTATCTATTTAATTACGTATTTTATCGTAGCGGTAGGTTCCGTAGTATCCACAGCAGATTTTTTTATTTATTTGTTTTATTTGTACATTAAGGTGTAGGTATGAAACAATATACAAATACCATGATTATAATGCACGAGCAGTGATGGCATCCTAAATTTTCAGGTTCTATAAAGTCATGTGATATCTAGGAACCTATTCTGTTTTTTTAAGAGTGAAAACAAATCACTTACTTCCATTTATTAAATATAAGGAAAAAATTTTAAGAGCGTATTATTAATAACCTATAAAATAAATATTACATTTGCAACACTGCAGGGCACGGCGCACGACTCAAAACTGAAGTCAGAGTAATTCATTTATTTTTAATAATTCTAACAACCGGTTCCCTAAGGTTTCAATAATTTTAAGAAACGGTTCGCGCGAACCTGTCCGAACCGGTAGGATGCCATCACTGTGCACGAGGGTAACTATTTAGTAAGGTCCGATTGGCTGTAGTTATGTAATTTTTTTGCGCCTGTAAAAACGCGCATACGCGCTGACTCTAAGCTTGCCTTGTGCAAAAGCAGACGCCATTTTCAATCATAGTGCCAGTTTGTATGGTTGATACTATGAGGTTAAAATATTTAGGACAATTGAGCAGTCCGCCGACTATGAAATACGATCTATGATTAGGTTTTTGACAGTAAAGAAGGTGCCAGCAGCGGGCATTCATCGCCAGATATGTGAGATGTACGGTCTCGATGCGATGAGGGACAGCGGAAATAGGTTAGATCGTTCCAGGACGGGCGGAACAATGTCCATAATGAACCGATTGGACGATTAATGAATTGGGCCGACCTTCTGTAATCACAAACGTTTAGATGGGAGCAATGTTTCCTCTAAGCCAAATTTGACTGAGCAGCTATAAAATTCTTGTGGGCAGAATTTTAGAAGAGGAAATAATTTTGAAATTTATACATTACAAATTGTAACTAACAATAGGCATTTAAGCCCAAAAACTTGCAACAGTTACTTGAATTACGTGCGAGTTATATTTTAACTGCGCGGAAGGGATGAAGACAATGCGCGCAGCTTAGAGGGAACGTTGGATGGGAGCAAATGGACCACGCACCGTACGACGCATTACCACCTGTTCCGCTACCTAAAGGCGTTGCTTGGCGGTCGGCGGATTGACACCGATGAAGAAGTGAAAACAGCAATTGAAGATTGGTTGTATTAGTATACAAACTAATAGAACGGTACGATAAGCGTTTAAACAAAAATAGAAACTACGTAGAAAAATAACTTATATTGTAAGAAGTAAAATAAAAAACGTGTATGACAATATCTTTACTAGTTTTCTTTTTATTGAAAAACGGACCTTACTTAAAAAATAACCCTGGTATTTCTTGCCTAGTCAAAGAGAAACGAAAGCAATAATATTTGACGGTGAGATTTCGAAAATGTTTTCACTAGTACAATAATTTGAAACGTAGTATACATACAGTGGCGCAGCCAAGGGGGGGGGCGACGGGCCTGGGCCCATCTTATCGAAATATGACTTCGGTATAACCTTCACACGAGTCTGTTAGTTCGATACAAATTGTGGCCAAGCGGCTGATTTAGAGAACTGAAGATAATAAGTAAGAAAAATATTGAGACTTCAAAAATATATCCCGCGAAAAATATAAATAAATATGTATTTATCGAAGAAAAAATCAAGTGAAAGTTTTTGATACATGGATTAACAATTACAATTTTTAACAACAAATAATGGAATTATTATTTCATATAAATATCCAACAGCAGGGGTGTCGAACTGATTTGGGTCGCAGTCTATTTTACATACAAAATGATAAGCAGTGACGGAACTTTAAATATCCCGAAGGGTTCCTTGACATTTTTTTATAAACAGAAAAGGGGAAGAGAGTATATTTTACACTTTTAAATATATTTTTCCCCTAAATAAGATCAAGTGATTTTGATTACCGCTTCAGGAACCACAAAAAATAAGGTTGAGGGCCGTATGCGGCCCTCGTGCCCTCGGAATTTGATTCGGCCCTCCCCAAGACAAAATCCTGGCTGCGCCACTGCATACATACATACATATATAAAAAATTACAAAATTCTGAAGAAATATATAAATTATTACATAAAATCACGTAGGTATCAAAAGTATTCTGCATATACGACATATTTCGGCAACTACAAAAGTTATATGTATTTTGTAATGTAGAATGTTATCTTAAAATGTAGTATGATGGAGTACCGTGGTACGTAATATGGTCAACATTGCATAACAGTTCAAACATTATAAAAAGTTGTAAACACTGGCCGCTTAGCATTTTAAATCACATCCTTCAGATGCGAATAATATTGTGAAAATTTTAATACTAAGTTGTCGTTATACTTACTTTTAATAATAAGTTTTCCTATTACGCCATCAATGCGTTCCCGATAACCTCACATCTAATAAATCGCGCAATAAAAATAATAAAACATATGAAGAAAATTATAAATCCAAACCCTTTTCGAAAAAATAATCGGATCTAATATTTCGAGTTTTACTATTCCAGTTCACTTTAATTTGCAATACTCAACTGTTATTTTTTTTTCATAGTTTTAAGCCAGAGCCTTTGAGCGTGGGACAAAAGTTATTTAACATATCTTGCCAAAAATCACGTCAACATAAAATACTTTTACCTTTTAGAGCTCTATATTAAATTTTAAACAACATTTTTTTTTTTTGATCAATTCAAAATTTTTGATAACTTACGGAAAGAAAATAATTCAGTCCCATTACGGGCCCAATGTCAGATAAAAAACTGCGCGTAGATAGAAATTTACGTACTCGGCAACAAGTGCTGACCAAAAACACTTTATTTTTCAAAATGCATGTGATTACCTAAAAAAAAGTCCTAACTTTCAAAATACGGGTGATGACTAAAAGAAAAAAGCTCATGCGCTCTCAAATTCCCATGTACAGTGGAACTCCAATATTCGTCCACGCCAATGTTCGTTTTTTTTAATATTCGTCCTGTTATTTTGTTGAAATTTTTGTTTGATATTCGTCCGAAAATTCAATATTCGTCCCACATGCCACCACTAACGCCGCCGAGTCAGCTGATCGTCTGTTAACTGGCTTAATCTCGAGCAGTGATTAAAGTGTGCGCACTAACTCTCGTTTAATACTTTATTTTGTTTTTAATATTTACGAGTTTTTACAGTTAATTTTTTAATAAATACAGTACTATAAGTCACCGAGTGTCTTAAAAAGTCAGATGAGGGACAAGCAAACGATGGTCCGGTTCCAAGTGCTGAAATTAAGGAATGTCTGTCCACTTGGGCAAAACTGCAGGTTTTCATCAGAAATGGCACCTAAACATCGCTGTAGTTAATGTATTAATTCATTTGGTGACAATGTATTGGGACACTTTCGGAAAATTTAAAAAAACAAATCAAAACAAACCACATTGGATTACTTCTTTAAAAAAACGAGTGCTGGTGAATCGTCTGGAAATGCTATTGAATCATCAGGATATCAATCACCAGAAGTGACATTACCTGATGTCATAATGGAAGGTGAATTCCCTTCCAAACAATAGCCTAACCCCTCTAAAATATTATAAACTCTTAAGAATCATTGTTTTTTTTTTTCATCTAAAAGGTAAATTTCTTTTTAAAATTTTATTTACGAATGTATTTATCTAATTAGAATGTATTTGCAATGATTTCCGAGATCGATTTTCGAGGGATGTTTTTGTTTGTTTAAGTATAAATAGGCAAAATTCGGGACTTATGACGGATTAAACTATTTTTAGTTAATTCCTATGAGAAAAATTCGTTTGATATTCGTACTTTTTAATATTCGTCCTAACTTCATGAACGGATTAATGACGTATATTGGACTTCCATTGTATTCCTTAAAACACTAAAACCACATGTTTCTGTAGTTCTGGGGGGCGCGAGCCCGTGAGCCCCCTCACGAGCCCTTTAAAGTTTTATACTTTTAAGAAACACCCCAAATGAAATAAACGACTAAACTTGCAAGGTCATAAAATTACATCACGGAAACTAAACGCCGAAACATTAAATTCAATGTCATAAACGTTCTGTTAAAATTTAATCCATTCCCATACCGCCTTTGCAACATTTAAAACAATTACCCAATCTATTTAAGCAGAAGTATACCACATGTTCAGTATTCCCGCTGCAAATAACAATATTATTTACTATTTAACACGCTCCTGGGTACGTACGTTTACAGAATATATTTATAAACACAAGGTGATTGACAGACAGGCTATATATGGCTCGCACGAAGGGCTTTACGCAGCGATGAACGCATGGGTACAGGTGTAACAAGTGAATAATTAGTCAATAACACGTGGGCACGGAGATAAATACGTGGGAATATCGCAGTTTGGAAATAAACAATTTGTCAATGAAATTAGAAACTTTACACCTGATACGATTCGATGACCCTGAGAACTTCGCTTCGAGTAAAATTGTTGAATGTTGTAAAACAATTAGCACAATTAAAGACATAAATTACGGGTTTGCAAGGGCGAATTAATAGATCTTTATAAATTAGAACCACGTCAAGAACTTGTAATATACAATTATAAGGTAACGCAACTATAAGAATCCATTCTCTTATTATCGAGCAGGCATGTTAAACCAAGTTAAACCTCAAATTTATTTATTTTTATATTTGTCTATTTTATATTATAACTATTTTAATTATGTCTATTTTATATTTGCTATCAAATGTTAAACAAATGTTAGTTCATGTGAATTTACTCGTTGCATATTTACCTTGCAACACTGGGCCTAGAAAAGGGTAAGCAGGATCGCTGAGAGAAGGCCAGGGCTCCAGTAATACAATAATTCTTAGCATGGAAAGACAATAATTCGGCCGCACCCCCTGAAAAACGATAATTACGGCCCGATGCCAGATAAAAAACTTCGCGTAGATAAAAATTGTACTTTATTTTTTGTGTAATATAATATAGAGATATATTTACGTGACGAACTCATTTTCCACGCGGAAGCTACCAATAGATACGCCTAAAGGGGCCAGAATACTGAAAACTGATGACAGCTAACTACATAAACAAAGTGTGCAGTAAAACACTATTATTTCAATTATTATTACGTCAACTATGACGTATGATCCTTTGTCTGGTTTGAGTATGTTTAGTGTGCACAGGAAAAAAAATACTAATAATAGAGTAGATTTTACAGAAAAAATCATTAATGCCAATTTGACAATTATCGCAGATGCCTTCAATTTCTATTTAAATAGTGTTCTATATTTATGAAAGTTTATTTAATAAATTATTAAAAATTTTCAAAAATATGCCTTTCTTATTTTTCCCATATAATATTTAAAAAATTAATGAGTATGGAACACGCTGGGCAAGATATGCTAATTTTGGGTATGGAATGGTTCACGCCCATTCTGTCCAAAATGTCAGTTTTTGTCAAAAACATTCGAAAAGCCTTTTTATTGGTTATTCACGTAGCAAATACTGAGAGTGAATATCTAAAGGACTAGCAGAAAATTTCCAGGACTTGCCTACGGCTCGCCTTAGAAGCCTTTGATCCCAGTAAAGTCTCACTTTCATTATACGAGCTGCGTACAATGTATTTTGTTAAATCGTGATAAGAGTTTACAAGCTGATATGAAGAGAAACAATTGAAAATGTTTATTGATAACGTAAAAAGTGTCAAAGGCATTATGTGCTAAATTTTCAACAAAATCATAGAAGATTCAAGTGGTTCTGATATATTTGGTATACCTACATTGTGGAGGCTGCTGATGCAGCATTTTTAAATTGTTGCATCCAAATCTCGACAAAAAAATCGAATTTGAACACGGGAGATTCAAAGAATAGTGTACAAAAGAAAACGTGAAGAGAGTATCGGAAAATGCTTTATTAGCGTATTTCGTTAGTTAAACTAAAGTGTAAAAAGCATCTAGCGTTTGGACTAAATTAACTGCTCTTCCAAAACACAATTCAGAGGGATATCAGGCCAAGAAAACAAAAGTATTTTCTAGTACCTCAGAAAAGAAGATTGACAAATTCATGGTAGAAACACCTGATAAAGTTTACTTTATGATAAAGGTATTTAATTTTATATTTTTAATGCCATCTTACTAATTACTATTCTTTCAGCAATAGGTTGTTGCAATAATGCGCATTGCCAGTGCTTGCAGTCGACAAGAATTAATATCTATTACAATAGATGATATCCAGGACTTAGGATCTACAATTGTACTAATACCGTAAAGAAATTCTTTACAGTAGCAATACCATTAAAATGTTTTCTGTTGGTGCCTTGGTTACCATAATATTAATATTAACAATCTTAACAATAATACTCTTTTTGGTAAAATTAATAATGCCTACAAATATAATTTTTAACTTTGTATCAACTTTGTACTATTGTATCGAACTTCCAGTGCCCTAGAGTAAAGGCTCCGAGAAATAAATATCAAAAGGGTAAGATAATAGGATACATCGATTGAAAGCACTAAAGTGATCAAAGATAAGAGTCTCCAAACAGCCGGCACCCCGAAAACAACAAAGTTTTGGAAAAAAAAAGATACAAAAAAACAGTCGACTATAAAGCAATATTTGTGGCACATATTTAAATGTTTTATTAAAACTTAATTGATATAGTTCTTTTAAAATAAAATTAGTAAACAAACATGTTATACCTCCAAACAGAGGCGGATCGAGAGATCGGCCCGGGTGATTTGGATGAATCGTCCCGAGCGATTTGAACGATTTGGCTCAGGCTCATGGGACTTATTGACCATTTATAGGGAATGTTTTAAGAGGCCCGAGTCCCCGGAAATAAATAAAGACTAAAGTATTTTTAAATAAACTTATTTAATTTATGTTTTTAATATTGATATCGAAAATAAAAATACAGTCTCGAAAATAATGAAAATTTTTTAGAAAAACAAACAAAAAATGTGAATGATTTCTAAAATAATATCACAGAATTGATCATAGGTATTTGAGTGGATAGCGGCCGTAGCATCAGTCCAAAAAGCTATCAGCCCATCGGAAGATACCCGATCGCCCGATCGGTCGATCCGCCCCTGCCTCCAAGAAGATTTGACAAGTGACGAGCGACGTAAACTTAAAGTGATCTATTGCTTATTCGTTTTTGTTTTTCCTGTACTCCTTGCATTTTGCAATGCTAACCAATCTTTTTCAAGACGGACTTATGTTATTATTGAACATAACCTCACTTCTAAATGCCGAAAATGAAAATTAAACTCCCTGTTTTTCATGTTTCAGGGGATTGGCATTATTTTCCAGGATTCTAGTATTATTTTTTCGAGGGTACTGTTTTTTTTTCCAGAGGACCGGTATTCTTTTCCACGGGACCGAAGCAGAGGACCGGTACCCGCCTGCGAACTTTTGTTTAGGAAACACCCAGGCAGGTGCGCACCCAAGGGGCTCATGGGCTTGAGCCCCACACAAGAAACCCCACCGCTAAAAAAACACGTGGTTTTAGTGCTTTTAAGGAATACACTTGAATTCTAGAGCTCATGAGCTTTTTTTAGACATTACTCATATTTGGGAAGTGAAGACCTTTTTTTAGGGTTTTGTAGGTATGACCAAAAAACCCTTATACCGTCATTTTGTCGTCTGTCTGTCTGTCTGTCTGTCTGTCTGGCTGTCTGTCTGTCTGTTCGGTAAAAATTGTAGCCAAACGGCTAAACCTAGAGAGTTGAAATTTGGCATGCTTATACAACTCTTTGACCTGCACATAGGAAAAATACTAAAACATCTAAAAAACATATCCCCCTAAAAATATAAACAAATATGTGCTCATCGAAAAAAAAAAATATTTTTTTATAATTCTGAGTAGGGTATCAAATGAAAGCCCTTGGTACGTGGATTAACGATCAAATTTTTATTTTTGCAAAATAAATTATTTTGAAGCGATTTTTGCCAAAATTGTGCAAAAAATTTTTTGTCCCACACCCTGTAGCCCAGATGGTTTAAACTAAAAATCTGAAAAAATTCTAAGTAATGTACATTGGTGTGAACCGGAATAATTCAACAGGAATTTTTGATCAGATTAGGTTTTTGGAAAAAAACGCATTTTTTGTGATTTTTGGCTAATAATGTACACAAGTTATAGCTTTGTAACAAGCAACACTCTAACGTGTGTGCTGGTCTAGTGGTATTTGACGCTGACTTTTCACTCATGTAACCCGATCCGATAGGGATCGAACCCTGGAGAAGAGACTATATTTTTTTTTTTTTTAATTTCTATATTGTTTAAATTATTTTTTCAAAATTCTAATTATATTTTGGAAAATGTTGCATTTAATTTTTAAAAGCGTAAATTTAATAGCCAGTGGAAATTGTTTAAATTATAATTTAATTCTGTTTCAATGTACACGAAATCAGAGGGGCGGAACTTATAACAACCAATGGAAGCCATAGACGCAATTTTGAAATTCTTAATGAAACTTGCTATATAAAAAAAATACTGCACATATTTAGAAACCTAAATAATGGTATTAGGCGTTCGAATTAAAATTAACAAAAAAAATATTTTAATATAAAATTTGTTTTCGCATCCAAAATAATCATCATTCACTTACTAAATACCTGCAAAACCCTGAAATGTGTGAAAATTCACACTTCACATCAATTTTTTGTTTCGGCCATCAGTTGTATTTTAGAAGCGAGGACCCCTTTGTAAGGTCTTCACTTGTATTTTGGAAAATAAAGTGGTTTTTTGCCAACGCTTCTTGCCGAGTAATCGATTCTTACCCTTTTGACACAATTTTGTCTTCTAACCCCACTCCAAAAAAAAAAATCCTGGGCGCGCGCATGCACCCAGATCTTGTATAAAACGTGGACAATGCGATTATCTGGCCGTACAGATGACAAATTGATTGAATTTTTCAATTTTAAATAAAAGAAAAAATAATGTCTCACTGGCAATATTGCAACAGGAATACACCCACTGATTTATAAGAAAATGAATCAGTGGATGAGGTGTGACAAACAACCGGTATCATATTTTTTTAAATTCAGTTTTCAAGAATTAAAAGCATATGTTTGAAAGATTACATAAATATTGTCTGCGAATAACAATTGATCAGAGTGACGCGGGTGTCCTAAAATAACTTTACACCTGTTTTAAAATTCCACACCAGTTCACAGAAAAATTAAAACATTCAACAAAACGATATATGTTACATTTTTGAATCGCGGGTGTAGCCAAAGACGGAGGTTCGCACTTAGAGTTATGAAATCATCAAAATTTTTATACATTTTATTGTTTGGATTATTACGAATGCTTTATGATATGCTAATTATTCAAACAAATAAATTATTAGCATTAAATATTTAACACTCTATTACAGTGATTCCGAAACTGTGGTCTATTAACCACTGGACAGGCCATATGATAATCTTAAGGGGTCCACGATTATTATTTATAAATTAGAATTATTGAGTCCAATAAGATTTTTAATTTAATACTACATAATACATTGTTTGTTGAGGAACACCTGTCTAGGAACACCAAGATCGGGTTATAACAAGCTATAATACGTTCCATACTTATGTATGGCTCCGAAACATGATCCTTAACAAAGCGAGATTGACAACGCCTCATAATTTTCGAAAATATAATATTACACATAATCTTTGTTCCTATTCAAATTAATGATGAATCAGTTTAGATTCTTAAATGGTTTTAGAACGACAGAAGCTCTAATCAGTCAAACATTTTAACGCAGAGATGTCTTCATGTCAATAAAGTTGTCTGTGTTTGATACATAGACTACGAAAAGCTTTCAATAAAATTCAACATGCTAAACTTAAGCTGCGTTCATAGCTCTAAAATTATTTGACTATAGAGCAGTGTTTCCCAAACCTTCGACAGTTACGGACCACTTTCAGAATTCCACACTAACCGCGGACCACCAACCTCAAGAAAAATATATTTTTTTGCGTAAAGACCCATTATTAATACTAATGAAATTTTGTGTGCGCGGACCACGAAAGAAGTGAACCACCTGTTGAGAAATACTGCTATAGAGTATGTGTTTTTGTAAATTTAGTAGATAGATTTATGTTAGATGTCAGCATTAATAGCTATGAAAATAAATGCGTAACGAATGTTTTTCCAAACCAACTACGATGAAATAAATGCGTTTATGCAACCTTTTACGAACCCTCCAACAGCGAAATCGTGATTTCTTACTAAATCTTAATAACAAAATTATAACCGCAACTACGGCAATTCTTTTTCGTTTCACGATTTCTGTAATTTATTGAAATTTGTGCGATAGTATTTTTTAGGTTATGTAAAGTGAGATAGCTAATGTGTGTTTATATATGTGTTTTATTAAAACAGCGCACTAACTACAAAGTTTGAAAAACTATCTACAATCGACAAAGCATAGTGCATTAAATTTAGAGCTATGAATGGTCGCTTGAGTTACCATATGACAAACTTGTAGTGACAATCAACAGTGCACGTCATAACGTGTCGTCGACTAATTTTAGAGTTGTGAACGTAGCTTTATTGAAATCTTTAACAAAACTGGCACTGACAAAAATGACATAAGAATAATAGCTATTCACTACTGGAATCAAATAGCTGCCGTTAAAACTGAAAATTCACTAACGGACGAAGTTAATTTTCTAAGAGGTGTAAGACAAGGCTGTTAATGTCTCCGTTAATCTATACACAGAAGCAATATTTAGGAAAGTACTAAGTGAAAAAAAGACAAGTATTATGGTTAGTAGAAATGTTTCAAAAATATTGGATACGCTGATGACACTGTCCGCAGGATCTTTGGTCCCATTCAAATTAATGGTGAATGGAGAATCCGCAAGAACAATGATATCCGAGAACTGTACTCAAGGCAGAATATCACACAAGAACTGAGAAGTAGACGATTACAGTGGATAGGATACGTGTTGAGGATGTGGGAAGACAAAATGGTTAGGAGAATATGAAAGGGGAGATTGAATACTCGTCGACCAGTGGAAAGACCTCGCAAGAGATGGAAAGCTCAGCTAATCGAAGATCTGACAAGTTATGATATAAAAGACGCATGGAAAGGCCTGACAATTAACAGATCAAGATCGGACTGACAGTGCCCAAAAAAGAAGAAGAAGAAGGATTGTTGGTTTAACATTAATCCGACAAAGATCTACAGTCGACTTAATTGCAACTTAATTACTAATTAACATACATATGTCTAAAAACATAATCCAAAATATAAGGGCACGCCAAAATGTTTCCTTTGTAAAATGAGAACTCCAGCTTGCAAAGTTTCAGAACTACTGCTCTATTACATGAATTAATTTAATTTTTAGTTTTTAAAGTAAAGTATGAAATAGGAATAAATCATTTATAGTAATGAAATACTTATAAAACAAATAACACATCGTTAATAGTGAAAAATATGTTTTTGAAATTGAAAGTTGTGAAAGGTTTTGATCATATTTAGTAATTTAAATATATATGTATATATATCAAATTTTTCAATATACAGGGGTACCTCGAGTTACGAACTGTTTCATATTTTGACCTCTATATATGAACCTAGACTCGAACCTTGATGCTTTTCTTTTTAAATAAACTAAAGCCTGAATTACAGGGCTGGATGGTGTGGCGAGCAAGGCACTCGCCTCGAACGCAGAGTTGGCAAGGGCGCAAAAAAGAGTTGAGGAGCAAAAATCACTCTTCCTTTTTTTTGTTGTCACTGCGAACCGTCTTCCTTTTTTATTTAATTAAGGATGGGGGCGCAAAACGCGCACTTTGCCTCGAGCGCAGAAATACTTTTGTCCGACTCTGCTGTATTACATTACACTTTTATTAACTTTTTTCCCTAGTACTTATAGACTATAGTCCGTTCGAAGGTGAGTATGCAGTACAGGACATATGGATTAGTTCTTTTTCATACTCTGCAATGGGTTTATACAATGACGCTATCCTTTTCTTGCTTGTCGACGTTGCCAGCTCTAAAACGCGCTGATCTGTGAAGACGCAGTATTCTACAAATGGTCATTTGTGTTTGTTGACTGTTATTTTGAGTTTTATAAGAGTTGATTTTTGTAAATTATACAAGTTTTTCATATTATTATAATTGACACATTTGACAATTTTACAACATTTGGCAACACCGCTCCCATTTGCCATAAGAGCAATACTGCAGTCTCACCTTTGAACGGACTATAGTTCTTTTTCATAATCTCTGATGGGTTCACCCAATAACGCTATCATTGGCTTCCTTGGCAAAGTTGCCAGCTGTAAAACGCGCTAATAGATGAGAACGCGGTACAAATGGATATCTTTTTCCCTGATACTGTTTCCATTTAATTTGAATTAATTATCTACAAAAGAATATAAAATTACGCATAATATTTTGGGTTCATTGACATATTTGACACTACTACAACATTTAGAAACACCGGTCCCATAAGAGCAATACTGCATTCTAACGTTTAACCCTTAGATACCGAATTTAATGAAATTTACGTAAAAACCGAATCGGGGTAGCCTAAGTCCCCAAGCGTTTTCTTTAGATTTCAGGTTGTAAACATTTTTAAAACGCTTTAAATAGTTTAAATTATATTATTGTAAACATTTATTATTATTTTACTAAGTATACAATGATTATGACGTGTTATAGAGTTTGGGGAGTTCAAAAACAATCTCGAACAATTACTTTTTTGTTGTATGAAGATGTCTGTTAGTAATAATAATATAATAATAAATTTATTTATTTATTTTCTTATTGTTGAATTATAACTTTTAATATTCAGTACAAGAATAATAAATACATAATAAACATTAACTATTGACTTAATCACATTCAAAACAAAAACTACACATTGCAAACTCCCAATTGCCTAGTTAACATATTTTTAATCAGAAGATAAAGTAAATGTTTCTCATCTTAACTAACAAAATAGGAAAATTATTATTTATTTTAATTTATTAAAGATAGATATTAAATGCTTCTTCCTCATCTTGATTTATTTCATTTTTATATGTTTCGTTTGTTTTGATTTTAGAAACCACTGAATTCGGCAGTTCATAATTAAAGCAACATTTCCTATTTCTTAATTTGTTTGTAATTATGTTCAAGTGGCTAAAAAGTCGTTCTACTGCAGCATTAGAGTGTGGCAATACTAACAGAGATGTGTGGAGAAGGTTGTACGGGTTGCGGACATAAATGATACAACTAGATCCAGCTGACCAGTTTCGAAATATTTTATTTCTTCATCAGAGCTGATCTAAAATGTACCGTCATTGTGAGATAGTAAAAATATAGAAATTAAACATTAGTAAATGTCAAATAATAAAAAATAAATAAAATAGTCAGTAGTTAAAATATAAATAAATAAATAAGAAATAAATAAATAAATAGTAAATGAATAAACTAAAGAGGTTTACAAAATATTAATTACGTAGCACACAAGTTATAATATAAGATGTCGCCGAAGATGCTGCAGAGTCTGCAGCTCACCACATTTTCGCAGTTTTAAATCATCAACAGATGATTTTAAACAGAAATACACCAGAATTTGCACTAGCGCACTAGAACGCAATTTTGGTCACTAGATAGGCTTTCAATACACCAGATCTAGTGCTAAATGCACCAACTTGGCATCACTGGCTCCAGCATAGATGTATGAACGTTTAACTGAGCGCGCGCTGAACCGTAAGCAACTGATGACAACAAATCGAAAACGCCTAAGCCACAAAACCACTTACAACAAAATTGATTTTTTTTTTACAATTTAATCAAATGATTTTCATACTAATCATGTAAAATCAAAGATTTCATAAAAATGTAATGGTGTACAAAATGCATATTTATAGTGTAAAAATGCTTGTTCTTGTTCCTCAATTTCTTTGCATTTTCTTCATTTAGTTGAGAATAGTTTTTTTTTTTTTTAAGTATTAATTATCTGATTTTCCATAAGAACTACTTTTCAAGATACGAACCGCGATCAAGAACGAATTAAGCTCGTACGTCGAGGTACCACTGTATTTCTTATCCATTTAATGACGACTTAGATACTAATCGCAGAAAATCGCAGATAAAAATCGTTGAGATTTTTCACTTAGAGAAAATATTATATTACGAAATTAATTTTTACATTCCAAAACTATTAGTGCAATCCTGGGCAATTATTTAAGGTTATAGACAAAATCTGTAAGAAACTGTCCATAACAACACATGACACAACTTCTTAGATACGATCATCTCTAGCTTATAAATTTACCCAAAACTGCACTGTATATCTTCCTCAGAAAAAGACTTTTGGAAATATGACGCTGAGAAAACTACCCAAGTGTAAAAAACTCACTGGAGACTCATTTTTTAAATAAATGACTTCAGGTGGGAACTACGTGCAGGATCATATTGCCTAAAAAGTACACTATGATCGAGAAAAAGTGGTCTAGAAAGTTATCTCTAATCTTATTTATAAAAAATTATGTTGGTAATATCACTGTCCAGTATAATTTCATTATTAATTGACATTTAATGTCATATTTTGAGGTTATATTTAAAACAAACATATATTTTTAGAAATGATTTCCTTCACTTGTTAACTTCCGATAAAGAATATGTTATGATTCTGGTCTAACATTTTGTTTCAAAGTTAAGCTCAATCTGTCAGGCATGAAATATCCATAAAAAATAATAAACAGCACAGATACTACCAACACAACATTTATAAAAAAATAAAAATTCATGGCCTGCTAAAAGTTTTTTGACGTGAAAACGTTTTTAAAATCAAATTAGTATTATAGTCCGTTCAAACGGTAGAATGCAGTACAGGACAAATGGAGTAGTTTTAGTGAACAGCATATACAGGATGCTTACGGTCTTCGTATTTCTTTTTTAATGGGTGATCAAAAGAAGGCGAAAACCCTTAAAACACTTTAGTAAAAGTTTTAGAATAACAAAGATATTAATTTTTTAAGTTTTTATAGGGAAGCGATAAATTAATGTTAGATAAACTTGTAGTAACCTGCGAAAGAAGTTCTGGCAAATTATTTTGTAAAAAAAATTGTTTGTTCGAATTTCATATATTTTTTTTTTTTCTAATTATTTATTTCTTTTTTTATAATTTGCCAGAAGTTTTCGACTATATTCCATTAAATGTACGTCAAGAAATGTGGTTTCTTCAAGACGCTGCACCCGCGCATTTCAGCAGTTTCGTTCGTCAACACTTAAACAATCAATTTGAAAATAAGTGGATTGGTCGGGGCAGTCCTGTTCCTTGGCCTCCCCGGTCACCAGACTTAACACCATTAGAATTTTATTTGTGGGGGCATTTGAAGACCATGGTATACACTACCAAAATTATGGACCTGGAGGATCTCCGTAACCGGGTGGAAGCAGCAGCGGCGGAAATTCGACAAGGCATTGGCCTTGCAGTATACGCTGATTCATGGATACGCCGAGCAAGACTTTCCATACAATAGCAGGGTGATAGCTTCGAACATCTGCTGTAAAAGTGCTTATTGATCCCATAAAGCTTTTTTCTTTTGAGCCCATAAAAATAAAAAATTAATATCTCTTTTATTATAAAACTTTTACTACGGTGTTTTAAGGTTTTTCGCCTTGTTTTGACCTGTAGTATCACCTATTAAAAAAGAAATAAGAAGACCGTAAACACCTGTATATATTTTTTTAATTAGTATATGTTTATTTTAAATATCCCACAATACTGTATTTGCAGAATTAAATTGTTCTAGGTTCGCAGCACCAACTACTGCATTCTCATACGAAATAGACTTTAGTTGATATGATTATTAAATACCTTATTGTGTAATGTAAGCATCGCAGATATAGTATTTTTAAGTATCTAGTTGTTTGAAAATCGACTCCAGAGCGCTGTTTATATCTAGATTGAGATATACAATTATGTTTCCAATTCTACAGCAAAGTGAACACAATTAACAAATGCAATTAATAGTTTCTTTTAATTAAAAGTACCTTGCGCAGCTTAATTGTTTTATTACCTTACAGAGAGCGTTTTAACTCTAATTGCAAAAAAATCTACACCTGGTACCCAGACTAACTATCACATGTCATTGATGTACTATTGCACTTTGGTATTTTAAAATTACAAAGCATGTAATCATGTAGCCTTATATGATTTGGTTTGTGATTGTATTGATAGTTATAGACTTAATTTACAGTTGTATTGTTCATTTTAAATGAGACTGTATGTGAATACAGCGTGCTATTGTATTGTACTTCATACATAAACATCAAAAAATGTTTCCTAGAATTGTTTTGCACATCCCATTTCCAAAATTATCAACATAAGGTCAAAAGCCAATAGAATAATGATCTAATCTGGATAACTCGTTGCATTATCTTTAATCATATTATATGACTTAAATTAGGACGTTTATCTGTGTCCAAAATAGAACTATCGTGTTTATTATTTTATCTACGACCATCAAATTATAAATGCATTATAAATCCAACTGTAAATGAGGAGATAGCATTCAAAATTGAGATATTGGTAACACTGTCTTCCTCTTTGTTAAATGTATAAAATAAAATCATTAAATTAATCTAAAACGTATTCTGTCTATAAAAGTTCCTCA
The DNA here is from genome assembly GCA_963971575.1 of Liopterus haemorrhoidalis. NCBI lineage: Eukaryota > Metazoa > Arthropoda > Insecta > Coleoptera > Dytiscidae > Liopterus > Liopterus haemorrhoidalis. Next base: position 140,451,157 of record OZ020611.1, read on the forward strand.
ATAAAAGGATTTATGTGATTATTTGGAAATTAAAGTTGAGTGATTTGCAAATTTAAAAAATGATACATAAATAATATTTAAAAAACATAATAAATATAATACAGTAGAGTCTCACATATCCGAGTCGCGATTATCTGAGTTCTGTATTAACCGAGTCAAATATCATTTTTTTAAATTCAGGATTATTCAAATTCATCCGCTTTATCGACGTACCTTAGTCTTAGGGTTTACCTACTCGTTCATATTTCTTGCGTCATGGTACAAAACAAGCGAAAAAAAGTTATTGTATACATCGAAGAGAAGGTAAACGCTATTAAAAGAGTAGACGCCGACGAAAAAATTAAGGCTGTAGCGAAATATTATGGAGTGGGTGTTAATACAGTCGGTGATTGGCGAAGAAACCGCACAAAAATTGAACAGTGGTGTACTAATCAAAAAAATGATGAAATGCAGTGAATATGAACAGATTGATAACAATGCCCAACAAAATAATTTTTTTATCTTGGTGCCGGAAAAGTAAGAACTAATTTTGGATATTTTTGATGTGCTGATTCCAACTCTTTTTTGTAGCAGCTCTAGTTTTTGAGATACAGACTAATAGATTTTAGTTTTTTTTATCTAAAAACGGTAAACTTCCTCCTTGGACAGCAAAGTGGATATACAAAATATCCTTGTTTTTTATGTCTTTGGGACAGCAGAGCTAAGGACCAGCATTGAGTTAACAGAAATTGGGTGATTTCCATTAAGAAATGTCATAATTCAAGAAAAACCAAACGTTGTCAACGAACTTTTGGTTGCGAGAGAAAAAATTATATTTCCACCCTTGCATATCAATTTTGGGTTTATGTAGCAATTTTTGAAAGCTTTAAATCGAGATGGACTTTGTGTAGGCTACTTGACATGTAAATTTCCTGGGATTAACTGTGAAAAACTGAAAGCCAGAATATTTGATGGTTCGCAGATAAGGCAACCTACTGAAGATCCACAATCCAATCCAACCGCATCAACGAACGAGATTGAATCTAATTCTTGGTGTTCATTTATTCAAGTAGTACAAATTTTTCTTGGGAATCATAAGGCAGAGAATTAGTGGAAAATATGCTTTCCAACTTTAATATTCTCGGTTGTATTATGACCACTTACCAGAAAACCTAGGTGATTTTAGTGAAGAACCGGGGAAAAGATTCAGTACATAAAACTATGGAAGATATATATCAAAGAAGATAAGATAGCCACATGATGGCCTACTACTGTTGAAGTCTTCAGAAAGACTGTTCCGGTAAAGTCCATGCTAGAAAGTCGTACAAAAGACCATTTTTAAGTGATAAGGGATGAATGCATATTTATCTACTTTGTGAAATAAATACCTTACTTTGTCTCTTTTGTGTTTGTAACTAGCAGTTGGAGCAAATAGTAACAGTAATAATGTGAAAATTACACAAGTTAAGATATAAGATATTTTATTGTAAAAGAGGCCAATATAGCGTATCTCAAAAACTAGATCTGATAGACCAAATCTGACGGCTATTTTGGATTCTGTGCCCAAAAATTACCTAGACAGTTAAAAACTCGCAGGCACCAAAATGTCTGTAGGACTGTGTAATACATTATTTATGTGGTTTACGAAGCAAGGATCTAAAGGGGTACCACTTTCAGGCCCTATTTTATAACATAAGGCATTGCTATTCAGGAAACAATTTCCTGAGATGGATCAATTCACAGCGAATGTTGGTTCGCTTGATAGATGGGAAAAAAAGACACGGTGTAAGGCATCTGAATGTATGCGGAGAAAAACTGTCTGCTGATGTATCAGCAATCGACAGATTTAAAGAAAACTTTAGGAAGTTAATTGACGAAAAGCGGTAAACAAGTGACCAAATATATAACTGCGATGAGAGTGGACTGAATAATTATAAAAGGTTTCCTGCTAAAAGATTGGCATTTCAGCTAGAAACTTCAGCCCCTGAACATAAGAGGAGTAAAGAACGACTAACGATAATGTCTTGTGCAAATGCATCGGGAAGACATAAACTTCAACTGATGGTTACTGGAAAATCGGCCCGACCAAGAGCTCTGAAGAACATTTCACCTCAAGCTCTACCTGTTTATTACAAAACCCAAAAGAAAGCTTGGATGGACGGAAATTTATTCACAACCTGGTTTTATGAAGAGTTTGTTCCGTCAGTTTCAGGAATCTTAAAGAAAAATGATCTTCCCATTGAGGCAGTTTTGCTGGTAGACAATGCTCCAACATACCCAGGAGAACATTTACGAAAAGATGGCATTATTGTGAAGTATTTGCCACCAAACGTAACCTGTATGTTACAAACTATGGACCAAGGTGCTATCGAGAATATAAAGAAAAACTACAGGCGATTGTTTCTCGAAAATCTTCTAGAACTCACAGAAAATGAAGATATTGTGTGCTGTTTGCAAAAAATTACACTGAAAAATGTCGTGTATTGGATTCGAACCCGAGACCTTAGCAACGCAGAGCACATGTGTTACCACTACGCTACGGCGGTCGGCAGCAACCTTTTTTGATTCGAGCCAAACATAACATAATTCGGTTCGAGTCGAAAATATTTTTTATTTTTCATTTTTTAAATTAGGTATACTGGTAAGAAAGTATTTATTTTCCATTATTTACGTTTATTTGTCTATTAAAACAGCCGCACAAGAAAACGGAGGGCCGCATGCGTCTCCCGGGTTCTTCATCATACAAAATTATGTGAAAATATATCCAATTATTCTGGCATGAATTTCAAACAATTATACAGACAGGCATAAAGAAATATTTTTTTAGTGGATATCGTATTATAATCACCTGAAACGTGTATAATCGCAGTATGATAACAAAAAACTAAAAACTGATATATGGGTCAATTCTGTGCAAAGCGCAATGCGTTCCATAAGCAATCTCTAGGCGTTACAGGTACTTATACGAAATTAATTAATTCTGCGCCCACTCGTAACGTTGTATGTAAATATTTCGGCTGCGCGCAGAATCAAATAATTACCAATAAGTAACCGTAACGCCAATAGATTGCTTACGGAGCAAGATTATTAAAGTAAAGGTTGTCTCGTAACTTGTAGTGGTGGGGGTAAATAGCGAAGCTACGCGTCATCTGTATGCTAACGGAACGTCAGTCTTTGTTTATCGTATATGATATATTCACGTGAAGTTTGATTTTTAGCTATAATTATAAAAATATCGTTTAATTTTTTGATTTTCAACTTGTTTTAATGTCTTTTTTCTTTGAAAGGAATGTTTCTTCGTTCTGAATAAATTTTCTTACATTCATTTCTGATGTGAAGAGAATAATAAGTGAAATATTTCAATATTTTAGTTTTAGAGTGTCCCCCTGTAACTACCCTAATATTCATCAAATTCAAAAAATGCATAGACAAATAAAATTTGTTTTCTTATAAACAGTTTTTATTGTATATATTTTTTCTGTTAAGATAGTTCTGTTTATAAATGAAATGTTTTAAGTTTTTAGTACCAGTTTTAACCCAGAAACACCCCCTAAGAAAGAAAATTTTGAGATATCATGCCTATATTTGAGCCTGGTTCTAATCTATTGTACCAAATTTCGTTAAAATATGTCCAGCCGTTTTTAAAAACTTATATAACCTCCAATTTTATTAATTACTATATTATTATAGCAATTTGTTTTTCTATTTTTATTTAAATATTTCTCTAATTATATTTGTATTCAATTTTATTGATATTTATTAACTATAATACAAATACCCATCACCTTAAATTTTATATAAATCAGTATTAAATTAAGGAAATTTAATAGGTTTTATTTATAATTTATTCAGTAGAACTGTCTTGAAATAAATATCTAATATGAATATAGTCAATAAAAATATTTAAAAACATGCAACATCTATATTAATTTTGTATGCTAGTTTGAACTACGCATACATGTGACGTATTCCCTCTCACGCTCTGATTGATCAGAAGTTACGAGAAAACCTTTTCTTTAATAATATTGCTTACGGAGCGCATTACGGATTGTACCGAATTGACCCAATACCATCCAATTTTATTTACATAGATGTTGTTAAATCACATTGATGAATCATCATACTTTGAATTACTATTTAATAAAACTTATTGTTATAAATCTTTGGCGAAATTTTTAATAATTTATTAGATATATTTTGCCAAATTCTCATATGATTTCATCTACAAAAAATATTTCATTTATTAATAGCTAACTTATTTATAACGACTTTACTTATTTTCTGTGATTATTTGGCGTATCAAATAAGAACGGATGTGGTGAAAAACATTTCTCATTTAAAATCTCAGCATAATTAACTATTTCTTTTATATTTGGAAATGGTCTAGAAACGTAGGCACATTTTATGATGTTTACTTCAAAAGATAAACTTAAGATAGCTAATTTATCATAAAATTTTTATAAACATACCTGCAATTTAGGAGCAGTGGGTGCCCTAATCCTCTTGTCCAGCAACAATTCACTGGGACACCGCTCGAAAATAAGGACCCTCTCTGCCACAGAACCCCGGGTTAAGAATGGTCGGACGGGGTTTGGTGTTGCAGTCTGTACTTGTCTAAGATGCTGACGTTGTGTAGTTGTCAGCTCAGGATGAGGAACTTGTTGTTCTGGACGACGGACAGCCCGTGGTCCCCATCTTGTGCTACTTGCTTCACTTGGAGCAGCTGGTTTACTAATTCTTTCATCTGACAGTACGACACCGTTCTTTAATGCGTTTATCAGTCTCTTTTCTTCCAACGCTACTTCATCTAGCGTTGCCGTTTTCTCGGCAATTGTACGTTGTTTGACAGTGTCAGTTCCTACTAAACGGTTTTTCAGTGGCCAAGTTTGTAGATTTGAATGCGTTATATCAGCAGGAAGGGTAAATTCTATGGTTTCTGCTTGAGGGAATCTAGGTTTTGGTGATATTTGAGGTTTTTGCATTGGCTGCACTGTTTGTTGTTGCGGTTGATGCTGAATTTTTGCAGTGGCCTGAATAGTTTGAGGTTGTATTTTAGGACCAATTTGATTTGGTTGCTGCTGTATTTTTTCTCCTACATTATTCTTTTCGAATTTCTGCAACGCATATTGTATACTAGAAGGCATATTTTTGTTCGTTGTGTTAGCATTAGCAGGTATTGTACTAATGGGTGATCGACCTTTTGCCGCCGCCAGACGCGCTTTATCTTCACTGACAAAATTACTGACGAGCCTCTCTAGCCGATTATTGTCCATCGTTGGCGCTTGAGCTAATAATTCAATAGGTGGCGACCGCGGCTGCGGTGTTAATGCGCTACCGAACCTATCCGCTGCAGTCTCACTGTTGTGGCATGTGAGTATATCGGCAGGCGCCAGACCACGCGACTTCCATGTTTGGTAAATGGCCTCAGCATGATCCGAGATTTGTTTGGCGATTGCAGCGATATCTTCCTCGGGTTCACATCGCACGGGAGCTTTGGCCGTAGCAGCCATCTCACCCTGCGGCCCCGGCGTGGGCTGGAGAGCTCCGCGGGGCCTCAGCTGCGGGTGGTGCGCCAGAAGGAAGGCTGCGGCACGCGGCGATAACTGCTGATCCGTCGGCAGCTCCAGGACCAATTCGGCCAGGCCGTAGTCCAGAGGCTCGACGCGCACAGGAATAGCGTAACTAAAGTGCACGGGCTGACAAGGTTGTGTTGGACAAAGAGCTGGCAAGGTTGGACAATGGACTGCTCTGTGCCCAGGGCTGGGGTCCACGAGACACGCCACACGTGGTGTCAATCTCACGCCGAGCTGAAGGCCCTGCAGGCCACCGTCAAGCATGGCCCTCGCGACAACATCACCGTCACACGGCGCACCTCCAGTTGCTTCACCCACCTCCACCACTATAACAACAACACACCAATATTGCACTCGGCAGTCCGCACTCTCAACATGCACACTCTATCTCTGTCTGCTCCTTACTGTTTACTCCCGAACCGATACGAGCACCGCGATACCGACACTTCTACTATCCGACAACGACTGACGGACGGTGGTGTCTCATCTGCACTATCGCAACGTCGGGATCCGGTCAGGGTTGCAGGTTTCACGGATATGTAGTATACATGTATCTGTACTTGACGAACTTTTTATACCTTGGCGTCGGGCCAAGGCGACGTTGCAAGTAACGCTCCCGTGAAAACAAAATATCACAAAACGAGTGTGCACAGCATCTCCATTAGCGGCATCCTCCCGCCGCCCCAACACCTGCCTCTACCGCATGCAGTCCACCGTCTACTAGCGCCGCAGATGCTGATAGCTCATCAATTTATGTAAATATATATCCGAAACTTTATCTATGTTTCCTATATGAATGGGCGTACGTGCGGATAGCGCGGAGACAGTATCCAGTGATCTGTGGCGATGACCAGCGAAGTAGCAGAAACGCACATACGCACGAAAAGACGAACGCGTTTCCGTATGCTATTTTTACATAGGCGATGTCTGTAACAATCCCCATACCTTGTGTCTAGCTACCGCCTGCCGCGACGGCAACACCATTCCTATCTGTGTCCGTCTATACATAGACAACGGTTGCGATTGATCGCTCCAACAATTAACCACTTAACATACAGTAGGCGATGAAGTAATGTTACATGCATTCATTAGTTTCAATAGTCGCGGCCTCCGCCTGAATCAACGGAATGAGCGCACACCAGAAGACCCATGCCGTCGCCGTCGCCGAGAATATTCTTACACAAGGACGCCATATTAGGCGATGCTTATAAACCCCGCTCTCTAAATGCGTCGCGCCACAAGTCGTCGCGACGGACAATTAAAACAATAAAAGCAACAAAGCGCGCATGCTGTCGAACGGCGACAGTTTGTAATCAGCCGATGATTTCAAACACGACACGATCAAATGTCATCACTTCGGCGATGCTACAATTAGCAGAGTTCAGAGAGTGCATTGTTGAAAGTGCAGGTGCTCAAATATTTCCCTTCTTTAAAAATAAAATGATTATTTTTCGGACTTATTGACGTTTAATAACATCGAGTGCACCGACTATCTTATAAACAAATACTAATGACATCCGACACATAAATTATTATTTATCACGTCGCTAAGAAAACTTTAAACACACATGATTTTAAATGCCAGCCTTACCTTTCTGGAATAATAAAGTAATCCTTTAATTTTCTTGGATGTGACAGTTCACTTTAACAATTCTTTAGGTTTTTTTAATTCGCACTGTATGAATAAACACGGCGACCGCTTGTTATCACGGCCATTAATTTAAATTGAAAAACTGTAAGATGAAAGAATCAAAAGCCTGTAGTTTGTTGACAAAAGACACTGCCTTTATTAATGAACCAGCTGGCTGAAGGTGCGCAACGGTCATGCACACACTTCTGTCTTCTCACGTACTGCGGACCACAAACAACATCACTACTATCACCGACAACGCATCCCCAATCGATCAATTTTAGATAAGGATAAACAGGAAGATCCCTGTGATGTTGACAGAGCAAGGGATCATCTACGTCTGTGTATTCTTACGTCACTTGTCACAGCTAATGTTTACTGAACGAGTAGTACACATCGGAATGCTGCAGTGTTACCAATCTAATGTGAATAACTTAATCAGTCCTTTGAACTTCACTTTCATTTTTCAAATTAATTTAAAAAATTGACGTGAAGCGTGAATTTTATCACATTTTAGGATTTCGCAGGTATTTAGCAAATAAAGGTAGCCTACAGAGCACCTGCTTAAGTCTAGAACAATATTTTTTGCTGCATAGTTAGTTATAAAAAAAAAAGTTAAAATTTTTGGCTTTTGCGCTATTTGCGCCTGACAACCGTACGGTGACTTTTTTGCTGTATATATCATCTGATAATCTACTGAGCAAAAGCTTTCATTCAATACCCTACAAGAAATTAAAAAATATATATTTTTTTCAAAAATATATATATTTTTTTTCAAAAATATAATACAAAATATTTCGATAAAATATTTTGATCAAAAATTCTTAGTAACCAATAGATCTATTTCAAATTTTTAGAGCAACCCCCGAGTTGCACGGTGGAAACAAAAAAATAAATGGTATAATATAAACATATTTAGTAAAAATAGTATTAAAATAGAGATTTAACAAAACATATACTACGTTCCTTAATCTAAATATAATTTAAGAGCTTTCATTTGTACTCCACAACAAATTTATTTACTTTTTTAACTCCGAGGAAATGATATGATCAAAAATTGCTATTGAACTATTTAAGGTTCTAGGATAAAGTTCACATCCAATATGCATTAATAAGATTTTTTTCAAATATTCAAACCAATCCTTTCAGGTAATCTGAAAGGGTCCCGCAATTGCCAGGGCCTGCAATTGTCAGGGTTCCGAGCTCGCACAATACAAATTGGTTAATGAAAAACAGTCAGCACTAACTTGCACAAGACCCCACTAATGGTGCAGCTAGATTTAGAGATGTAAGATGGGTGGTACAGTTGGGTAGAGATGTAAGATGGGTGGTAAAGTTTTAATACACATTTTTGGGGAAAAATTCCTGAAAAAGTATATTTTCTTTTTTAAATAAAATTTGACTGGCTTATTTACGTAATAAGAGCTTTCATTTGTCTTTTCACCCCACTCAAAATTAAGAATATACAGTCTGTTCCAAACGGTTAAGCGGAACTAGATTTTGCAGTCTAATTACTTTCATCGTTTAAATCGTGCTTTTCGGCCGTTTTGTTTAAGCTTTGTAAATCATACTTACAATAAACATTTTTTTGTTAAGGTTAATATCATTTTAAAATGTAGTTTTCTTTATATTTTGATTTTTTGTATCTTTCTTAATACAAATTTCCCATTTATTTATTTATTTTTTTATTAAAATATGTAAAAAAATAATTTAATGTCATTCGTTTCCATGGTTTCATTGTTGGAATTTTAAATTTTGACATTCCAAGGTAAAAAATGAAATTACCCAAGCAAGGTCCCTTCTCGTGACAACCTAAAAGAAAGAAATTCCCATTTAGTTCCGCCTAACCGTTTGAAACAGACTGTACAGTCTATTTCAAACGATTAGGCGGAACTAACTGGCATTTTCATTTTTGTAAGTTGTCATTAGCTATTTTTTTATATATTGAAGTTGGCTTTTCCTGAACAAATGATCAAAAACTTCAATGAGTCGGTAAAAGTAACTAGAATTGAAAATCAAGTTCCGCCTAAACCAAAGGAACAGACTTTATATATATTGGTTTATATTTTTTCAAAAAATGTGTTTTTTGTCTCAGTAGTTTTTCTACATGGAGTTCAGACTTAACAAACGCATGCCAAATTTCAACTTTCCAGGTCCGGCTGGTTAGCCACAATTTCTACCGATCGCAGGCAGGTAGATGAGTGACGGTATAAGGGTTTCTGGGTCATACCCAGGGCTGTTATTCAAAATATTTCACAATCTGAAATTAAAATATCGAATTTTTTAATATTAGTTTTTGCCAAAATCCTGATGAAACTTGCAATATTAAATACACCAATGTGTATAAAAACTGTTTAAAATTCATAAAAAAATAAATAAATTAAATAATCACTCTACAGGACTATTTGTTCATGTAACCTTTTGCCAATGAGGTAGTAATAATATAGAGACTGAACGAGGACGGCGTGTTGTGAAGCCAACACCCTCTTAGGGAGGGAGCGGGAAGATGCACCGAGGAGTTGTGCTTGTTGCATACATCCAATGACATCATATAAACCATACGTCGTAAAACCTCATTGCGAACATCCATGTTTTGCTGATAAGAATTGAAAGTAAAAATATGTTTTTTAAAACAGTAAACTGCAAATTATAATAAAATAAATTTCATAAATAATATTAAATTAATCTTAATTTATTACTATATTTTTAAGATAATTATGAAAAAAATAGTAGTTTTCTTTTTTTTTTATTTCACGTTTATGGTCTCTTTTGATACTTAGGCAATTAGCCAAATATATAGGTTTTTAAATTACATACATTTAAAATCTAGTAGACCTTAATTTTTTTAATGTAAGTGGACAATTCTGTTAATTTCTAAATTTGAAGTGGGCAGATATATAATTTATTCAATGATAAATTAAAAATTATCTGACAAATTATAAAGATCTATAACCAGTGATGGGCAAGTACTAGTAAAAGTACATATAAATTAGGCAACTTGTTAGACTCCTGGGGGCAAGTCCCCTTTCGTCTCCACAGGGTCTTGGCTTCATAACAAACAATGCTAAGGTATAGAGAGTGCTGCGTCTATATTATAGGACGTCAATGCCTTTTGCCCACAGTAAAAACTAAATGAACTAACCTATTTTTTACCATTTTTCCTATTATTCATTTTAACAACTGGTGTGGAAGTATTCCAATATTTATCAACCAGTACATACGTATTGGCTGAATATCAGCCCTTATATCCGTAGAACCCATAAATATAAGGAAACAATAATTAACAGGTTATGTTGTATTTAATTAACATTTTTACTTATTACAAAAATTAAAAAACCTTATAATTACACGCCTCGATTGGGCAAATCTTTAACTTTGTAAATACGGACTAGCCAATGTTCTGTTGTGTAGGCTTCTTCTAAAACATCCAATTCAAAATCTTTGTTACCTATTTCTGCACTGCGGACTCTGTCATAGCCTGGAGGTTTACCTCCTTCAGTATACACCTGTCCAAATCTATAATAGCACATTTTGTACATAAGACAGTTGAGTAAAGCTGGCGCACCTTCTTTATCGACTCTAAATTCACCACTCGGTGAGTAGTAATCCCATTCTTTGATATGAGATCCTCTTTCAGTACTTCCTCCAATACGCACCATCCAAAGAAACTTATTAATATCGTCAGAGGAATATCCTGTTAGCCCTCCAAATATGACAAGCACATAGTCAACATCTAACTCTCTCATTATTTCATAAGCTTTTTCTTCCGAACTAGCCATGGCTTGACCTACTCGAGATATATGTGTATTATTCCAAGTATTGTTATCAACTAATATAGTCCTATTAGCCATCGCTGTTATTTGGTATCCATAATCCCACCATGACATAACTTTAGCGTCTTCAGGAGTATTCATTCTTAACCAGTAATAAGCTTCTCTGAAATCATCGAAGATAATTCGACTTCCATCATGTGAACGAGCTGATAATACGATACTTGGAGAACTGTAGGCTTCGGAAGTAACCCAGGTGCAATGGAAAACGTAAGAGATTAATAGGAAGGTCATAATACAGACAAACATGGTCGAAATTTCGTTCTTCAATATGAAGTTGCTAGATTCTCCACCTCTCTTTGATTTTTTGTCGTGTGCTTTCTTCTCACTGGTGTTTAGATATTCCATATATTTTTGTAAAAGGCTGGATACAGCAATACCTGATAAAATACACATTACAGGTGCTAAGACGAGCATTAGACGCACCATCACACCCTAGAAAAGAAAATAAGATTCAATTTTTACGGTTTTACGTATTCCTACCTAAGCCAGGTAAATCAAAAATGATTTTAGACATTATTTTGTGTTTACGAGGTTTCATAAAAAATACGCTTATTGCACGCGTTATGCAGTACTTTATAGTATTTCCAAAATAAAATGGCCACTCTTGTTAAACGGCTTAACAATGCGTTAATGGGTTTGTGGCAGTAATCTTAAGACTCGCTGCTGTAAAAAGAATGTAAGAGGTATTAAGGGAATTTTAAATTTAAATCGAATAAATGTAACAGTAATTCAAATGAAGTTTCTTAAAAACCATTACGGATATTTTCCAAATTTATAATCCTATTGATTCTAAATTTTAGGGGTTGTTACACTTGTTTGTTAGTTAATTTTCAACGTTCATAGCATGCATTTGATTTTGAAGAAGTTCCTAATTTTCAGAGCCGCAGTAAAGGGGGGGGGCCCTGGGCACACTAAGGAAAAGGACGCTGACGGGCTTGACTAAGGGGCGCCATTGCGAAGGCGAGGATTTATTTTTTTTTTTTTTTGGTCGTTACTTAGAGTTTTGGAGGTGAGGTGTTTTTATTTGCCAAGGGCACCAAAACACGGCTCTGCCCCTAGCGCAAGTTTTCCTTACTGCGGCTCTGCTAATTTCTGTAGTGAAAATAGTGAATCTGTGCAAGGTGATTTGGATTGCGAAAATGTGGACGTTGACGTGGAATGCGAAAATGTGGACGTGGCTACTAAACAAAAATGTCATTTGTCAGAATATTGCAAAGTTCTGATAGCCGCAGAATGGAGATACGAGGGTTTCCTTTAATGTTTTTACAAACGATCACTAGATTGCAATATTGAAATGAGTCGTTACTCTATTCGTAAAATTTGACATTTGTTATTGTGAAATCAGTCGCAGCTTATAAATTGATCGAGTGGTTTGTTGACAGTGAGCGTTTAAAAAAAAACAAGTTTGTGAAAAAATGGATAACACTCGTGTAGGTTTTCATTGTATGGTTTTTTACGATTTTAGTAAAGGCCTAACTCAACACAACAATGCATAGATTCGCTTCGTTCAACTTTTCAGGAAATCATCAGGAAAGACTGTTTATAAATGATGAAGAAGATCGGCATTAGTGACTTACTGTGAGATAGAGGCATATTTTGGCATATTACAGACTGAAATACATTCGATTTTGCATGAACATTTAGCTGTGAAAAAGATCTGTTCCCGACGAATTCCGCATAATTTGACCAAAGTTCAAAAAAAGGCTCGCACTGATTGGTGTAAGGGAATGCTAAAAAAATCAACCTAAGCACTGCAAAATCCGTATACAACATCGTTACAGGTAACGAAACTTAGATTTATTCATATAAACAAGAAATTAAGCAACAATCCACTATTTGGGTCTACCAAGATGAACCGAAACCCACAAAAGTTGTTCGTCCATGAACCACTTCTCCCAAGTTGTAAATAATAATCGTTCGAAAATGTTCACGATTTAATTCCATTTTTAGCAGATATGATTTTTTTCAAGTTACTGTAAACAACACAAATAGCACTCGTATGTCAAAACGTTCTGAGTACTCAGAACGTTCTGAGCGATTATTTTTTACAACTTTCGACGCGGATTAACCCAACATTAGTGCATCGATGAACTTAATTCGACTTTTGGCGATGAAGCACCGTCAAGGACTACTGTTTGTCGATGGTTTGCCGACTTCAATCGTGGCCGTAGTTCGCTTAAGGACGAATTTCGTGAAGGTCGTCCAAAATCGGTTGTTGTTCCGGAAAACATTGATGTTGTGCCTGAAATGATACTGCAGGATCATCATGTGACTTATCAAAAATGTCAAACCGTAGGATAGAAGCCTCAATTGCCAGATGGCAGCACTAGTTTAGCGCAATCCCGAAATATACGAGGCAACCCTCGTATCTGTTATTAAGCGATCGCAATTAAAAATATCCTATTAGATTTCGGTGCAAAATTACATATATAAGTAACAAAAATACAGATTGTTACTAAATTTATTTCAGAATGCTAGTTTTGTATAAGAAACTTATAATTTCTGGGGGTTATACGTAGCCTTAATTAAGTTTTTTCTTACTTTAATTTTATGACTTACAAATAAGTACTTGTTTAGCGAAAACGAGGGCCTTTGAGTTTAATGGTCACCCCCTTCCCCTATTATTCCGTTAAATCGAGGGTTTATTTTATATATAAACCCACCATTAAAACTATATTAGTCTTTCCTACATTAGTACTGTAAAATGTGATTTTTAATTAAACCTTGTGTCTAAATTGTTTTACCATTTTTGATTTAAGTTACTTATTGTTACTTACTGCGAAATAAATACTGGTGACTCCATAAAGAACCAAGAAGATATTAGCATCTGAAAGTTTGGAGAAGCAGAAATACAACCCAGCGGGAAACAGGAAAACGAGGATTTGTAAATCGAAATAGAATGAACTCCATGATGTCGGTTGATGTTCAGAAACGGAAGCAATAATTGGTATATGATTCTTAGCATAGGACGGATCTAACAAGGAATAAAACCTTCCAGTCCATGGAGAAATTTTTCCAGATAATGTTAAAATTCCTCCAAATATAATAGTAATGCTGGCAATCGCATAAACTAAAGCAGAAAAAAGAACATTGAAATCCTCTTTCGAGACTTTACTTCTAACGTAATCAACAAAAGCATGGAGCTGACATAAACCAAATACTCCAAGCGCAAGCATATGTTCGGAACTTTGAACAGGTTGGAATCCAACGAATGATATCTGCATTGATAAAATTGTACCAACACAATACAGTGTGCTGTAAGCTATATAGATACGATGTGAAAATCTACCCGTTGCCATAAGTGTTAGAACATGGAGAGGGATTAAATTGATTAGGAACACATAACCACCCCAGGATGAAACCATGTAGAAGTAAGCGAGTGCTGCCATTGTAGACCAGAAGATGGTGCCGGTTTTAACAGCTTTGATCCACATGTAGTAAGTGAGCAACATACAGAATATAGCAATGCCTTCATTGTCATAACTGCCAGCTACGGATCTACTAATGTATCCAGGTACTATGGCTACCATAGCTGCGGCAACTAACCCGGATCCAGAATCCTGCAAAAATAAATATATAAGAATATTTTGCAACTCATATCCACATTAAAAATGGAGAAAAAGTAAAACAAAAAAAAAGGATAACCACATACAACTACTATAAATATCAGTACCCTCGAGGTAAACAAAACAGTAGTATTTCCACTCTAGCAATTCAAATAAAAAAATTATGTGAAGTGTGAATTTTAACACATTTCAGGGTTTTGTAGGTATTAATAAGTGTAGGAAGCCAACAGAATGATGGATGTCTAGGACAATATTTCTTCTATAATCACATCAAAATCAACAGTTTTTTGACAATCATTTTTATTTGATATTTGTGAGTACTAAATGCTTTCATTTAATTGTTTTAAACTAAATTTAAATCATTGGTAAAAATTTCGTCACAATAACATTTACATTAAATGTGATTGTTAAGTGATTTTTTCTGCTTTTGTTTCGTATCTAAGTATCCATTAAACTAATAAGCAATATATTGACAACTGGATATATTTTTTTTTTTTTCAATTTTAAAGACGTATTTCTCACTATTAACAATCTGTTATTTGTTTTATAAGTAAATCACTACTATAAATGATTTATTCCGCTTTGATACCTTAAAAACAAAAAACTAAAATAATTCAAACATAGGTTGAAACATGATTTATAATAGTAGGTGGAGGTTAAACAAATAAGCTCGATTCTCGGCTGTTATTTTATTTTTTTTATACATTGAATTTCTTTAATCCTGCAACATTGAAATTATTATTATGCATGGTTTCCCTAGTAACGACAAATTATTTTGACAGCAATTTTAAATCGCCTATGTTACAAATTAAAAGAAACGCAATTTTACATTACTGTCAAATGTCAATTACCATAGTAACGATAATACCTATATTGCAGGATAAAATAAATTCACTGTAAATATTTTTAATTTCAAAATATGACATACACTAAAAAACATTCATAACATTATTAGCAATAATTTAGCCATGAATAAAAAAATAATAATAGTAATAAATTTTGTCAAAAACACGAAAATTACAATATTTTAAAAAAACGCAATTTCATCAAAAATTGCTTTCGTACGTTTTCGGTTCAGATCAATGTACATTACTTACAATTTTTACAAAGTTTTTAGTTAAAGCCAGGAGCGTCCAAGCTTTTAGCTTCTCTGGGCCACATTATAAGAATACGAGTTGTTTTGGGCCACACATAAAATACTAATACTAATTAATATATTATATAGTTTGAGACTGATTTTATGATTATCTCTAAAGAACGCATTAAATTAAAAAATTGATGTGATTTCGCAGGAATTTAGTAACTGAATGATAATTATTTAGGATGCCAAAACAAGTTTTATGTCAAAATATTTTTTTATGGATTTTAATTCGAATGCCTAATACCATTATTTAAGTTTCTAAATAAGTGCAGTTTTTTTTATATAGCAAGGTTCATTAAGATTTTGAAAATTGTGCCTATGGCTTTCATTGGTTGCTTAAATCATAAGCCCCGCCCTCTGATTTCGTCAAACATAAAATTAAATTATTATTTCAACACTTCCCACTGGTTATTAAATTTACGCTTTTAAAAATTAAATGCAACATTTACCAAAATATGACTAGAATTTTGACAAAATAATTTAAATAAAATAAAAATGCAAAAAAAAACAGAAAAAATAAAATTAACAGAATTCGACCTAAATTTTGCAAATTAAGTTACATTATTAAGCGCACGACAAAACCAACTACGCTACTAGAGCTACTGATCTGGTGTGTTACATAGCGAATTAAATATTTAACATATTTTAGTTAAAAAAATAAAAAATGCGTTATTTTCCGAAAACATAATCTGATCAAAAATTCCTGTTGTACTATTCCGGTTCACACCAATGTACATTACTTAGAATTTTTTCAGATTTTTAGTTTAAACCATCTGGGCTACAGGGTGTGGGACAAAATTTTTTTTGCACAATTTTGGCAAAAATCGCATCAAAATAATTTATTTTGCAAAAATAAAATTTTGATCGTTAATCCACGTACTAAGGGCATTCATTTGATACCCTACTCATAATTTAAAAAAAATATATATATATTTTTTGATGAGCACATATTTGTTTATATTTTTAGGGGGATATGTTTTTTAGATGTTTTAGTATTTTTCCTATGTGCGGGTCAAAGTGTTGTATAAGCATGCCAAATTTCAACTCTCTAGGTTTAGCCGTTTGGCTACAATTTTTACCGAACAGACAGACAGACGACAAAATGACGGTATCAGGGTTTTTTGGTCATACCTACAAAACCCTAAAAATACATCGCTTACAAATTAATAGCAAATTGAAATTGTATTTGTAGTGTTATTAATGGTATTTGTAATCGCACTCTCATAAAGTTTGTAAGTTTACGACTTTTCGTTGAGCCGCATTCATAGGATTCGCCGCGGGTTGGACAAGCCTGGTTTATGCCTTTTGGGTTAAAGTGCGGGACAGTAATTTATTTTAGTATATTTTTTGAAAAAAACGTGTTAAAACAAAGAAATTAAAAAAAAATACTTTCACATCCTTAATCTACGTCTTAATAGCTTTCTTTTGATACCATATGATAAATTTTATAAAAATAATTGCTATTTTTTTCAACATCAAAAAAATTTATATTTTTCGATCCATTCGATAGCGTTTTTTTTTTCTTTTCTGAATTTAACCTTATAAACGTTTTATATCCTTAAGTTGGTTTTACACAGTTCAATTAATTGATCAATAAATTGATCAAGTTTTTTTGTCAATTAATTGAAAAATTTATTGGTAACCTTGGGGGAAAAAACATCACTTTACACACATCAATTTATTTATTAATTTTTTTTTAAATTTTTACATTACCATCTGTAAAACATGTTGACATATTTATCAAATTGAAAATATTGAAATAATCTTCACAAAATTACGAGCTGTGAACAAAAACAAAAGAAATAACCTAGATGATGATAAATTAGAACGTTTGAGGTTATGTTAGATTTGAAAACGAAACACAAATAATATATTTCGAGGTTATGCTACAACTTAACAGTTAGCAATATCTTAACAGATAAAAATATACCTAGAATTCCCTAAAAAATTGATGAAAAATTGACGAAAAATAGAACTTGTTCTATTTTCAAAATAAATTGATCAAATTTTTTGTCAATTAATTGATCATTTTTATTTTGTTCAAATTATTTTATCAAAATTCTAGTTATATTTTGGCAAATGTTGCATTTAATTTTTAAACGCGTAAATTTAATAACCAGTGGGAATTGTTGAAATTATAATTTAATTCTATGTTTCAATATATACGAAATCAAAGGGCTTATGACATAAAACAACCAATGGAAGCCATAGGCGCAAAATCTTAATGAACATTGCTATATAAAAAAATACTGCACATAGGCATTTCGATTGGCATTCAAATTCAAATTAACAAAAAAATAATTACATAAAATTTGTTTTAGCATCCCAAATAATTATCATTCACTTACTAAATAGCTGCGAAACCCTGAAATGTGTGAAAATTCACACTACACATCTATTTTTTATTTTTTTGCTTATCTCTTGGATTTGGTGGTTGAGGACCTTTTTTGCTCATTACTTGGATTTGGCGGGTGAGGACCTTTGTTTTTTTGTTTAATCAATTTACTTTATTTGCCAAGGGCGCCAAAAACATTGCTACGACTCTGATGGTGAGCAACTGTAATAGCCAATTAATTGTTTTAGTTAATTAGTACTGATAAGATAATAAGAACTAGCTGGTAGCTATCGTGCGATAAGAAACTACTGTAAATGACGTTCTACTTATTGAATATTGTTTTTGTGTTTAATTATTAAATATCTAATACTAGAATAAATTTTTATTTTTGCATCCGGGCTTAACATCCATTTAGCTGTGCTATTAACGAACTTCCATCAAACCTTCAATTAGAAATTTTTATGTATTGATATACATATATTGATATTTGCAATGTGAGATATAAAAGCCACATACAGGGAGCAAAAAAAGTATTTGAACCCATATTTTCATTAATATTTTATTTAATAATAATCTTATTTGCATATTATTTATTTTACGTATATAAACACTTAGGGCCGGCCTTTCCACCTTCAGATAAAGTTATTCTTACGAATAAACTATGCTATCTGGCAGTTAAGTTATTCGGTAGTCAAAGTAGCGAATAAGTAACAAATAAGTGCTGTTACTGTCAAAAAGTTAAAAATTAAATGATTTCTTGGAACAATAAATTGCAAAATGGATTTGAAAAAATATAATTTATTTGAATTTTATTAATTGTAGAAATAATGCCTTAACTCCAAAATAACAGTGCACCAGTCCACGGTGAGAAAAAAATATGGGCTAAACTAGGGAATAGGTACCTACACCGTTACAAGATATCTGTGTAGACGGCAACATATAACAATTTCACTAAATAATTCAAGGATTGTCTGTGGCTCTAAAACAATGATTTCTGGTTTATAAATTCATACACTATGCTACACAATTTTAATTGGGCTAATATGGTTAAAAATAAAGTACTATGCACCTAAAAACAAGATAATTAGGTTAGTTTTAGTTAGTAAAAGTCTAAAACCGAGCGGAGCGAGTTACCCATCTTCTAGTTTAATGACAAAACACTATCTTAGGTGAGGTTAGGTTAGTAAGGGTTTGGTTAGAAGAAGCCGAGCGAAGCGAGCTACCCATCTTCTAGTTTAATGACAAAACAAACTCACACTAACATAACAATGCCACAGTTGGGTAGGTACCTATTCCCTAGTTATATCAAAATATGAAAAAAGTATCACGTGCAATATCCAACTTATGTCTGATTTCATTTGTATGCCTTGTACGGAACATTAAATACACAAATTTCAACGAGTATTTTACGAAATTGCCCGCTATCCACGAGTGGTTGCAGCCTGGTATGAAATGTTAGTGAAACTGCTTTTTTCTGTGAAAAAAAGGCTGTCGAGAAGGATATTTTATATTAAACGTTAGCCGGGATCCACACCTTACCATACAATGTTTAATAATTCTAATATTCGCTTCGAATTTGAGCAATAAGATTATAATTGGTATAGTAGCAACTGCAGTATTACGCAACTTAAACGTTACAAGAGTGGATATAAAGAACCACCCACAAAAAGATCAGTACTGTGTCGGTGACGTACCTGAAGACACTGATTACTCAGAAGAAATAAAAATGAAAGAATACTCCGTGATTTAATTTCTTATTTTCAAATTTATTATAACTTATGTATTTTGTATTTAAATCAATCATAATAAAATAAAAAAATTAAATAAACGTAGAACAATTATTATCTACTATCTATTTTTCATTCCCCAAATTTTATTACAGGCTTACGACATTAGTAATTGCTAAAATCTTGTATAACGCATACATAAATTTAATTTTGTTAATGACAATTATCCCAAATAACGGCTCGACAGCTGTCAGTTTACCAACTTATTTATTTATTTCCACAGAGAAACAAAAAAAAAAAAATCTTTCTCAACGCCTTCTTCAGTTACACATTCAGTGTTACCAATCTGAGGATTCAATATGTCAGTCTTATTATCCGTCAGATAACTATCTGACAAATAAATTTGAATTGAAAGACGGGATGACATTTATCCAACAGATAAAGTATCAGATAACTTTATCTATCAGATAGTTACCCAGAAGTTTATCAGAAGGTGGAAAGACCGGGCCTTAATATGAAATTATATGTTGTCATATTATCTGTCTCATTTTGTAATACGAAACTAAAAGGGTAACTTCAGTTTTTAAGTTGTATATTTAAAATATCATCTTAGGGTCGTAGTTCTGAAGTGGCACCTTTCAAATATTTGACATGTCAATCACAATTTTGACATGTCAATCACAATTTTGACATGTCAATCACAATTTTGACATGTCAATTGCCATTTTGACAAGTCAATTTGTTATCTGACATACAGTCTGTTCCAAACGGTTAAGCGGAACTAGATTTTGCAATCTAGTTACTTTCATCGTTTAAATCGTGCCTTTCGGCCTTTTTGTTTTAGCTTTGTAAATCATACTTACAATAAACATTTTTTGGTTAGGGTTAATATCATTTTAAAATGTCATTTTCTTTATATTTTGATTTTTTGTGTCATTCTTAATACAAATTTCTCATTTATTTATTTTTTTGTCATTAAAATATAAAAAAAAAATATTTAATTTTGACATATGTAATTCGTTTCCATGGTTTCATTGTTGGAATTTTAAATTTTGACATACCAACATGAAAAATGAAATAACCCAAGCAAGGTCCCTTCTCGTGACAACCTCAAAGAACTAAATTCCCATTTAGTTCCGCTTAACCATTTGGAACAGACTGTATGTAGTTTTTGGTTGAATATAACCTCGATATAATAAAACTTAACCACAAATTTAAAAGCCAGATTTACAAGTTTACATGTTTCCATATAAGTCTATTTACACCACAACAGTCACCAAAGTAACCAGATCTAGTTTCGTATTACAAAATGAGACAGATTATATAAGCAGTTCACTTTTGTAAGAACAAACTAAGAGGGAATTTTGTTTTCGATAGTTTGCACCTTTGAAGCTGTTGAAGATGTTGGTATTAAAAAATGTCACTTTTTAAAATGTCGATCCATTTGACATAATGAAAAATGATATCTTAATTACAGCGTAAGGAATATTTTTAATTGACATTTAAAGTCAGTAACACACTATAAAAGTAACCAAAATAACCAGATCTAGTTTGTTCTTACAAAAGTGAACTGCTTGTTATATATATATAAAATCCCTAATTTCTGTGTGTCATCGTAACGCTAAGTTGCTAGGAGGAATGGGTTTTGCGGGGTGTGGGCGGTAACGAAGTGAGTAGTAGGGGGCGACGTATACGACGAAACCACAGATTACTACAGATGCGAAACTCCCCATTCTACTTTTCTTATCGCTTGCGCCATTTTGTTATTGGTGTTGTAAACAGTTAGTGTCAGTTAACGCGCGCTTTTAGTTTGCTTCATTTTTATTATTAAAAATTGATGTGAAGTGTGAATATTCACACATTTCAGGGTTTCGCAGGTATATAATAAGTGAAGGCGGTATGCTGAGTGTGTAGGACAAATTTTACTTTGTAGTATAAGCTGTTCACTTTTGTAAGAACACACTAGATCTGGGTATTTTGATTACTTTTATGGTGTGTTACTGACTTTAAATGTCAATTAAAAATATTCCTTACGCTGTAAAACCGACTTTAGGTTGATAAGGTTATGATCATTATAATTAAGATATCATTTTTCATTATGACATCTGTCAAATGGATCGACATTTTAAAAAAGTGACATTTTTTAATACCAACATGACATACAGCTTCAAAGGTGCAAACTATTGAAAACAAAATACCCTCTTAGTTTGTTCTTACAAAAGTGAACCGGCTATAATCACGGCAAAATGAACGATATTTTTAAAATAATTTATCGTCTGTTAATCATATAATAAGATTGGTTATTAAATTTACGCTCTTAAAAATTAAATGCATCATTTGTCAAAATATAACTAGAATTTTGACAAAATAATTTCAACATAATAAAAATGCAAAAAAAAAAAAACAGAAAAAATAAAATTCACTCCGTACTCGAACTCGAAACCCTTCGTTTCACACCAGTGCTCTAACCCATTTCGCTATCGCACGCCTTGCATGTGACTGTCTTACATTGGTATAAATTTTGTACTTTGTGAACCAAAAATCACAAAAAATGCGTTATTTTCCGAAAACATAATCTGATCAAAAATTCCTGTTGTACTATTTCGGTTCACACCAATATACATTACTTAGAATTTTTTTAGATTTTTAGTTTAAATCATCTGGGCTACAGGGTGTGGGACAAAATTTTTTTTGCACAATTTTGGCAAAAATCGTATCAAAATAATTTATTTTGCAAAAATAAAAATTTGATCGTTAATCCACGTACTAAGGGCTTTCATTTGATACCATACTCAGAATTTAAAAAAAATATTTTTGTTTTCGATGAGCACGTATTTGTTTATATTTTTAGGGGGGTATGTTTTTTAGATGTTTTAGTATTTTTCCTATGTGCGGGTCAAAGAGTTGTATAAGCATGCCAAATTTCAAATCTCTAGGTTTAGCCGTTTGGCTACAATTTTTACCGAACAGACAGACAGACAGACAGACAGACAGACAGACAGACAGACAGACAGACGACAAAATGACGGTATAAGGGTTTTTTGGTCATACCTACAAAACCCTAATAAAAATGGATAAAATTAAAGAATCAGTTGGTATTCGAGGCCGAGGTGGTACTTGGTGTATGGTATGTGGATGTACTCCAATACAAAGCAGAAATTATATAGTTTTTTTGGACTACCGAATGAACCAGAGAGGTTAGAATATACCTACCTAGTGTTTTAGAATTTCATATAATTCTGATAATATTTTTATAGGTTTAGAACATGGCTACAAAAAGCTGGCAGAATGGATTTGCTTGATATGGATATTGGAAAACGAAAGCATGTAAAAATCTGCTCATTGCATTTTGAGAACAGAATGTTTTTAAATGATTTAAAAAATAGGCTTCACACACATGCAGTCCCAACTTTGTTATTGCCAGCCAATGTTGTTTCAGGTATGGTTTCATATATTTTTGTCTTTGGGAAATAAATAAAACTTGAAATGGAAATTTTTAGAAATAACAGAAACTGATTCAAGTAAAACGAACATCATTTTCGGATGCAGAAATAGTCACAGATGTTGTGGGAGCAAAAATTAATGTTTTAGATGTTCAATATTTTCCTCCAAGCAAACCATTAGGTAAAGTAGTTTCAAATATGAAATTTTAAATATAATTACTTAAATATAACCTCTAATACTAAGTATACATTTTTAGTGGTTTCAAGTTTGCCCGATTATCAGCAGCCATCAACATCGAGAGCATCGTTTGATTTCCATAAAAATATTTCTGAATTGGATGCTGCAGTTCAAACCAGCAGAAAATTATCGTTTGGTACTCCGCGAAAGAAGAAGTTACAGCAAAAAATCAAGAACCAACGGGCACAATTGTCTAGATTGGTAACGAGATCAGCATGTGAAGAAGACACGGTTAAAGAAGAACTTGTTTTACTTCAAAAACTGTGTTACAAATATTTTCCTAAATCATTGGCCGATGTTTTAAATGCACAGATTACGTTAATCGGAAAATCAAATAAGGGTTTTAGATACTCTGACAAATTTAAGCAATTTGCGTTAAATATATACTTTTTGGGGCCAAAAGTCTAAAAACAATGTATTATTATTATTTTGATTATGTTTATGTACGTCTATCCTATTTTGTAAGTAATAATAAATGTTAATATAGCTATAATAATTATACAAATAAATAAGCAAATATATATTTTGTATATTTCTCTTTTTTAATATTTTTACCTAATACCTGTTAAATCCTGGTTGTAACAAAAATTATATATAATTAAATATCCAACATTTACTACATATTTCTTACTTATTGTGTAACAAAACATAAAATAGAAGTTTTTGTTTAAAATTTATCTTTAAAATTCCCGCCCGACCAACACCAATGGCAAAATGGCAGCCGTGGTTGAAGGTCACCAAATAATGCCCCGCTACTTCAAAGGTGCCGACGCTGAGTTGCGTATCTGCTAGTAGTACTAATCTGTGACGAAACAGATAGCTTACCAGACACTAGAGCAGAGCATTGCAGTACTTACGGTGACTCGAGCAAAGGTTGTTGTGTCAGGGGCATGTTTTGAATTGATGTTACGCAACGTATAATGACCCGCGGGCCGTCTCCAGCCCGATACTAAATTTTTAAACGACATGCATTGAGCGGCTTTTTAGGATTTCCTAGGTATAATCAGAAACAGCTATACCATTGATGTCCAGCATATGGCCCGCGGGCGGTAACCAGCCCGATTCGCGACTGCAAATAACAGTGAGACATCTGGTGGTGACTGGCTAAATTAAACAGAAGCGTATATTTAGATAATATTTGTAGCGTGTTGTGCTGCAGTTTATGTGAATTAAGAAGTATTTTAAAATATAGTGACTTAAGTACAGTGATTTTTTGTCCAAATATTGTTTGAACAGATAAATATTAAGAAAAAACTTCTGACATATACGCTTTTCGGCCGCCATCAGCTGTTGTACGCAGCGCCGCCAACGTTAGTTTCAGTCGCGAAAACTAATTTTTAAACTTTTAACGACATGCTTTGAGCGGCTTTTTTTGATTTCCTAGGTATAATCGGAAACAGCTATACCATTGATGTCCAGAATATGGCCCGCGGGCCGTATCCAGCCCGATACTACTTTTTAAACTTTAAACGACATGCATTGAGCGTTTTTTTAGGATTTCCTAGGTATAATCAGAAACAGCTATACCACTGTTGTCCAGCATATGGACCGCGGGCCGTATCCAGTCCGATACCAATTTTTAAATGACACGCATTAAACGGCTTTTTAGGATTTTGTAGGTATAATCAGTAACAGCTATAACATTGATGTCCAGCATATGGCCCGCGGGCCGTATCTAGCCCGATACTAATTTATTAACTTTAAACGACATGCATTGAGCGCTTTTTTAGGATTTCCTAGGTATAATCAGAAACAGATATACCATTGATGTCCAGTATATGGCCAGCGGGCCGTATCCAGCCCGATACTATTTTTTAAACGACACGCATTAAGCGGATTTTTAGGATTTCCTAGGTATAATCAGAAACAGCTATAACATTGATATCCAGCATACGGGCCGCGTGCCGTATCCAGCCCGATACTAATTTTTAAACGACAAGCATTAAGCGGTTTTTAGGATTTCCTAGGTATAATCAAGAAACGTTTTTGTTTTGTTAATATACGCAGAATCATGCAAATTTTAATAATTAATTCCTGCATATATTGATTTTTATTCGATATCAGTTTGCCAACGTTGTTGGCAACTGGGTCTGCTAGTATTAATATAAAAAGATATAATCTGTCTCATTTTGTAATATGAAACTAAATCTGGTTACTTTGGTGACTGTTGTGGTGTAAATAGACTTTTATGGAACCATGTGAACTTGTAATTCTGGCTTTTAAATATTTGGTTAAGTTTTATTATAACGAGGTTATATTCACTCAAAAACTATGTATGTCAGATAACAAACTGACATGTCAAAATTGTGATAGACATGTCAAATATTTTGAAAGGTGCCACTTCAGAATTACCACCCTAACATGATATTTTAAATATACAACATAAAAAATGAAATTTCCTTCTTAGTTTCGTATTACAAAATGAGACAGAAATAACCTGTTCACTTTTGTAAGAACACACTAGATCTGGTTATTTTGGTTACTTTGATGGTGTGTTACTGACTTTAAATGTCAATTAAAAATATTCCTTACGCTGTAAAACCGACTTTAGGTTGATAAGGTTATGATCATTATAATTAAGATATCATTTTTCATTATGACATATGTCAAATGGATCGACATTTTAAAAAAGTGACATTTTTTAATACCAATATGACATACAGCTTCAAAGGTGCAAACTATTGAAAACAAAATTCCCTCTTAGTTTGTTCTTACAAAAGTGAACGGCTTATAATAATCCATTTAATTGTTTTTAATAAAAATTGAAAAATTAAAGACAAAAAAAAATATTTGATGCTTCAAGTTTTCATTCAAAGTTTGGATTAATATTTAGAATATATAATCCGTCTCAATTTGTAATACGAAACTAGATTTGGTTACTTTGGTGACTGTTGTGGTGTAAACAGACTTTGGCGTATCCGTGTGAACCAATACTATGACAATATTATAAATGTATTGTCAATACACAACATAAACCAGTGGCGTAGGGAGACCTCCGCTAGACTTGCCCTCCCATAAAAAAAATAATAATAAAAAAAATAGATAGTTTTTTTTTTTTAATTTAAAAGAAGATTTAGGTAAATCTTCAAAAATACATCAAATTATTGTCCTATAGAAATTTTTATCCAAGGCTTGGTTTACTAGTTACAAATTTTTTTAAACTTTAAAGTTTAATAACTTCTGTTTCCAGTTTCGGATTTTAATAAAAAACAATAGGGTTCTTCCCAATTATTAGGAGAATTTTTTAGTACCAGAACGAACTCTTTAAGTTAAACCGTTTTTGAGTTATCGTGTATACACACAGACACACACACATACGGACGGCACTTCGAAAATAGGTTTTTTGGATTCCCTGGACCATGAAACGTGGTCATCAGTCAAAATCTCGACATCGAAAATTTTCGCGATTACAATACTTGCCCCTTATATATTAAGGTCGGGCAAGTAAAAATGAACTTTCCCTGTTAGTTACGTATTACAAAATGAGACAGATAATAGTACTTTTGCATCTATAATCGCTAGAAGGCGGCGTGGCATAGATTCAACCAATTTTTTTGTTACGGCAGAATCTATTTTTTGCCATTCTTCAACGAGTATTGTTTTCAATTGTATTTTAAATGAAAATTTTCTTTTTCTTATATTTAAGTCTAAAGTATTCCACAGATTATCTATAGGGTTAATGTCGGGACTCTGAGGATGAGTTATAAATCGCCCTGGCGCATTATACAAGAGCCATTCTCGGGTTATTTTAACCGAATGCTTTGAATCTGTGCACTTCCAAATAAATTATGGCGCAAAATTCGTGCTGTCATATTATCTTCAATATATGCCAAATTTTCAACTTCTCCCCAAGCCATACAGTCCCAAATCATAACGTTTCCTCCTCCGTGTTTCACAGTAACACACAAATTTAAATGGTTTTTTACGTGGAGATCTTTCCTTGAAAAACCCCCTTTGTGTAAATAGTTTCTCACTGTTTGTGGCGTAACAGTAACTCCAGATGCTAAAGCAAGATGTTTGGCTAAGCATGGGTCACTACTGAAAGGATCTTTCCTAATTTTATTTAATTAAAGCCGAATATATCTTCCAGTTAAGACCTTTGGGCGTCCTGTACGAGGTTTATTTTCAGTTGAACCTGTCTCAATTTGCTTTTTGACAACGTAAAACACTGTAAACTTATTTAAATTTAACACTTTTGCAATTTAACTAAACTTTTCCCTTGATTTTTTAGTAAGATTACGTTCTTACGAGCGCCAATGGATAATAGGGGATACGCATAAAATTTGTATTTCCTTAAAACTACATTATTTTGATATGTTAATGTTAGTTATGTCACCTAACAAAACAAAAATTACATTTTAATTAATATTATACCCAAATTTTTGAATTAAAATATTGTAAATTTGAAATAAGCCGACCACGGAGCGAAGGTTGCCGAGTAAAAACGACAACATAATCTTTACACGTGTATGTATTGTATTGTTCGAGAGTTTTTTATTTGTTTTTAAACAATTTGTAACGCATTTATTATTAAAATGGCAGATAAAGATTTTGTTAGGGCTCAGAGTGATAATTTACCCAACATTGATGCATTTATGCTCATGGAATATATGAAAAATAATGAATGCTACAGTGCTGAAGAAATACGTGGTGTCAAAGCAGACCTGTAAGTAATTTTTATTTTATATTCTATAACTTTATGTAAACAAACGCTGCAACTCTGTAAAATGTAAATATTTATGTAATTTAGATGTCAGAATTTTACTACATTGTTTACATGAAGTTACAAAACGTTAGAGGCATAATTGAAATACTGCAATATATGAAATACTGCAATATAAGTTATCTATTTTAATATAAAATTTAATTCGGTAAACATGTATAAATTGTTTTTATAGAATTAAACTTTATTTTAATTAAAATCACTCTAACTTTACATAACCTATAAAAGTTATACAAACAAATAAGTTCACAACGGACTATGTACGCCGGTAAGCTAGTAGTGTCATGCGTCAGTTAGAAGGGGTATGACGTCACACGTCGTTTTCGCGCGCTACATACATTTATGATTTTTTTAAGCCTTCAAATTACAAAAATAAAAATAAAAACTATTTTTTATGTTTATATGCAACAAGAGGAATATAATAAAAAAAAATTAAAAAATCATGCCTATCCCCTATTCTTTTTACAACTATATAACATTCATACATCAACTAACATAAATATTCGATATTTGTTAAGAACAAACGTTTTACCGCACAGGAATAGACAATAGAACATGTATTCGTACTGTTCAAATACTTTTTTTGTCATTAATTTATTATTTTTCACTAAAAAAAAAATTAAATGGTTTACGGTTTTACAATAATATGACAATGTATAATTTCATATTAAGTATTTATATATGTAAAATAAATAATATGCGAATAAGATTATTATTAAATGAAATAGTAATGAAAATATGGGTGTTCAAATATTTTTTTTTGCTCACGGTATGAAGGAGAAGTTCAACTTTTAATTCATTTTTATAAATGTTTACAAACGATAAATACCAACATGTAAAATCATATGCTCGTAGATTTATATTACTATTTAATCAAAATATAAAGACTATTCCAAACCTACAGGCGGAACTAGATTTTCAAATCTAGTAACTTTTACCGATTGATTGAAGTTTTTGAACATTTTGTTCACGAAAAGCCAACTTCAATTTATTAAAAAATAGCTAATGACAACTTACAAAAATCAAAATTCCAGTAATACAATGTTCCGTTACTCGACGAAAGTAACCGCGGTTGAAGTTTCCCGTTCCGACAGTGTACGACATTAACTTTTTCAGGAAAATTGTTAGGTTACGGAACGCGGTTACTGAAAATTTTGGTTACTTTTTTGTAACCAAACTAACCGTGGAAATATCGCGGTTAGTGTGGTTATTTCCTCCCACTACAAACTTCAGATCTAATGTAAACTACAAAAGGCGGGAATTTCAGAACAATTACAATAAGGCGAGAGTTAAGTGGAGGGAATTAATCGTTTCTTTGTAGTGCAAGTAGTAAATTATAATATTATTTTACTATAGTCTATAATTAAAACAGTAAGAATTAGTGTAAGTAACTGATTTTTAGTAATTTTGATCGATGTCGTGAAAAATAATATCGGGAAAAATCATATATGTTCTTATATAATGTGCCATTGTAAACAAGTACTAATAAAACAAATATTTTTATTAATAAGTTTGTAAGAGAATATCTATAACCTATAACGTCCATAAAATGACAGTTCAGTTGTCTGTTTTATCAACTGTGAGGTGTGACTAACGTTCCGTAACTAAAACGCGTTTTCAGATAACCACAACTTACCACGACTATACCGTAACCGCAACCGCGGTAGTTAGGTGTGCAGTTACCGAACATTGTATTAATTCCACCTAAACGTTAGGAATAGCCCTTAGTTGGTTTTTTTTGGTTTAAGCGGAACTAGATTTTCAAATCTAGTAACTTATACCGATTGACTGAAGCTTTTGACAATTTTGCTTAGGAAAAACCAGTTCAATATATAAAAAACTAGCTAGTGACAACTTGAGAAAATTTAAATTCCATTTAGTTCCGCTTGAATGTTTGGAATAGCCTATAAATTTTTTTAAAAACTTATCTGTATTCAATCTACTATCCAAAACCTTTTATTTGATGAAATTATTTAATTAAAAAAAAGTACAGTCTGTTCCAAACGGTTAAGCGGAACTAAATGGGAATTTAGTTCTTTTAGGTTGTCACGAGAAGGGACCTTGCTTGGGTTATTTCATTTTTCAAGTTGGGATGTCAAAATTTAAAATTCCAACAATGAAACAATGGAAACGAATGACATATGTCAAAATTAAATATTTTTTTTAGATATTTTAATGACAAAAAAATAAATAAATGGGAAATTTGTATTAAGAATGACACAAAAAATCAAAATATAAAGAAAATGCCATTTTAAAATGATATTAACCTTAACCAAAAAATGTTTATTGTAAGTATGATTTACAAAGCTTAAACAAAACGGCCGAAAGGCACGATTTAAACGATGAAAGTAACTAGATTGCAAAATCTAGTTCCGCTTAACCGTTTGGAACAGACTGTACTTATAAACATTTGCATATTATAATTTTATTCATTCTTAGCTTCAGACAGAACTAGATTTTGAAATCTAGTGACATTCAATGATGGAATGGGAATTTAAGACTGATTGTTTTAGCACAATAAATCGGGCTTCATAAGACAATTTAGATTAAAAATGTCAGTTTTATTATAGCTTGATCTTTAAATAATAAATTAAATAATACCTTGACAACCGTACAACATAACAATATGACCTGATAATTCAAATAAAAATTTGACATTGAAACGTAAACTGACATATTTTGGGCAGATAAGCCAACAGTAAAAAATCACTTAATGTAATATTTAAAAAAAAATTACTATTTAAAGTCTGTTTCTTTGGTTTAGGCGAAACTAGGTTTTCAATTCTAGTTACTTTGAGAGATTAAGTGCGGCTTTTGATAATTTTGTTTAGCAAAAACCTACTTCAAACCATAAAAGGAGAGCTGACGACAATTTAAAAAAATGAAAATTCCAGTAAGTTCCGCCTAAACGTTTGGAATAGCCTATATTTCCACACGAAGCTAAGAAATGGATAATAACGAGTAGTAATTATAAATTATTATTTTAACTTACCCTAAGTTCTTTGGTTAAAAGATATGTGACGATAGTTGTAAAAGATGAAAACAAGGGTGCAAGAAATACACATACATTACGTATGTCTACAGTAATATTTACAAGCCAGCATAAATTGTAAATAACGGCTGATGTAACCATAAGACCAGGATAAATTGTACCTACAATTAAAAGTTATCAATATCAGAAATATAAAATAAACAAACAGTTATTAAAATCTTTATTTCACTATCTGCAGTTTTGGTTCTCGCCAAAGTCATAATTACTGTAACTTTAACAATGGTAATGCCCGAAACTGCAGTCAGTATAATAAACAAATCAGTGAAACATAACAATATAGTATCGTTTAACAACCTTTTATCTATAAGTGAGTTTCACAAAATTACACTGTCGACAATTCAAAATATTAAATTTTTTTTTTTTTATTGCGTACCTCCAATGATACGTCCCAAAGGATACCATGCTCTCTCATCAAACCAATTGTGAAACGAATAAAATCCCTGTTCTGTCAGGTATTTAGTAGTTCGATAATTGAAATACGGATCGAATTCATGAATTACACTTTCAAATCTTAGAACTGAAAATAATCTCGTTGCAAAGGCTGAAAAAAACAAACATTTCGATAGTATTACCGGCGAATTTGCTAGTAGTTATGTTAAACTTACAAAGAATAGCAGCTATAGATAAAATTGAAAGAGTTAAAAGGGTTTGCTGCTTATCTGAAGTCATACTAACACCAATACCTTTCCCCAGCCCCAACATCTTGCTTTCCTACAAAATGTAAACAATTCAATAAAATTTATTTACTAGAATTTAAAAATTTGTTGACGTACACATTCACCACCCTTCTTAAAATAAAGGTTATCGCGACGCCGGGCAAACAAGTTCGTGGCACATGCGTAGTTCACTCAACTGCCGCTAGAGAAGACGGGGCAGCGCGGTAGATTTGATTATATGATGAAATCCCTCGATAAACG
Organism: Liopterus haemorrhoidalis; assembly: GCA_963971575.1. Lineage (NCBI taxonomy): Eukaryota > Metazoa > Arthropoda > Insecta > Coleoptera > Dytiscidae > Liopterus > Liopterus haemorrhoidalis. The sequence goes on from OZ020611.1 coordinate 140,483,314, forward strand.
CGATTAATTGATTACGAGAAATTGGTATGCTATTGAGAAGTGACATTACCGGTAGCGGCGCTGTAATCGAAGGAAATATAACTAGCGAGAGTAGTACCTTCAATATACAAGCCGTCAATTTGTACATAACGAACAAGTTAATTTAAGCAAAATACATTTTTATTTTATTAAAATGCGACTAAATATTTGTACCATTTGTATAAGCTGTTCATTTTTGTAAGAAGACACTATGGTCTGTTTCAGAGTAGAAAAAAGTAGATAGCGCTGCGAACCGAGTACGATTTACACTGATCAAATACAGTATAGCGGAAAATTTAAAATAAGTTCCAACTAGGATATGGGCATAGCAACTGGGTTAGCAAGTGATTTTTTTTTTTTTTAATATAAAAAAGGTTAATAAGGTACTGAAATAAACAAGGCAGATTATACACTTACGTTATTTATACGACATAAATTCAGTTTAATGGGAAATTTGAAAAAGTTAAAAAAATATTAATTTTAAAAATTATGTATAAGCTGTTCACTTTTGTAAGAACACACTAGATCTGGTTATTTTGGTTACTTTTATAGTGTGTTACTGACTTTAAATGTCAATTAAAAATATTCCTTACGCTGTAAAACCGACTTTAGGTTGATAAGGTTATGATCATTATAATTAAGATATCATTTTTCATTATGACATATGTCAAATTGATCGACATTTTAAAAAAGTGACATTTTTTAATACCACCATACATACAGCTTCAAAGGTGCAAACTATTGAAAACAAAATTCCCTTTTAGTTTGTTCTTACAAAAGTGAATTACTTTTATAAGCTGTTCACTTTTGTAAGAACACACTATAGTGCGTTCGAAGGTGAGTTTGCAATATAGCTCTTATGGCAAATGGGAGCGGTGTTGCCAAATGTTGTAAAAGTGTCAAATGTGTCAATTATAATAATATGAAAAACTCGTATTATTTACAAAAATCAACTCTTATAAAACTCAAAATAACACTCAACAAAAACAAATGGCCATTTGTAGATTACTGCGTCTTCACAGATCAGCGCGTTTTAGAGCTGGCAACGTCGACTAGCAAGAAAAGGATAGCGTTATTCTGTAAACCCATTAGAGAGTATGAAAAAGAACTACTCCATATGTCCTGTACTGCATACTCACCTTCGAACGCACTATAGATCTGGTTATTTTGGTTACTTTTATGGTGTGTTACTGACTTTAAATGTCAATTAAAAATATTCCTTACGCTGTAAAACCGACTTTAGGTTGATAGGGTTATGATCATTATAATTAAGATATCATTTTTCATTATGACATATGTCAAATGGATTGACATTTTAAAAAAGTGACATTTTTTAATACAGTCTGTTTCAAACGCTTAGGCGGAACTAGATTTTGCAATTTAGTTACTTTCATCGTTTAAATAGTGCCTTTCGGCCGTTTTGTTTAAGCTTTGTAAATCATACTTACAATAAACATTTTTGGTTAAGGTTAATATCATTTTAAAATGTCATTTTCTTTATATTTTGAATTTTTGTGTAATTCTTAATACAAATTTCCCATTTATTTATTTTTTTGTCATTAAAATATTTAAAAAAATAATTTAATTTTGACATAGGTCATTCGTTTCCATGGTTTCATTGTTGTAATTTTAAATTTTGACATTCCAACGGGAAAAATGAAATAACCCAAGAAAGGTCCCTTGTCGTGACAACTTAAAAGAACGAAATTCCCATTTAGTTCCGCCTAAGCGTTTGAAACAGACTGTACCAACATGACATACAGCTTCAAAGGTGCAAACTATCGAAAACAAAATTTCCTCTTAGTTTGTTCTTACAAAAGTGAACCGCTTATAAAGTCTGTTCCAAATGGTTAGGCGGAACTAGATTTTGCAGTCTAGTTACTTTCATCGTTTAAATCGTGCTTTCGGCCGTTTTGTTTAAGCTTTGTAAATCATACTTACAATAAACATTTTTTTGTTAAGGTTAATATCATTTTAAAATGTCATTTTCTTTATATTATGATTTTTTCTGTCTTTCTTAATACAAATTTCCCATTTATTTATTTATTTTTTTATTAAAATATATAAAAAAATAATTTAATGTCATTCGTTCCAATGGTTTCATTGTTGGAATTTAAAATTTTGACATTCCAACGTAAAAAATGAAATTACCCAAGCAAGGTCCCTTCTCGTGACAACCTAAAAGAACGAAATTCCCATTTAGTTCCGCCTAACCGTTTGAAACAGACTGTACTATATATAAAAATAGAGATTTGGCTAAAAGAGTTTAAACAAAGCAATAAAACAAACAATATACTATCTTCAGAGCTAAAGTTTCTTATTTAAATAATTATTGTAAATAAAAATTAAAAAAATATGTATATATGAAGGTCTTAAAATTATATCAATAACTTCTTCTTTGGGCACAATCAGCTGGGCTGTCTTTTGGCCTCACATTAGTCCTCTATCTTGATCTGTTAATTGTTAAGTGTCAAAAAATATTTATATGTCAGATAACCTAAAAAATATATAACTGCGTAAAAACAAATTACATGGAGAATTTTCTCCATAAAATCTACGCCAAGAGTATAAATAAAAGTCTAAATATGTAAATAATAACAAAATATATGAGAAAAATTAAATAATATAAATAATATATATTTCCAATGTACGACACTGAACGTCTGTCAACTTGGACTAAAAACAATATTTTTATAGTGTAATAGGGATGACGATCTAAACCAATCCAAAACAAGGACAAACATCTCCTATCTTCTTACACACATTTTTCTTCTTTGAAATAGACCATAGATCTGGTTATTTTGGTCACTTTTAGGGCGTGTTACTGACTTTAAATGTCAATTAAAAATATTCCTTACGCTGTAAAACCGACTTTAGGTTGATAAGGTTATGATCATTATAATTAAGATATCATTTTTCATTATGACATATGCAGTGGCGTAACAACCGAGCCAGCAGGGCCCTGGACGCGGGCGGGCCCCCAAATAATGGTTACCGGGGGCCCCAAAATGAATTTTGCGGGCGGGCCCCCGGCTTCATTCTTACGCCACTGGACATATGTCAAATGGATCGACATTTTAAAAAAGTGACATTTTTTAATACCAACATGACATACAGCTTTAAAGGTGCAAACTATTGAAAACAAAATTCCCTTTTAGTTTGTTCTTACAAAAGTGAACAGCTTATAAGCGCTACCATGTATCGAGATCAGTGATGGGCGCGTAAGTTACACAGTGATGGGCGCGTAAGTTACATGATGTAAGTTACCTCATTGTTGACGCGTAAACAATTGATGTAAAGTAAACACAAAAACTCTTGTAAACAACGTAAACAATGTAAACAATGATTTAGACATGCGCACTTGTTTTGAATTACAGAACCTCATTATCAATACATTTTTATAAATAATAAAATTTTAATGAAACGATTTTAAATGAAAAAGTAAGTATATAAAATTAAGACAAGCCAATATACATAGGGTTACCAACTCGACCCAGTCCAAAAAGAGTACATTTCTTAAAAAAAAAAAAATCATGCCCATATTTTATATAGCAATTTCTACGTACCTACTAACTATCGTCTTATCATTTTTTACATATTTAATAAATAAAAAATTGCTAAGATACGAAATACGTGTATTTAAAAAATCAAAATAAACAATATGCTATATAATATTACAAAACATATTATACGACGAACAAAACGTAATTTACTCAAGTACGATCAGCAAAATTATATTTGGTTTTGCTTCTCACTTTTTTTAATTCATTTTTATTGTCCACACAATATTTAAAAAATTGTTCACAATTAAAATTTTTAAAATAAATTGTACCATCAGTAATTTTTTTACTGATTCTGGCAATAGTCCAGCAGCGGCCTTGGGGGAGGGGCGGTCGGGCGACCGACCTGGGGCGCCAGGCCAGGAAGGGCGGCGGACGGTCAGGTCATCAGTTATATTTTAAAAGTGAGGATTTTTTTTGCTCTTCACTTGGATTTGGTAGGTGAGGACCTTTTTTTTTGCTCCTCACTTGAATTTGAAAGGTGAGGACTTTTTTTTGCTCTTCTCTTGGATTTTTGTGAGGGCTGCAAAAAAACTCGCTCGGGGCGCCAGACTTGCTAAGGCCGGCTCTGCAATAGTCTATTTCTTTCATCAGTCCAAATACTCTTCATGCTGAAAATCCTTTCCGAATTTGCGCTGTGCGCTGGATCGTAAAAAAAATTAACATATCTTTCGGAATTCTGAAGATGTTCTTTGATTTCTTTCTTCAAAATATATAATCCATTTTGAATCAGCTGACAGTTTTGAAAATTCTTCATTTCTTCAATTATTTTTTTTAAAAAGAGTACATTTATTGAATTTTTAGAAAAAGTAAGAGTACATAATTTTACTTGCTCAAAAAGAGTACATGTACTCTTAAAAGAGTACGGTTGGTCACCCTAAATATACATATTAATAAAAATGGAATCTGCATTATTATACAGGTGTTACATACAAATTAGTAAATATATGAATATGAAAATAAAAAAACTTTTTTCTTTAAAAAATTCAGTCTAATTTTTTTAATAACATAATACATTAAATTTCACCTTTAAGAAAATTAGCCTATATTTTTTAATAACGAAAAGATTCGTTGCAAATTTTGCATAGCGCCCTATATTTTCTTTCATTTTCTTTAATTAAAACAAAACCTAGTTCTTCAGAACTATTCCTTTGGTTTCTTCCCACAATGTTTTAATAAATTTATTGTTTTGAACTGAATATACTTGTTCATTAACTCTCTATTATTCGTATTAAATAACTAAAACTAACCTCATTATTTGACAGTTTACAAAGTTTACATTGTTGACAAGTTTACCAATTGTTTACATAAGTTTTCACGTAAACGTAAACAATAAAAGTTTACGTGTAAACGCCCATCACTGAAGTTACATGATGTAAGTTACCTCATTGTTGACGCGTAAACAATTGATGTAAAGTAAACACAAAAACTCTTGTAAACAATGCAAACAACATAAGCAATGTAAACAATGATTTAGACATGCGCACTTGTTTTGAATTACAGAACCTCATTATCAATACATTTTTATAAATAATAAAATTTTAATGAAACGATTTTAAATGAAAAAGTAAGTATATAAAATTAGGACAAGCCAATATACATATTAATAAAAATCGAATTTGCATCATTATACAGGTGTTACATACAAATTAGTAAATATGAATATGAAAAATAAAAAACTTTTTTCTTTAAAAAATTCAGTCTAATTTTTTTAATAACAAAATACATTAAATTTCACCTTTAAGAAAATCAGCCTATATTTTTTAATAACGAAAAAATTCATTGCAAATTTTGCATAACGCCCTATATTTTCTTACATTTTCTTTAATTAAAACAAAACCTAGTTCTTCAGAACTATTCCTTCGGTTTCTTCCCACCATTTTTTAAATAAATTTATTGTTTTGAACTGAATATACTTGTTCATTAACTCTCTATTATTCGTATTAAATAACTAAAACTAACCTCATTATTTGACAGTTTACATTGTTGACAAGTTTACCAATTGTTTACATAAATTTACACGTAAACGTAAATAATTAAAGTTTACGTGTAAACGCCCATCACTGATCAAGATGTATAACACAAGGTAGACATCAAATTTCAATACATATTTAAAGTCTTATTTCAGTAGATTTATTGAAGTGTAATTTGTATGTAAGCAGGTGTTAAATTCCGGGCACGTAATTTTGTGGTACATTAGAAGCTGACTGTCAATCAGTGATGGGTAGAGCCCTGCGCGGATAAGCTTTTCTGTATCCGCATCCGATCCGCATCCGCACATCCATGATCCGCATCCGCAGCTTTTGTAAATAACAAATCCGCATCCGATCCGCATCCGCAAAAATATCCGCACTTCAGGTTTTGCTGTCAGTTTGAAAAGAACTAACAAATTTCGCCTGTTTAGGTAATCTCTGCTCTAAAACGCTACTGAAAATTTTTGGATTTACCAGCTTATTTATTACTAACCTAACCTAAGGGACCCCAAAAGTTTTAAGGCCTAGATGCGCTAATAACTTATTTAAATCTAGAGAGAGATAACAATTTTGGGGGGCCTAAGCGTTCTTTTTCGTAGGGAGTAAGTGGCGTGCTGCTTTTTTTAATATTGAATTTTTAAAAAAAATCAGAAAAGTTACTTGATAGAAGGTGCTTCATATTTTTAGGATCAAGTAATTCTCTTACGCCATTTCGCGCATGAGTTAGGCGTTGCAACTTTTTCAAATAGCAACATGTGTCATTTTTCAAATTTTTGGGATCTGCAAGACTTTTTACTTCGGGTAGTATAAAAAAATTGGCAGGTTACATAATAAAATTTTCGAGAAAAAATTATGTAGGTAAATTTTGGTATTTAAATAAAACTTACTAATCAGTTTTATGTAAAAAAAACCTTTATCAGATTTAAAAGCCAGAATTAGAGCAGAGGTAGGAAGAATTACGTCGAAAGTGTACCAGGAAATTTTTGTCCAAAATATTATTTTCTATAATATATTCAATAATAAAAAGAAAGTTAAGTTGATTGTCTCAACTCAGTCTTGATCATGGACAATTGTCTTAATAAAAATAACATAAAGTGAGATTGAATGCTACAAAATATTATGTATATACAGACAACCGAAAATAACCGAGGACTGCGTAGTTAGAACACAATTGCTTGTTTCTCCGAAAGTAACCGAAGATTTAATGTTCACGCGGATAAGCGGATATGACATTTAATCCGCATCCGCATGGTTTAAATGATAATTTATCCGCATCCGCAGAAAAGTTGCGGATATCCGCGGATACCCGCGGGTTTGCAGGGCTCTAGTGATGGGCGTGTAAGTTACATGATGTAAGTTACCTCATTGTTGACGCGTAAACAATTGATGTAAAGTAAACACAAAAACTCTTATAAACAATGATTTAGACATGTGCATTTGTTTTGAATTACAGAACCTCATTTTCAATGCATTTTTATAAATAATAAAATTTTAATGAAACGATCTTAAATGAAAAAGTTGGTATATAAAATTAGGACAAACCAATATACATATTAATAAAAATCGAATTTGCATCATTATACAGGTGTTACATACAAATTAGTAAATATGAATAAGAAAAATAAAAAACTGTTTTCTTTAAAAAATTCAGTCTAATTTTTTTAATAACAAAATACATTAAATTTCACCTGAAGATCTTTGGAATAAAACAGTTTGTGATGTCAAATTTGCGTGTTTTATTTTAGACTTTGCTCTTTCCGTGGTAGAATACAAATTCATATTGACCGTTTTTTTTTATTTCATCCCTAAAGGGTGATAAGGGGTGAAATGTGAATTCAAACATTCCTTAATATCTCTTAGGACCAATAAGATATCTACTTGGTTTTTGCTTACAAAGATAACCCGTACAAATACCGAAAAACTAATTTCAGAATTTTGACCTAATCAACCCCTAAAGGGGTGAATCTACAATTGGGGCGAATTATACATCCTGTCGTATTTCCTGTGTTTGTCGGGTATTAACATTCCTTTTTGGCACTTAGGTGTCTTTTTAAGATATCTGGAAATAGTTTTGACTGTTTCTATAAATTTCACCCCTAAAGAGTGAAAAGGGATGAAATGCGATTTCAAGGATTCCTAATATCTCTTTCGTATTTTCTGTGATTGTTGAGATGTCACATTTCTTTTTGGCACATAGGTGCTTTTTAAAATATCTCGAAATGATTTTGACAGTTTTTTAAAATTTCACCCCTAAAGGGTGATAAGGGGTGAAATGTGATTTAAAAGAATCCTTAATAACTCTTAGGACCAATAAGATATCGACTGGGTTTTTGCTTACAAAGACTACCCATGCAAATTCCGAAAAACGTGTTTCAGGATTTTATCCTAATCAACCCCTAAAGGGGTGATTCTACAATCGGGGTGAATTATACATCCCGTCGTATTTCCTGTGTTTGTTTGGTTGCAACATTCCTTTTTGGCACATAGGTGTCTTTTTAAAATATCTCGAAATAGTTTTGACAGTTTTTTAAAATTTCACCCCTTAAGGGTATCATGTGATTTCAAGAATTGCTTAATATCTCTTAGGACCAATAAGATATCGACTTGGTTTTTGCTGACAAAAATAACCCGTACAAATACCGAAAATCTTATTTCAGAATTTTGCCCTAATTAACCCCTAAAGGGGTCAATCTACAATTGGGGTGAATTATACATCCCGTCGTATTTCCTGTGTTTGTCGAATTTTAACATTCCTTTTTGGCACATAGGTGTCTTTTTATGACATCTTGAAATAATTTTGACAGTTTTTTTAAATTTCACCTCTTTAGGGTGAAAAGAGGTGAAATGTGATTTCAAGATTCCATAATACCTCTTAGGACTAATAAGATATTGACTTGGTTTTTGCTTACAAAGACTACCTATGCAAATTCCGAAAAACGTGTTTCAGGATTTTATCCTAATCATCCCCTAAAGGGGTGAATCTACAATCGGGGTGAATTATACATCACGTCGTATTTCCTGTGTTTATTTAGTTGCAACATTTCTTATTGGCACATAGATATCTTTTTAAAATATCTCGAAATGGTTTTGACAATTTTTTAATATTTCATCCCTAAAGGTTGACTAGGGGGTGAACTGTGATCTCAAGGATTCCTTAATATCTCTTAGGACCTATAAGATATCGACTTATTGTTTGCTTGCAAATATTATCCATACAAATGCTGAAAAATTTATTTCAGGAATTTGTCCTAATCAACCCCTAAAGGGGCGGATCTACAATCGGGGTGAATTATACATCCCGTCGTATTTCCTGTGTTCGTTTATTTGCAACATTACTTTTTGGCACATAGGTGTCTTTTTAAAATAACTCGAAATAGTTTTGACAGATTTTTAAAATTTCACCCCTAAAGGTTGAAAAGGGGTGAATTGTGGTTTCAAGGATTCCTGAATATCTCTTAGGACCTATAAGATACCGATTGCATTTTGCTTACAAAGATTAGCCATACAAATACCGAAAAACTTATTTCAGGATTTTGTCCTAATCAATCCCTAAAGGGGTGGATCTACAGTCGGGGTGAATTATACACCCCGCCGTATTTCTTGTGTTTGTTGAGTTATAAAATTACTTTTTGGCACATGTGTCTTTTTAAAATATCTCGAAATGATACTGGCAGTTTTTTAAAATTATATCCCTTAAGGGTGAAAAGGGGTGAAATGTGAATTCAGGCATTCCTTAATATCTCTTAGGACTAATAAGATATCGACTTGCTTTTTACTTATAAAGACTACCCATACAATTGTCGAAAAACTTATTTCAGGATTTTGTCCTAATCAACCCATAAAGGGGTGAATCAACAATTGGGGCGAATTATACATCCCCTTGTATTTCCTGTGTTTGTTGACTTATAAAATTACATTTTGGCACACATGTGCCTTTTGAAAATATCTCGAAATGTAATTGACAGTTTTTTAAAATTGCATACCTTAAGGGTGAAAAGTGAATTCAGGGATTCCTTAATATCTCTTGGGACCAATGAGATATCGACTTGATTTTTTCTTACAAAGATTACTCTTACAATTGTCGAAAAACTTATTTCAGGATTTTGTCCTAATCAACCCCTAAAGGGGTGAATCTACAGTTGGGGCGAATTATACATCCCGTTGTATTTCTTGTGTTTGTTGAGTTACAAAATTACTTTTTGGCACATATGTATCTTTTTAAAATATCTAGAAATGGTATAGACAGTTTTTTAAAATTATATCCCTTAAGGGTGAACAGGGGTGAAATGTGAATTCAGGCATTCCTTAATATCTCTTAGGACCAATGAGATATCGACTTGATTTTTGCTTACAAAGATTACTCTTACAATTGCCGAAAAACTTATTTCAAGATTTTGTCCTAATCAATCCCTAAAGGGGTGAATCTACAATCGGGGTGAATTATACACCCCACCGTATTTCCTGTGTTTGTTGAGTTATAAAATTACTTTTTGGCACATATGTGTCTTTTTAAAATATCTCGAAATAATACTGGCAGTTTTTTAAAATTATATCCCTTAAGGGTGAAAAGGGGTGAAATGTGAATTCAGGCATTTCTTAATATCTCTTAGGACTAATAAGATATCGACTTGCTTTTTACTTATAAAGACTACCCATACAATTGTCGAAAAACTTATTTCAGGATTTTGTCCTATCAACCCCTAAAGGGCTGAATCTACAATTGGGGCAAATTATACATCCCGTTGTATTTTCTGTGTTTGTTGAGATATAAAATTATTTTTTGGCACATATGTGTATTTTTAAAATATCTCGAAATGTTATTGACAGTTTTTTAAACTTGCATCCATTAAAGGTGAAAAGGGGTGAAATGAGAATTCAGGGATTCCTTAATATTAGGACCAATGAGATATCGACTTGATTTTTGCTTAAAAAGATTACCCATACAAATGCCGAAAAACTTATTTCAGGATTTTGTCCTAATCAACCCATAAAGGGGTGAATCAACAATTGGGGCGAATTATACATCCCGTTGTATTTCCTGTGTTTGTTGAGTTATAAAATAACTTTTCGGCACATATGTGTCTGTTTAAAATATCTAGAAATGGTATTGACAGTTTTTTAAAATTATATCCCTTAAGGGTGAACAGGGGTGAAATGTGAATTCAGGCATTCCTTAATATCTCTTAGGACCAATGAGATATCGACTTGATTTTTGCTTACAAAGATTACTCTTACAATTGCCGAAAAACTTGTTTTAAGATTTTGTCCTAATCAATCCCTAAAGGGGTGAATCTAAATTGGGGCGAATTATACATCCCGTTGTATTTCCTGTGTTTGTTGAGATATAAAATGACTTGCTATTTACTTATAAAGACTACCCATGCAAGTACCGAAAAACGTATATCAGAATTTTATCCTACCCCTATCAACCCCTAAAGGGCTGAATCTATAATTACTTTTTATTTTACTAATTATTTTTTGAATTTCCTATTTATCTCCCCTACTATAATTTTAGGGGTGCTTAATAAATTTCTGACACGCCAAGGGGTAAGTCAAAAAAATGTTGAGAACCACCGGTCTACAATGATGGTCAGAGGCGTAGCAGGGGGGGATTGGAGAGAAACTTCTTCACACATATTATTATTATTAACATTAATGATTATTAACATAATTTTTTGATGATAAAAAAAATATTTTTTCTACAAAATTATCTATAAAATCAGAATTGGTAATAAATATTAATCACTTTTCACATACAAGGGTTTATTATAAAGATAAAATTACTATATAGACTGGTCCAGTGTTCACATTTGTAATTTTTATTCATTTACTGAGTAACAGTGAACTGCACTGTAAAATTCAAAATCAAAAATAAATCAAAATTTTTCTTTCATATCTAGAAGTTAAAAAAAAAAAACTGAAATTGATTTGAACATATTTAGTCTATTTTTTACGGTTCCGAAAAATACAGGTTCTCAAAACCTTGTGTTATATGGTAAATATGAGCACTTTTCCCTCTCCCTGTAAGCTACTTCGAGGTGGGAGAATTTGTGACCACACCTACAGTGAAGTATTAAGACTACTGGCCACCGCACCCCGCGACCAACGAAGAACTTTTGAGTTCGCTACATTACGACCTTAAATAACTAAAACTAACCTCATTATTTGACAGTTTACAAAGTTTACATTGTTGACAAGTTTACCAATTGTTTACTTAAGTTTACACGTAAACAATTAAAGTTTACGTGTAAACGCCCATCACTGCTGTCAATCATCTAAAATTATTAAAATATTACAGTCTGTTTCAAACGGTTAGGCGGAACTAAATGGGACTTTCGTTCTTTTAGGTTGTCACGAGAAGGGATCTTGCTTGGGTTATTTCATTTTTCACGTTGGAATGTCAAAATTTAAAATTCCAACAATGAAACGAATGACACGGAAACGAATGACATATGTCAAAATTAAATTATTATTTTTTACATATTTTAATGACAAAAAAATTAAAAAATGGGAAATTTGTATTAAGAATGACACAAAAAATCAAAATATAAAGAAAATGACATTTTAAAATGATATTAACCTTAACCAAAAAATGTTTATTGTAAGTATGATTTACAAAGCTTAAACAACACGGTCGAAAAGCACGATTTAAACGATGAAAGTAACTAGATTACAAAATCTAGTTCCGCCTAACCGTTTGGAACAGACTTTAGTTTAGTTGGACAGGAGCATCTCAAAATTAAATCTGCAACTTGCACCTGTAAAGCAACAACAAGAGCAAGTACAGTACCATCATTAATTCCTGAGCGTTATGTAATACTTTTACAAAAACATTTACAGGCTATTTCAAACTGAATGGGAATTTTGTTCTTTTAGGTTGTCACGCGAAGGGACCTTGCTTGGGTTATTTCATGTTTTACGTTGGTATGTGAAAATTTTAAATTCCAACAGTGAAACCATGGAAACGATGAATTTATTATTTTTTCTTTACATATTTTGAAGACAAAAAATAAATAAATAAATGGGAACTTTTTATTAAGAATGACAAAAGATTAAAATGCAGTGAAAAGGACATTTTATAATGACAATCAATTTAATCTAGAATTTGCAATGTGAGTATGATTTACAAAGTTGAAACAAAATGACCAAAAGTCCGAAAAAATAGATAAAAAGTACTAGATTTCAAAATCTAATTCCGTCTAAACGTTTGGAATAGCCTACAGTTTCAAAAATTCTTGTTGAACTATTCTAGTTCACATCAATGCGTATTATTAGAAATATTTCAGAATTTTAAATTAACACCCCTAGATTATAGGATAGGGTGACCATTTTCTTAAGAAGACAATGCGGGACAAATCAAGAATGAGACAATGCGGGGAAACAAAAGGTCGTCACTTTCCAAATATAAGTGAAGAGCAAAAAAAAAGGTCCTCACCTCCCTAATCTCCAAGTGAAGAGCAAAAAAAAGGTCCTCACCTCCCAAATCCAAGTGTAGAGCAAGTTAGGAAATCAAAAGTTAGAATGCGGGACACCCAGTCAAAATGCGGACAGTCCCGCAAAAAGCGGTACGAATGGTCATCCTATTATAGGATGTAAAACAAAAGTTTTTTATTATCTGTCTCATTTTGTAATACGTAACTAACAGGGAAAGTTCATTTTTTATGTTGTATATTGACAATACATTTATAATATTATCATAGTATTGGTTCAGACGAATACGCCAGTCTGTTTACACCACAATAGTCACCAAAGTAACCAGATCTAGTTTCATATTACAAATTGAAACGGATCATATATAATAAAAAATGAACTTTCCCTGTTAGTTACGTATAACAACTAGCTTACAATTAGCTTTGTCACTAGCTAATTTTTTAATGTTTGAAGTTGGCTTTTGCTAAACAATATATTTCACAAGCTTCAATCAAATGGTAACGGTCAGTAGAATTCAATACCTAAAAAGTTCCGCTTAAACGAATTCAATTCTAGTTCTGCTTAAACAGGCTATACATTTAATTTTCCGTAACATACAAATTTGTATTATTTCCCAGTATTTTCCCGATATGCAGACTGATAAACTGTACATACCTACAAAACCTTAAATATTCATAATTTTACATACAAACTTTACTAGCTGAAAATTGTTTTATTAAAAAATAAGTTATATTATTTTAAAGTTTTCAGAAGCTGAATTATTGTACATAATTTTTAGACACGTGGAATTCGTATGCCCTGAGCATCTCTTCCGGAACGAGGTTCTGGAACATTGTCATCATACTCCTCGATAATCTCAACTTGACCTCCCTGTGCACTAACAGCCTGCATAAACACCAACTTTTCCATCAAAGGTCTGCGTTCCTCTTGTAGTTCTTCAATTTGGTCCTTAATACCTTCTATTCTCCTTACACAATGTTCTATTCCATCAATAGTTGATATTTTAGCATAATAACTGCTACCAATCGGAATAAATACCTCATTCGTGTGGATTACTTTTCCTTCGATGAAACAAAGAGGCAGTTTTGTGTCTGGATTTTCTGACACCGGGACCATAACATCATAACATATGTTTCTATGAATCGTCTCAAGTTTTTTTCGCAACGTTTCATAATCTTTGATTCTTTGCTCTTCCACTTTTGTCAGTTTTAATTTATTACTACAACACTGAAAAAGAATTAGTAAACAAAAATAAATAGGTTATGTTATAGCTGTCACCTCTTTTAATTCTTTTATATACGTTAATTCTTCTTTACTTAATTCATTATGATGCTTAATAATTACATTCTTAGCCATTTTTAAGAACAATTATTTTGCTTATTGCTGTATTTGTATGTACATATAAATATAAAATTATTGTGAAATATACGCAGTTGGCTACACTGCCTTGATTAGGTTTAAGTGCTTAAGTTGTGGTAACATTGATTTTTGATCCTTTTCTTAAGGCGACGGTCAAAAGTGCTACAAAAAGAGAAAATTAAGTTGGGTATACTGAAATTTTTGCCAACAGTAATAAGAAGTTACTAGTTATTCCTATTACACGATAACAATGATGAAATTATTGATTTTATTATAATTTTCGTTTCATTAAATTCCAATATAGTACTCTTGTAACACATTTAACATTATTCGTTATCCTACAGTAGTACTACTATATTTTTAACAATTACCTTCAAATAATAAATTTTAGATCTAAAGTCTGTTCCTTTGGTTTAGGTGGAACTGGATTTTCAATTCTAGTTACTTTTACCGATTGATTGAAGCTTTTGATCATTTTGTTCAGGAAAAGCCAACTTCAATATATAAAAATAGCTAAAGACAACTTACAAAAATGAAAATTGCGGTTAGTTTCGCCTAATCGTTTGGAATTTGGAATAGACTGTAGTTTTCTTTGGTTTAAGTGAAAGTAGATTTTGAAAACTAGTATTTTTTAACGTTTATTTGAGGCAAAAGCCTATTTCGATAGTTAAAGAGACAGCTTATGACAACTTACAAAAATAAAAATTCTATTTATTTCACTTCAAATATTATAAAGAGAGCTCATGACAACTTAGGAAAAAGAAAATTGCAGTTAATTCCGCTTAAACATTTGGAATAGCCTTTAGTCTATAAACGGAACTAGATTTTGAAAACTAGTAACTTTTAACGTTTAAATAAGGCTTTTGATAATTTTGTTTAGCAAAAGCCCACTTCAATAGTTAAATAAACAGCTTATGTACTTAGACAACTTACAAAAATAAAAATTCTATTCAGTTCCGCTTAAACGTTTGGAATAGCCTATAGCTATGTTTATTATTATTATTTTATTTTTTTCATACTCAGTGGTTGGTGAATACGTTAATTAGGCGATGCGTCGTATCGGGGCGCATATCTTCTCAAAGGGCGCTGAAGTGAACAGAACCAAGTCAAAATGGTTTTAGGGATACTGCCTATAGCCTATTTCTTTGGTTCAAGTATAACTTTTAAGTGAGGCTTTTATTTAGTTTTTGATGTATGACTTTTCAAGATTTCTATTTTTAAAACGCTCCTAAGTTAAAATAGTTTTAGGAATATTAAAGTTACTTTTTTACAAAAGTTAACAGAACATGAGAAATCCAAAAACTCAAACAGTAAGTCTCTATCTTCAACTGTTTTAAAATATCGACTGACTGAAATTTTGAAAATTTTTAATAGTTTTTCAAAACGATTCCAAGCTAAAATAGCTTAAAGCAAGGTTTCCCAAACGGTGGGTCGCGACCCAGTACCGGGTCGCGGTAAGCGAAATGCCGGATCGCATAAAAACTCGCGAAATATAGATGTTTTTTTTTTTTATTAAATATCATTGAATCCGTAAGTAAACATAGGATCTGAGATAGAATTGCAAGACTCAGATATTGATTTTATAATTGAACTGTCGTGTAATACAGCACTCAAAGCCGTCTTCGACAGAATACCATTGATAGATTTTTGGATAAATTATCGTCAGGAATACCCAGTTATAGCGGAAAAAGCAATAAAATTCCTAATGCCTTTCGTCAGGACTTATAAGTGCGAAGCAGGTTTCTCAATATTAGTTTTCCTTAAAAATAAGTACCGAAACCGATTGGAAGTAGAACCGGATCTAAGGATAAAGCTATCATCGTTTTCTCCTAATCTGAAATTATTAGTAAAAAATAAACAGAGCCACACTTCTCATTAATAATTTATTGGTTCTCATTAATCATTTTTGCTTAATTTCTACAAATTTTTGTAACGGTTAATGCTTTTTTATTATAATTATTATGTGAATAAATGAAAACTGTATGAACATCCATATGTTTTAGTTTACCTATGGGCTATTATAGGCGGAAAAAATTTAGTGGGTCACGAAGAAAAAGTGTGAAAATTACCGGGTCACGAAAAAAAAAAAAGTTTGGGAAACGCTAGTAATCCAAAAATCCCAACCGCATGTATATATATATATATATATATATATATATATATATACAGGGTATTTGTTTGAAACAGGACACCCCGAAAATCTCCTTTATTTGTTATATATATACAGTGATTATTTAATGGCGAGACGACGTCACCGAATTTTACGTGCCTCCTAGCAGAATACTATGACCTTGAAGAAAATTTGATTATGAAGAAAAAAAGATTAAGCGAATGCGCGCATAATCGCCTGCTAGGATGTGTATGAAACGGCATATTATTAAAACTTCCAGTGACGTCGTCTCGCCATTAAATAATCACTCTGTATATATATACAGGGTATTTGTTTGAAACAGGACACCCCGAAAATCTCCTTTATTTGTAAAGATTTAGAACAAAAGTTAAACTAGACAAAAAGGCCCATCTAAAGGTTACTATAAGAATTCTGAGGCACTTCCTAAAAGTACATTAAATTAGCTCTACAATGACACCAAAAAATCATATTTTTATGTTAACCATTTCAAAATGGCGACCATTTATTTACAAAATAATAATCAACATAAGTTTTACAAAGTTGAACGTAGCAAGCTTTGAAAACAATAAAAAAAGAAATAAAATATCTCTAAAATAAACTGTTATAACTAGTTATTATATGAAATAACATGAAATAACTTTAATTTTTCAATTAAATGTTTTATAAAGAACAAGAGTTTAATAGTTTATTTTGCTTATTTTTGACGATAGAAGATTTAGAAGAAAGGGTTAGAAGTAGGGTTACCAACCGTCCTACTTTAGTAGGACATTTCCTACAATTTACCTCCTTGTCCTACGTCCTACCTACTGTTAAAAAATATCGGAAATGTCCTACTTTCTAGAATTTTTACTTTTGAAGACGCCTTAAAGTTAAATGCCAAAACAGTTAATAATAAGTGGTTAAATTTTTTTCAAAGTGTAAAACACGAGGAACAATTTTCCGAATTTTTAAAAATATTCCAGTTTATGTTTGCTATTACAGCGCATAATGCTGTTGGGGAAAGAATTTTTAGTTTCATGGAAGCACAATGGTCAGACGAGCGATATCGATTGTCAATTGATACACTTAAAAATTTAATGTTCGTGAAATTTAATTATAAAAATAAAACATGTTTAGAATTTTTCTATGATGTCATTAAGGATAAAGCTTTATTAAAAAAAGCAGATACATCTAAAAAATATGTATAATATATATATAATTATATATAAAGAAAATTTAAAAAAATGTCCTATGATTTATTTTATATTTTTATTTCTAAAATGTGATTTTATTAAATATAAAGAAAGATGTGAACCAATAAATATATAATTAAATTTTCATATTAGTAGTATTACTTATTATTTATTGATTGTTTCTTGTTAATTATATGTTATTAAGTAATTTATAAAAATGACCTATAATTTATTTTATAATTTTATTTCAAAAATTAAACGATAATTAATAGTGTTGGATCCCATAATAAGGTCTTTTTTTTATAATGAAGCCTTTTTGAAAAATTGTTTAATAATATATAATCTATAATAAAATGTTTTTATAATATTATTAAACAAATTTTAAAAAAGGCCTCATCATGAAAAAAAGGCCTTATTATGAAAAAAGGCCTTGTTATGGGATTTGACCTTAATTGTCAGGTATCTAAATATTTCGTAACATAATAAAATTAAAAAAAAAAAACTGTTCTACTGTGTCCTACCAAACTACTATTTTTAGTAGATATATCCTACTCTGCCACGAGAGACATTTGGTAAGCCTAGTTAGAAGTGCAATCCGGGATATCCAAGAGTGTACTCTTATAAGGGCGATGGAAGAGTTTTTATTAAGAATGAGAAAATGTGTAGACAATAATGGTGGTTTGATCGAACACTTGTATTTTTTTTTTTGTAAAATAATTGTAAAAAGTAATAGTTTTTTTTTTCTACATAGTCAAATAGTTTATTTTAGAGATATTTTGTTTCTTTTTTTATTGTTTTCAAAGCTTGCTACGTTCAACTTTGTAAAACTTATGTTGATTATTATTTTGTAAATAAATGGTCGCCATTTTGAAATGGTTAACATAAAAATATGATTTTTTGGTGTCATTGTAAAGCTAATTTAATGTAATTTTAGGAAAAAAATATAAAATTATCGATTCCCTATGCTAGATCAAAAGTTGACATCATTTCCGGTGAAACCGGAAGTGCCTCAGAATTCTTATAGTAACCTTTAGATGGGCCTTTTTGTCTAGTTTAACTTTTGTTCTGAAGATTTTTGGTATCTTTACAAATAAAGGAGATTTTCGGGGTGCCCCGTTTCAAACAAACACCCTGTATATATAAATTAGGGTGACAAATTTCTTGAGAAGGCAATGCGGGACGGAGAAAAAAAAAGGTCGTCACTTCCCAAATATAAGTGAAGTGCAAAAAAAGGTCCTCACCTTCCAACCTATAGGGAAAAATTGCTAAGCGATATGACATCTGGTGGGATTTTACAGAAATAGACATTCTATCGAGCTTTTTACATTGACTAGAAATGGGAGTTTACTCGTGTCGATTTTTTCTAAGTATCTATTTACCGACCGCCAACATATATAAGGGAGGTATTGTGATCATACCGATTTTGACGTTTCGAGATTTCGATGGATCTCCACGAATTGAGGTCCCTACATAAAGTTTTGACTATTTTTAGCATGATGTCTGTCGGTCTGTCTGTCCGTCCGTCCGTCTGTCTGTCTGTGTACACATGCAGGGCAAATTCGGCTGAAAGGATTTTTATGAAACTTCATTTTTAAGTTTCTGCCATCAATGGCACGCGTTGATCAACTTTTGGTAAAAATCGGTTGACTAAAAACGGGAGTTTACTCGTGTCGATTTTAAGATTTTTGCGAATATTTCACAACATAAAAATAATTCGAAATAATTTATTGAACAAAAGTTGCTATAAAAGCAATAACCAACAACTTTTATTTGTCACATTTTTTGATAAAACGAAAACAAATTGAAAATTTTTTCAACAAGTCTCAATTTTTTCGTACTTATATGTATCGTTTCCATGGTCATGATAAATAATATCTCTGTTAGAAAATATTAGGCCAAGTTATTTCTACTCTGCTGCTAGAATGTATTTTATACAAGTACTTTATGATGGCGGTCGTTCCTGTGGTGGCCACAGCTGATTTTTTTTCATACTTATATGTAACGTTTCCATTGTTATGATAAATAATATCTCTGTTGGAAAATATTAGGCCAAGTTGATAAAGTGAATAGTAAATGTTGTTTTGAAAGAAAGGGGCGGCGTTTCGCCAGAGCCAAATCTCATTTTAACTAGCATACCCGTTTTCTCTGACGAATTGTTTGTGGTGGACTTACACGGAACATTAACCAATAAATTGTATACTAAAATCCAGTGGCGGCGCTAGCTTTTAAAATCAGGGGGGGGGGCAGAAAATATTGAAATATTTTTATCGTTTACACATGGAAATACAAGTGATGACCTAAAAAAAAGGTCCTCACTTCTAAAATACATTTTTCTCCAAACAATTCTGGGAGGAGGCAGAGCAATTGGGGTGGAGGGGGGGCGCTGGCACCGCCACTGCTAAAATCTTCAATTCAACCAGTGTTGTAATAGATACATTTGAAAATATATCTAGATACAGATACAGATACTTTAGGAAAAATGTATCTAGATGCAGATACAGATACAAATTATAAAAATTATCTAGATACAGATACATTTTTTTTTACAATGTATCTAGATACTTCAAGATACTTTTAAGATACTTTCGGAAAAATGAAAACACCACAAAAAAGAGAAATAACTAGAGCAAGGAATATATTTGTTCACAATAAAAAATAAGTTATGCCCTATTATTACTCTTAAAATAAACACAAATAGCCTTTGAAGCTGTGTGTCAGAAATATTAACTAACTATATACCTATGTAATCTTTAAAAAATCACTTTTTTATTCCAATTTCAGCGGATATCTCGAACATTTTTTGTTCGCTAATAAATTACTGATTATTAAATGAGTATTTAGGATGACAAAAATAAAACAACAATTTTATTTATTATCTTTTTCTTTATTTAATTCACATTTATAAAATTAATTCTTATTCTTAGATTAGATAATTACTTAATGGTTGTTTTTTCTTAACCGTTGTTAATAAAATTATTAAGGCCCGGTCTTTCCACCTTCAGATAAAGTTCCAGGTAACTATCTGACAGATAAGGTTATTTGTAACTTCATCTGCTGAATAAATGTCAATACCAGTCAGTGAATTCAATACGTCAGTCTCATTATCCGTTAGATAACTATCTGATAGATACATTTGGATAGAAAGAAGGGATGACATTTACTCAGCAGATGAAGTTAAAAATAACCTTATCTGTCATATAGTTACCTGGAAGTTTATCTGAAGGTGGAAAGACCGGACCTTAATGTTTTTCTTTATTTATTATTTTTTTAAATTTATTCAGAGCTGGAAATACAATTACACTTTATTAAAATTTTATAGATAAAAATAAATTAAATAAATAAATAAATTATAAGTTTGAGAATTATGATAAAAATAAAAAATAAAAAAAAAAAATTAAAAGAATGTTTTCCAAAATTTAATTAATTACATATAGAACTTGTATTTTATCATAATTCTCAAACTTATAATTTATTTATTTAATTTATTTTTATCTATAAAATTTTAATAAAATGTAATTGTATTTCCAGCTCTGAAAATGGCTTACGCCGAAACTAGTTAGTTAATATATTTTTTTTTAAATGAAATAATTTTATTAACAACGGTTAAATTAACTCCTGTTAAAATTTGTTTTAAAATTCAAATATCTGAATGATGCTAAATGTATTACCAACTTGAAAAATCGTAAGGACATATTTTGTAAAAAGACCTTGAAAAAGACAAAATAGGAAAGTATCTGAAAAAAGTACCTGAAATACAGATACTTAGATACTGATTTAAATATCTAGATACAGATTTTAAAATGTACCTAGATACATTACAACACTGAATTCAACAAGCCGGTTATTGCATAGTAGAGTAGGGTGACCATTCGTCCCGCATTTTGATTTGGTGTCCCCAGGGCCGAATTTTGCTCTGTACTTATATTTGGGAGGTGAAGACCTTTTTTTTGCTCTTTACTTATATTTGGGAGGTGAGGACCTTTTTATTGCTCTGTCCCGCATTGCCGTCTCCAAGAAAATGGTCACCCTATAGTAGAGCATATTTGATAAAGTTTCCATAACTTTTGGCCAGGCAAATTTTAAAATTTCAGTGTAAAATACTGAATATGTATAAATAATTTATTCTAATTGTTGCAAAATATTTCTCTTTTCTCTTGAATTATATACAAATTACAAGAAAAAAAATATGTATAATAATTAAATTTTTAGTAGGAAAAATAAAGTTTCCATACTTACGGCAGCCACTGTAGCTTGCACGTTGTACCACTTTTTTTAACGTGATGGCTCCAGTTTAAGTCGCACGTTATCGTGACTCCCAGATCAGCCTGCTCTTCAAACACTCGAGTTGTTGTCTGTGAATAACAGTGAATTGTGGCAATAAAACTAAAAATGGTGCATTTCAGCCTAAGCTTTATTCTTTCTATACACATATTGTACATAAATTATTTTTGTTAAACTAGAAAGCTATAAAACTTAACATCATGAACATTGACGAACATTGTACAACATAACAATTGTCGTTAACTGTAGAATACTGTTGCAATGAAATGAAAATTGAAGAAAATAAAAATGACAATACTAACATAAGATGAAGAAAAACATTCCAGTCGTTTTGAAAAAGCTCCATCTGAAAGGATGACAGCTGCGCATTACCTAGATATAAAAAGATATGCAATATTCCGTACCTCTCATAAATATTTCAAACTGTAGATGCTATTTGGTTACATGAACCACATGTGTTCAATGCATATAACAGTTTATTTTTGTAATACATCACAATTGCTACAACACAATCATGTGACTGACATAATATATAAATAATTAAATTCTATATTTTTTTCTAATGCATTACCCAATAACGCATCACCGAGCTAACAAAGACAAGTCGATGGCTCAGATGTCAACAAGACAGATATCCAAGGCCCTAGGGGCTGTGCAAGACGAGTTCGTTGTAGCAAAAGCAAGAAGCACACCCAAGTGAGCGTATCAGTGTGATATTGACACAGATCAGACAAGTAGACAGAGATGCCCGATGATGGATGCATATTATCATTACCCCACCCTTCCTCCGACCCTCCATAACGCCCGCCCACACAATCAACTCATAACTCTATAAAGGACTCGTTCTCTCCCTCCCGGGTCCCCCATTTTTTCCCCATATTTAATCGGTAATCGTACATCAAGTGATATCAAGTTATATATATATATAAATCAACTCTGTCAGTTCCTACGTTTATCATTAATAATTAGTAGTATCTTTTATTATTATTAATATTAATTACCTATGAGTAACAATGAATTGACTGAGTCATGAACCTTGCTTTCAGATTAACCAACTTTCAACGTTCATGCGATTTTTTTGACTTCTTAATAGCTAAAATAATCTTTCTACCCTTCTTTCCGCACATTGCAACTGGTCTAGCATTAAACAATAAATTATATCATCTTGTTACATCGTATGGGAACAGAGTTGAACTCATTGAAGATCTACAATCTCATTAAACCAAACTAAACATTAAAACTGAAAACAAAGGTTTAACAATTATAAACTTATAGCATAAAAAATAAATACATTGACAACAGTTACGATCTATGATCTCAAATAAACTAAAGCTAAGATTGATCTTGTGTGATAATAATGAATAGTTTATAAGAACAGAATCTCTTCAAGCGTATCTGTTCAGATTTAGGTTTGGATAAAAGCCCAGCACTCGAGGGTCTTCACGACGAAGTCCACGGAGGGAGTGAGCGCCTCGTTACCGTAGGTCTGGCACTGTTCCGTGCGCCCTTGGTACAGGTCGCCGTCCAACCACAGGCCGAACTTGCCACTGTAAACAAACAACATGTTAATACTGTGAACAATTACACACACTAATTACCGCATTAAACAGTAATACTGAAAAGTATAAAAATATCAAATAGACCATATTAGTAACTACGTCACAAAATGGGATTCAGTGCTGCAGCCTCGCGGTTGGTTTCCTTTTATTTGAATTTAGCATTTTGTTGTTTTTTTTTTTAACTGTATTTTGGAAGTATAAATCAAGTTTTCAAAGTAAGAAAATGCTTCACATCAAAACTACAAGTCAATATTTATTAATTAAAACTCTTATTTTATACATTATAATTTATTATGTCATTATTTTTGCAGAACAATATTATTTTGCAGGTTAATTTTGAAAAATTTACGTTAATTATCGTTATTATGGCAATAAGTCTGATAGCCATTTCTAAATAGGTTGAAGGAATAATATATTGTTCTTATTTTATCCATTATTTATTTTCATATTCATCTGTGAAAAAACGAAAAAAAAAAATTCAATTAAAAATGTGACTGTAATGGTTCCAATTTGGAGTAAAACAATACACCATTATGCATTCTGAAACAAAATATTAATGTTTACTTATACCCTTTTCACACAAGAACTTTAAGACGAGTGAACTTAAAGTTCACCGATGTTTAACATCGGTATGCTTAATGTTTAAAACTCCGGTGCTGCCATCTGCTACAGTAATTTTGTTACCGTCAGGAAATTACTAGTTTTGAACTGTCTGTCTTAAATATTTAAACTAAATTTATCTAACGAATATCTAAATAAATAAATTGATTCACAATAGCAGACGACGCAGGTCACAATGAAACACATTGTTATAACAATGTATTTATTGCGTGCGTCTCCTGTTTCTGTAGATTCACCATATCTACATATTTTTAACAAGTGGAAAAGTTCGGCATTTTAAAAGTTGTCGATGAACCCTGTCTTCATTTCCATCTCTAGTTGTTTCTATCATGCAGTAACTAACATAGTAACTTGAGTGAATAGTACTTACTCTCCTGCTCCAATGGACAGACTCTCGTTGTTACCCTTGATGAAGTAGAGGTTCTCTCCGGTCCAATTGAATACCTGGAACTCTGGGGTGAACCGGAACAGCAGAGACTCGCCCGTACCATAAAAGTGGTCGCTGACTTTCAGTGCACAAGAAGTCAATGCACCGAACACCTGTAACAACCAAAATTAACAACGTGAAGAATGAGTTTTATTATTATGACTTAACATAACTCGAAATGCATAAGGTTGGTGATTTTTACGGTGTTCTCAGTTATACTGAATGATCATATCAATATTTGTTTGTAACCTACTTTGGATATAATCAATATTAAGGTTTTACATATCAATAAAAAAAGGCATAAAATTGGACTTGCTACAATTTTTATAAAAGAACATGCTAATTCGGAAATTCCTTTGATTAAGTGGTTTATAACTCACCACTTGTCAAGTGAAGTGTTTTCCTTAACTGACTTTTTTCCTTTTTGAAATTGTAAGGCATAAGTGCTTTTCTACGGTTCACTACAGACCAATACAGAGCGTTCATAAATGATTGAATGGCGTTTGAATTTCCCGCTCATTAGATTAATTTTAAAGGTTGGTACTTACCAGTGGCGCAAATGGGATAACTTACAAAGGCAAGTTAATGAGTCATTGACAAAGCAATTTATTAATAATATACATTTGCTATTAATTATGTGGCTATTTCTTGCTTACAAATGAAATAATGTACAAAAGTAGCAATAAAAATAGTCTATTCTGATAATAAATACAGTCAGAAATTGTCAGTGTCAGACAACTGTCAATGTCAAATTTTATTCGTATTTACGTTTGTGATGAAATGAGTCATGTACAGCTAGGGTACAAACAAAAAGGGATGAAAATTACTAACACAGCATCGCGCTAAATTCAAACGCCTATCAGTCGTTAATGAACGCTCTGTATAATTTCTTTGATAGATTTAAAAGGGTAATGTACCTAGGTTTCCCACAACGTAAACATGCATTTGTTTGGGCTAAAGAATGTAAACCAAATATTAGGTCTGATACCTTGCGTCTTACTGCAAGACGCGGTTGTATTGAGGCGGCGTTAAATTTATTACTGCGGCTGTAAGAATTTAAGCCAAACTGCCAATTCAAACGAACAGAAAATATTGACGCCGCCGTAAGCCGTAGACGGAAGGTAGCGAAAAAAAAAAGACCTATTGTCGGATAAATTTGATTTTATTTTTTCAATTTGAAGATAAAGATTGACCCTGGTCTGTCATAATGTTGAAATTTTGTTTTATTTTTAATTTTCAGCTATACGATTTCCAAAATTTTATTTAACTTCACCGTCCCTCAGCAAATAAATAAAAAATTGCAAATTCCAACATTATCACAGGCAATATTGTGCTTTTATCTTAAAATAATCCCTTGTTTGTAAAAATTAATTAATATTTATACCAATTCTGACTCCTCACAATGAAACAACTATTTATATAAAAAACATCTACAAATACACAGGCGATCTGCTAAGTTGAGTTGGCTACATTACGGTCTTAAGTTTGTGATAAATTTCTTAAAAATGACACTATTTTTAAAATACTGGTATCGAGTGAGATCAACTAAATCTTGAAACTTACTGAACACTTGTTTTATGTCTTTATTAAATCATGTTTCACCGTGAAATTTCGGATAATCTGTTCAATATATTGATTCATGTATTTATTGAATATTTAATGTAATATACTTACATTATTATCAGTGTCTTCTATAACTAAAAGTATTGGGGATTCCAATTTATTCATCTTGCGGTACATAGAGTTGAGTGAGAAGCCATGTTGGCTAGTAGAAAACACTAGTGTCCACACGTAACCCTCAGCACGTGCCGGCAGGTGCCGACACAATTTCTCCCTATGCTCATCCTGCAATATCTCAGTGGTCCCGACAAGATCAGGTGGTGTTATTTCAACATCCAGTGAAATGGCACTGCTAGCGTAGAGGGCTCTACGGAGTTCATCGCTCATAGGCAACACCTGTAGGATGGAATCATATCATGTAATACAAGTTAAGAATAAATGACAATGTGTCCAATCGTTTCTCTAAACGTGCTCACTGTCTCACAAATTAGAATTAGATTCGTATTTGTGGGACAGCACAATCAGTGGTTCAGTGTAGGTCACAGCTCTTTGTGTAATTCATATAGTTTTCCAAATACTACTTTATTATATATATTTTACGTAATATATTACAGAGTGGATATAGCAAAGATTACTAGGAGGGAAATCAGCATGTGCCGCTGATTTTGATTAGTGATTACACTTATTACCAACTAGTAGGGTTTCGTAGGTATGACGAAGAATCCCTTATACCGTCACACATGTGAAAAGTCCAGGGGAACAACAATCATAGTCCAATATTAGTCATTTTGGAGATATTATTGTCAGCTATTAGTTCGTATTTAAAGATTTCGAATAATTATAAAAAACATGAAAATATTAGTTCTAGTCTAAAGCAGTGGTTTTCAACCTTTTTAAGGTGACGGTATTCTTATATAAAATATAAAAAATTGAAGGCATCCTACTTTCATGTGTGTAGGCAAACAAAAGCTTTGAGTGGGCGTGTACGTCATTGTGCTTATTTTTCCAAGTACAATCAACTTCATAAATACGACCCACGTCGGTTTCAGGTTATGTTAAAAATATTGTACTATAAATGGTAATAATTAACCAACTATTATATAAAATAGCGACACATTTATAATAGAAAACGTTCGAAAACCTCATAACGTGTAATGTAATGGCCTTATCACATTAGAGTTATTATCAACGTCTAGACCTGGTAAAATTTTTGTATTCGAAAAGAAATCATTAGTGACAGTATGAAAAAAAAAAAAAAACTCTGGGTTTTAAAGACGGCAAATGGAACATGATTCAATTCCTCTGTCTTTCTATCCAGGTTTTTCAAAATGCGATGCGTCTTTGTCTTTTGTTTACGTTGAGGTTAGTTTGTTGTATATAAACTTTTCATAGTGAAACTGTCAACTATTATAATATCACGATGTATGCATGCGCAAACCAAGAAGGCTTATAAATACCGTGTGATAAGTCAAAACCCAGACTTGAATACTGAAGAAAAAAAAAATAAATAAAAATTGCCTATTTTTTAAAACAGTGTTTCCCAAAGGTGTGCCGCAAAATTTTCCAAGTGTGCAGCGAAATCTTAAAGAAAAAAATCAGATGGCCACCACAGGACCGACCGCCTTCACAACGTACTGTTTAATTTGTGCTGCTTTATCAAAAAATGTCTCAAATAAAAGTTGTTAGTTATTGCTTTTATAGCAACTTTTGTTAAATTTTTTTTTTTCGATATATTACTCTGATGTAAAATATTCGCAAAAATCTTAAAACCGACACGTGTAAATTTCAATTTCTAATAAACCGATTTTTACCAAAAGTTGATCAACTCGTCCCATTGATATCAAAAGCTTAAAAATGAAGTTTCATAAAAATCCTTT
Organism: Liopterus haemorrhoidalis; assembly: GCA_963971575.1. Taxonomy (NCBI): domain Eukaryota; kingdom Metazoa; phylum Arthropoda; class Insecta; order Coleoptera; family Dytiscidae; genus Liopterus; species Liopterus haemorrhoidalis. Next base: position 140,511,283 of record OZ020611.1, read on the forward strand.
TATCCGAATTTGCTCTGCACGTGTACACGGACCGACAGACAGACCTACACACATCATGTTAAAAATAGTCAAAACGTTATGTAAGAACCTCTGAAAAAGTATCACGTGTGACCCAGTTCTGAGTATCAAATATTTTAAAATTATTTTGGGACTGCGAGGTTAAATATTTAAATTAATAGACATAAATTTTCAAAACTAAAAAATTTAATTTGATGCGATTACAGTGAAAAATGTTCCGATGAACTGTTCACTTAAGATCCCACTAGAACGCTATCTACGTTTTAATTTTGTGTTTTTTTTTTTTTTTTTTTCAGGATTTACCTCTTTAGGTTATGACTTACAACACAGTATTTGAGTATTATTTAAGACTTGAAATGTTTTTATTTGCGTATGCGTACACCGTGTTATTATGACAGTTGACAGGTTTACTTGAAAAATTTGGTTATGATGTTTCACTAAATTAATTAGTTGTTCTTCCAAAAACTTTTTTTTAAAAATAATATATTCGAAATTAACAATTGTACAACTAACTAATCTCAGTGTAAACAAAAGACAAAGACACAACAGCTGAGAGCGAAAGAACACCAGTTGGCGCACGCGCTTTTGGATAGAAAGACAGAGAAATTAAATCATGTTCCATTTGCCTAATTTCAAACCTTGTTTTTTTCCATTCAAACACACATAAATGACTTCCGATTCGAATGTAAAAACTTTAATTTTCCAAGTCTAGACGTTAATATCAAATCTAGTGTGATAAGGCCTTTATTACATACCTACGAAACCCCGAAATATGTAATTAATTACATAAATTTATCACAATCTTTCTGGTACACTCTGTAAATAATAGCAAATAATTACTGTTGTACTTCAGAGTAATGTAAAGGAAGTATTGGAAGACTATATTGGTAACGGCACCTGGGAAAGGGGCCATACAAACACATACAGAGGATGTTCTGGATGCTTACAGGGAGCTAGACAAAGACAACAGAGCGAGCGATAGCTAGAGAGAGACCCCTGTAGACAGCAGACACAGAATGTCCGGCCAACTGTTGGTGATTATGAGTAGATCTGATACATATGATGTAGTACATGTGGTATAACAGTGTGGTATATTTATATATAGGTAGAGATATAATATATAATGTAAGCGATGTGGGACAAGAGGCTCTATAGAGACAGGCACAGTGCAGTGGCTACAGCTAAAGACAGCTAACACAGTCACCAGCCACAGACCTCATCAGCTGTTGTATCCGAATCGCCAGACATCGTCTGAGTCTTGAGGATCGAGTAGATCTTTACGTACGGTGCCTTGATCAACTGCACACAAGGTAAAACACACAGTCATCAAATGCAACAGTAACCAACACCTCAGCTAAATCATAAAAACATTCTAGAGAAAGAGAGAGAGAAAGTGAGAAAATATGAATGATGTTAATCAATTAGGGGGAGATTGTGAACTGAACTTAATGTAGTGGCGTAACGAGAGTTTCTGACAACCTGGCCAAGGGATTAAATCGTCCCTTCGACTCCATATACAGTCTATTATAATTCGTATAAAAAAATTACAATTTGTAATTACAATAATGCACATGATAAATAATTTACTATAAATAAAATATTTATTCGCCGCCTTTATTTAACATTTAGATTTATGAATGGGTTATAAAAATATTGTAGAGCAAGTGAAATGTTTGTAATGATTGATGTAGACCTCAGCCAGCGATCCGTGGCGGATGGGGATAAGGTCTGCACAGAGAAAGACACGAAATGCGAAACTAAATGCGTCCTCACTGCTACTTTTCTGTTAGTCTCACGCGCATCCAAATTCCGTACGCCACGGCATGCTGGCTGAGGTATAGGTACTAGTATGACGATTCTCAGGAAACCCGTTTTTAGTTTTCAACTTGCGTGAAGTCTGGTAATAACACTTTTAAGGTATGTTCGTTTGTGTAATCTAGATTGCTTAAGTCGAGCAGTTAAATCATGATCATGTGACTTCAAGAGCAAGTTAGAGCTGTGCTGTCCCTTCATCTTCACAAACGAACGGCTATTTGTCAAATAAAAAATATTGTCGTTTATTTTTGTTATTGCGTTGTTCTCTACCTAAACATTTCCTACTGCAATTTCGTAGGTAATACTATTCTTTAGTACTATCCTTTAGTATCCTTTTTTAGTATTCTTTAGTGTCCTTTAGTATCATTTAATACTTATCTTTAGCGTAAGTTGCTCTGGAGAAACGAACACTATTATATCAACTATTCTTACACAAACGAACGCCTAAAATGTTGCTAGACTTGCTCTAATGTGATCTAAACAGACAAACGAACAGAGCTTTAATATGACATGGTCAGATGTTCATAGACAAATTTAGTTTGTCATCAAATTACTATATAATAGGCAAAAAATTAAAACATTATTTCCAATTATAATTGTAAGATTAAAGCATACTATTTGTATGTTTTTTTGTGCATTTTTGTTTACTTTGAATTTTTTATTTTCGACCGCAGGTCCGTTTATTAAGGAGATATTAGTTGCGTTCGTGATAAATTTCTAACAGGTTGGAGCATCATGTGCATGCTTATTATTGTTTTTGTGATTGTGATTCTGATAGGATGTTTTTTGCCCGGAAGTAAGGAAAGAATTCTGTATTTATTTCTCATTGGTTCTCATTATTTCTCATTCAAAAGTTTTTTGGCCAACCAGTTTTTTAAAAAATCTTAAGGCCTTATCTAAACGAAGCGTATAGTCCTAGACGCGATATCGTAACCACGTTGACCGCTATTCATATTAAATCTTTTTTTTTCCCCATTAAGGCCATAAGACAATATAATTACATTTTTAGATTTGCTTTTCATTTAATTAAATTGAATCATTATTTTTGGAAACACACATTATAATTTAAGTTTAGTCGACATGAACACTTAACTTTATAAACTAGTCAGGAAGATAATAATCATTAAGTCCGTTAAAAATGTGAGTATGTGGAATGTAAGTATATGCATGTTTTTTTAAATTATATACTACTTGCAAATAAGTTTAAAGTGTTCTTGCAATACTTCATAATTCATTGTAATACTAACTGTAGTAAATTTTCAGGATAGGAGAATGATCAAATAGAATCAAAATTATAGTCTGTCTAAGCAAATAAAACCCCTGAGTGGGTGTGTCGTAGCTGTTTTCATTTTGCAAGTACACCCAACTTATTAAATACGATTTATTTGGGTTTCAGGTTTCACAAATTTGTATTGTAAATAGTAATAATGAAATAACTCTCTTAACTAATATACGAGTTGTGTAAATTAAGTAATTGGACTGACAACATGGTGTTTGATCTGGCAACATTTGGGACGCGGGACTTAGACCAGCGGCAGGTGAACATGTGATACGCCTTCAGTGCGAGTTTGAATTCGCTGGAGTAATTTTGTATTCCGTAGCGATTTTTTTGTGAAACAGTTTTTTCTAATGCGTACTAAAAATGAGTGACATTAATTTCGAGCAACGGTGTGCTATCAGGTTTTGTTTCAGACTTGAGCACAATGCAACAGAAACTTTTGTAAAACTTCAACTGTGGTCTTACGGAGAAAGTGTTTTCTCAAGGACGCAGGTTTTTTGGTGGTTTAAGGCTTTTTCAGAAGGAAGAGAGTTGATTGAAGATGAATCACGCAGCGGAAGGGCTTCATATTCAAGAATCGATGAAAATGCCGACAGAATCTGGGATCTTGTGCGTTCAGATCGTCGGTTGACAGTCAAAATGATCGGGGAAGAGTTGAATTTGACTCACACTACCGTTCATCAGATTTTAACCAATGAATTGGGGATGACAATGCGTCTTGTCACACAGCAATTTCAATAAACGAGTTTTTGGCCAGTAAAAACATTCCTTATTTGCCTAACTTGAGTTCTTGTGACTTTTTCCTCTTCCCAAGATTGAAAAATCACCTCAAGGGACGTCATTTTGGGACACTCGAAAACATTCAAACGTCCATAACCGACCAGCTGAAATCTATTCCAATATCCGAGTTACAGCACTAATATGAAGATTGGAACAACTGTGTCCAGTGCTCTGTGGCTTCCCAAGGAAGTTATTTTGAGGGAGACAATATTAAATTGTAATTTTATCGAATACATTTTTTGAAAAAAATCAGTCCGGTTACTTAATTTACACACCTCGTATATAATAAATATAAATTCGACACAGTTTACATCAATTTTTATCTAAAAGTATACAAGTTGGGTACTATCGTCGCTGATCAGTTGGACTGAAACTCGCTTAACGTTTTTCAAATTAGCTCACATATTATTTACCGCGGCTTTTATTTGCTTAGACAGACTATAGTAAGCACATAAATAGTCAATAATTGTCTTTTCAAATATCTGACAAACATTGTGTTTTTAATTCGACCGATAATTAATCCACATAAACATACAGTAAACAATCTATTTTATTCAAATTAATTACTACATCTATCGCTTTTAATGATTTTGTAAAATATAAATGTGAAATAAGTTTCTTTTAGTTCAATGTTTCTGCATATTGATGGCACCTAATATTTAGTTTTGCATCTTGTTATTCATACCACCACTCCGACAAACAGGCACACAATTTCAAGTTATTTCTTGTTACATAATATCATACTTTCAAAATCACATACTAAGGCATATCTCATAAAGAATCCCACATGGTACAAGTAAAATCCCTACTAGAATCTTATACGCGTCTATTACGATACGCTTCGTGGACATGAGAACTTAAACAGTTCTGTAAATTTAATTGCCCTATTGATTTTTTCCCCGTGAAATCTACGTTCGTTCGGGTTCTCTGCCATATACATATAACGTTTTTAAAAAAGTATTTTAGTTAAAATATAAGTTATTTGAAGTATTCAAAAATTATATACGAAGAAATTTTGTTTTCACTACGAATTTAACTAAATTATTTTTATTTACTTGTCCCTATTTCGCGACCCCCAAATCTTGGTACCTTGAGCAGACGCCCATATCTCTCACCCCTAGTTACGCCACTTACTTAATGATAACAACAACAAATGAAAATGATCCTTACCTCCCAGCTCTCTCGAGTAAGTTCCGATATCTCTCCATCTTGGCTGGAGTGTCTACCTTCTTGCGCTGTTGATGCATCATCATCCCATAGCTCCGTATCAGATTCAACCAATTCAAATCCTTTGGATTTAACCTCATCCGGACACAGCTCTCCATATAATTGGGGTACCCATAGTTGAAGGAATTTGTACAGTTCATCGACCCTATAAAAAAATAATGATATATAATTTTTTTTTTGACAACTGAGCAACAAGTGTTGATAAATAAACATTTAAATATTACCAAAATAATCCCAATATAACAGCGGTAAATATAAAATAACTAATATATGAATTAAAACTAAAAGAATAATAAATCATTAAACTAAACAGTAAAAAAATAAGAATCTTATATTTAAATCCCATGTCGTAAAATAGGTTATGATACACCTAGTGGTATTTTATTGAACCAATAAGATAACATTTACGATTAAAAAATACCTATGTTCGTAAAGTGTTTCGTAAACTAGCCAAACATAAATTTAGAATTGGTCAACTACTTATGGTGATCAATGCTCTTGATAATCAACACGCATAGAACAATGAACTACAAATTTTGACCTAATTAGTTTAGTAAATTATCATTATTTCGTTCGATAACCATTATTTTAATACTGAAGTCCACTGCTAAACATAAGGCTCCCTTTTTTGTTTCTACTTTTTTCTCATTTACTTACGTAAGTTAAATATTAGAATACACGATATTCTTTATGAGAAAAAATATATATTTCTCACAAAACTGTATGTTATCGAACTACTACTATAGTTCTACTACCAAAATTATAGCTCTGTGAGATACGAATTTTTTCACACGATATTCTAATATTTAACTTTCATAATTTAAAAAATGAAATATTGAGTTACGACAATCTTCGTAGGATGGGTCGAATTGCCAACATGTCTTTTTAAATCGTCTATTCAATGGGTAGTGGTCTTTCCCATAAATATATCTAGGATTATTTTATTTTTTTAGGACTTGCGGTTTTGAAAAAGGACTTTGAAACTGGACTAAAATTGGTATTAAATATCGCTTCATTTTTCAAGTCAAGAAAAATCAAATATAACAAAAGAATGATCAATAAGCATACATTAACAAATACTATTTTGCGTTAGGGCAAAATATGCAAGCAGTGCACAAAAAAGATGATTGCTTCTAAAATTAATGTATATAAATTCAAAGCAACAACTAAAAAAGTATTCGCGCGGTTAATAAATGCTAATACAGTAACATGTAACAAACTGCGTCAAAATAAAGGTAAGAAGTTGCAAATCAAAATTTAATTTTCCAAAATAAGCCACGCGATTTCGGGGCTCCCATCTGTTATCATTAAGTCTACAATTCTTTTAGATAAAAAAGTATTTCTCTTAATCTGTGTGACATTGTAAGACGCATTTACATTACTAGGTTCAACTGTAAACAAATATAATTATTTGTTAGATAGTTTGTTATTAAGTCTTAACAATGATATAACTGTCGATATAGTGTATTTTTAACTATGGGGTTCGGTTTAAAATTTTCGCGCATATTTAAATCTGTGGTCGGCTTGCAAGAAGCCTGGTTGTCAAGACGCATGTGGCTCAAGTCTTGCATTTTTGCGGCCCGCAATGACTTTTTATATTATAATAAATTTTTATACTATGTTTTATATAGTATAAAAATTTATTTGAACGAAAATACCTCGTGACAGAATCTGTTCGGGCCGCGACGTCAAGACTTCGGCAAAGGACGAAAAACCAATAGTCAGGCAGTAACTGTTGCAGTTATACTGCATACAGTATCAGTATGCTGATTTCGACCCATTTTTATTTTGTTGTTCGATAAAGAAAATATTTTGGCAAAATTTAATTGTCATTATTTAAATGTATTTCTTTACGTCCTTCAAATAAATATTCAGGAAAATGGTGGAAAGTGAAATACAGAATAAGTAATAATATAAATACAAATCGTGCGGCCCGCGTGGGTATTACTTGTTGGAAAAATGGCCCGAGGCTGAAATGAGTTTGACACCCCTGATATAGGCTATTCCAAACGTTTAGGCGGAACTAGAATTTGAAATCTAGTAAGTTTTACCTATTAAATCGGACTTTTGGTCATTTTGTTTAAGCTTTGTACATCATACTCACATTGCAATTCTAGATTAAATTGACTGTCATTATAAAATGTCCTTTTCATTACATTTTGATTTTTTGTGCCATTCTTAATAAAAATTTCCCATTTATTTTTGTTTTGTCTTCAAAATATGTAAAAATGTATTATATTTTATAACAAATGTCATTTGTTTCAATGGTTTCACTGTTAGAATTTGATATTTTCACATACCAACATCAACATGAAATAAACTAAGCAAGGTCCCTTCCCGTGACAACCCAAGAGACCGAAATTCCCATTTAGTTCCAGCTGATTGCATGATGTGTTATTCACGAATAATAGTTATAAAGTTATTATACTCCTAATAGTTATTATAGTAAATATAAGTCATTGAACAGAAAAATGCTATTTGCTTAGCAAAATTTCATGACAGTTCTTTCAGTTTGATATTTAATTAATAGAATTAGATTTTAATTGTAAAAAATATTCTAAGTTCGCCTGAATACAATTACATTTCAGTATAATATTACTGACGTTTTTTATGCCGAAATTCAATTTTCCCGAAAAAAGAAAACCAGTGACTTTTTTACTGATTTGTTAAAGTGTAAATATGACTTTTGAATTTACAGTCTATAGTTTAAAAATAGACTATATAGGCTATTTCAGACGTTTAAGCGAAACTAACTGGAATTTTCATTTTGCTAAGTTATCATGAGCTCACTTTTTAACGATTGAAGAGGGCTTTTACTAAACAAAATAATCAAAAGCCTCACTTAATCGGTAAAAGTTACTAGAATTCAAAATTTAGTTCTGCTTAAATCAAAGAAACAGGTTATAGTATCAAATGAGAGTGAATAAAACTTCGTGGAACCAATCGAGTATTTGTTTTATTTTTTTATTTCATGTTAAAAATTTATTTCTTTTGTTAAACATTAAACAGCAACCATATATAAAATATTAGTTTTACAAACAAAAATTTAAACAGTGATTCGAAATATCAAAATCTGGATTTACAGTAATCCAAAAAACCAGAAAATGCACTTGAATGAAACTCGATATAGACTTTATGTTTTAATATAAATTTTTTATTTCTAAATTTCTAATTAAAAATTAAATTAAATTAAGGTAAATTTTTCTTTTATATTTAACACTGACAATTTGCACATTCACAAAAAATAATTGCTTACATTGTATTTATTTCGTTGCAGCAATTGGGTCGCATTTGCACATAACAATTTAGTTTGGTCACTGACAATATGACTAGAATAATTACTTAGATTGATTGACACTTAGAATTTATTTACTAAGCTACACTAGGTGCATGCACCTGTGCAGTGTACACTGCAATAATTTTAAAGAAACTCGTACCTCAGTCAAAGATAAAGACGGGCTCTTATAATGACTTAACCTGTTTTAACAATACTTTTCTAGTTGCAACAACTGGTGTGGTTTGTGTATATTTTCATGTTAGTGTCTGTTGTTTTATTCATATAATTTTCACCATAGATCAGTGCAAAGTTGGGAAAATTATCGAAAATTGGGTAGCGAAAAATTAAAAAGGATAAATACAGAGCACCAAAAAATACGGCTGTCTGCTGATCCTTGAATACGATATGAGGTGGGTTCTGACTCCAATTGCTTCCAATTTTGAGGAACTATTAAATAAGATAGCACTATACTCATAGCATTATAAAATTAGTAAATAAGATAGCATTATACTCATTAGCTGTGACTTGAGTGATAATACATAACAAATAGAACAAATATTTATGGTGAATAATTACCAATTTTTTTGTGGCTGCTAAAATATTTAGATATCTTTAAAATAGACACTGCATCAAATATCTTCATACGAGGAGCGGTTGAAAAGTAATCGGCCTATCAATCAATCAATGTTGTTTTTCGTAAATCCTGACCTTCAAATGACTGCTGTAAATTTTTTAACTAGCTGCGTCATTTAGTTTGTATTTGACAGTCATTGAAAGCGAACAACCCTTGTATTTTTACAAAAATGAATAAAATCGAATTTCGTGCAGTGATTAGATACTTGTTTTTGAAAAAGAAAACGAACAATGAGATCAATACCAAATTGAACGATGTTTATGGGGACTCTGCACCTTCGATATCTACAATTAAATATTGGACAGCTGAATTTAAAGGTGGTCGTAAGATCATTTTTGATGATGAGCATCCGGCCGTCCAAAAGAGGTCACCACGCCAGAAATGATCGATAAAATCCATGGAAAGATAATCAAAAAGTGACTACAGTGGACAGTGGACGACAGTGGAGAAAACAGTCGATACAGTGGACTGGTCCTGACGAATCGAAGCCGAAGAAGGCCAAGGTGGGTCTGTCGGCCAACAAAGTCATGGCCAGTTTTTTTGGGATGCGCACGGTATTCCACCATATTCGTCAGATTTGTCCCCCTGCGACTATTATTTATTTCCAAACTTGAAGAAATGGCTCGGTGGTAAGAGACTTACGTAAGGGTCGAATGTGGAGGTCATCGCTGAAACGGAGGCCTATTTTAAGATTTCGAGAAATCGTATTATTCGAAGGGCATCCAAAAATTGGAGAATCATTGGACGAAGAGTATGCTTCTAAAAGGAGACTATGTTGAAAAATAAATTGAGTTTTGCCAAAAAGTTTGGATTTTCGGCAAAAGGCCGATTACTTTTCAACCGCCCCTCGTATATTGAAGTGGATGGTTCGTTTTGTATAGATATTATTTTGATATATAGCAACGGTTTTCTTATGTAATGATATGCGAACTAACGAGAACTTCGATAGACAGAAGTTCGATAAATACAGGTCCTACTGTATACTGTTCAATTTCTTTTTTTTTACCTATACCTCTGCACTTGTAATATAATATGTAATATAATTTGTTCCTTTAGTTTTATTTTTTCTTTTCTTGTTTTGTTTTGTATTATTGTTAATAATGGCTACGTGCTGTAAAATAAATAAATAATAATAATAATATGTTTCCTGTGATGTTCTTGTTCTTTAAGTTTTTCAAATTTGATTTGAAATTAGCATCACTTTTTCACACAAAATCAGGACAAAAACAGAACAGAAAAAAAGTAATAATAAATTAAATAAAATATCTCAGGCGCAAGTAATTTAATTTTGTAACAAAACAGAATCTGACGAGAACATATCAAGCCATTTTGTGTAAAATGACAAATGAAACAAGTGTACTTTGTGTTCCATATTTCTTATACCAATTAATTAAATGTATGACGTTTGATTAAAAAAATTCGCGGGTTAGCGTCATAAAATTTTATTTAATAAGAAATTATTTTACATTTAACTCTAAATCCAGTCCATCTGAGGCTATGGATCGCTGTCAACGTCTTTCCCACTTTTGGAAACATATTGTGTAGGTACTGTTTCGAATCGCTTTAAAATCAGTTTACGAATTATTTTTATCGCTTAAATCGTTTGAAAACGGCGGTATAAAATTCTAACGACACTAACAAACTCAACGGCAGTAAACTTTAAAATGATAGATGTATCATATCAAGTCCTTGTTCTCTCCACTTAGTACATTTCAAATAAGAACACAGTAGGCGGCACTGGAAACCGAAAACTGTTTACATACTTCAAATACAGTATTCTAGGAAATATTGTGACGAAAATAGGCGTCCCTCATGGGACGCCTATGATAGAATTTCGTGGAATAATCTGGAAAGTTCTAGTAAGTCATATCTATGGAAACCATGGAACAATCTAGACGTCTATAAAAAAACATGGAACACTGTAACAATCGAACCGAGTTGACTTACTAACGAGATTTATTTATGTAGTCAGTCGGGTTTCAGTTCTTGTTCAGGCAAGTATACTGATAGTTTGTGCTTCCGGGCGTAAAGTGTTGTTAGTATTCCGTATACTACAAAAATAAAAGTGTAAATAAATTTTAACTTCTGGAAAGCTCACGCTACAATATATTCACTTTATATTTAACATATTTCCCTTGCGTATTCTTTACAATAACATCACGGCCAATTTTAAGTACTTTTTCAGCCATATTATATTAATTTACTGCCAAAAAAGCACTTAACATAATATTTTAAACGTAATAGAAATAACTTGAAAAATAAGTCAGGTCTATCAGAAGCAAGATCAAACATCTCTTATTTTTTTACACACACTGCGTTTTTAATTGAAATGAAGTATAGGTATTGTGCAACGTATTTTTGACCAAATCTCATATTTCCGTAGAAACGCTAATAATTTTGAAATAAAAATGTACCTGTTTCTTGGAACACTGAACCAATACTCGGGTCTCATCTTCTTCTTTCCATAAGACATGATTGGAGTAGAACGTGGAATCACTCTTCCAATCGGTTTTCCCATACGCAGGCGCAGATATAGAGGTGGATCGTCACAGGATCGCGCCGGTCTTGGAATCAGTTCTTAATAAAACAAAAACACATTAGAAAACGGTTTCACATTTTAAACATATACAATTCATGCTGAAGAAGTTGCAAATTCAAAAGAAGGTATCCTTTTAGCTCACCACTTATTAAGAGAGTTTATGTGCCTAGATTGTCATAAGAATCCTAACACAAGATTGTAATCGAGGTGTTAGTTAAAAGTGTTCGCTTATTCAATAACAGTTTTAAGAATATTTAAAGAACTATATTAGTAATGAAACATGCAAAACTTCGGTTAATACTGCAAAAACTTATATCCAGGTTTTTTTTTTTAAGCAGAAACTGGTATAAGCTTTTACTGACAAATCAAACACAAAACAATTTAAACTCAATTTTGTTAAGACAAAATTTTTCAAGAAAATAAGTATGAACATGTCTGATAAAATGTAGGACTCCTATTAGGTTATAAATAACTTTATAACCGCTCTCGGAAACAAATTGTAACATTTCATTAGTGATTAAAATAGCTTATCATGGCGTCCCTGGAGGAATATGCCTGGAGTGCATTCTTGCATTAACTTTAAACAAAATTAAAAAAAAAAAACTATAAACGTAGATCTGTTTCGAAAAATTGAGTTAAGGCTTATTGAAAGAAAAAATTGAAGACATTAAATATTTACTGAAATCTTGTTAGTGTTAATAATTGGTCAGTGTTATTCCTTTGAGGACACATGAAAGAACTTATCTGTGGTCAAAACGCTTGTAAAACAGGAAAACACAATTCGTGTTCATTTTCACCATGTAATCAAATACAAAAGTGACAGTTTAATGTCATTCTCGAGTGTTACAGTTTTTGCCGCATATGGCGCTGTGATCTTAAAAAGTTTCCCCTATCAAATATGAACTGTCAAAATCGAAGCAAACTAAAATGGCGGACAATATAAGTTGTTAATTTGGACCATCCAGCAGTCGAACTAATTATAAGACATGTGTACACAACAAACAACGCACAATTTGTTTAAAGGTTAAAATTTACAAATACTTTCCAAACGTAAAACCACACAATTAATAAAATACCTCTAATAGTTTGGGTTACCAACTGTCCTACAGCTGAGCTGGCTGTTAGAATCTTTTCAGAGATATTTTTGTAAAAACCTAAGATATAATTTTTGCAATATCAACCATTTTATGTTGATAGATTAACACAACATCAAGAAAATATAAAAAAGTGTATGTGGATGGTAGATGAGATGGTTTGTTAAGTGTGATATCAGGTGATGAGGTGTGGCATGCAGTGCGACGCGCTTAACAAAGGCGACACACAAGAATATAGCAACAGACTCAGGAAGACAATAAACAATCAGCTTTTCAATCATTTCTAATACCATTCATTACCTTATATGTATACATAATGAAATGACTGGAAAACTGATCAGGATGTTTCAAACTGATTGAACGTGTCACTTCCATCGAATTTTTCATTTGCCGCATGTGTAGAATAAAATGAGGGCTATAAATATAAGGTGGTGCTTAATGGAAAAGCTAGTAAGTTCTCCGTTTCTAGACCTGCTACCATAGATATAAAAGTCACATGGTGTTTCGATCGATCCATTATCCCTGAATAAACAGATATTCATTTTAAATATAAGTGCATAGTATTGGAAAGTGAAAATTAAGAATTCAACAGTCACGGAAATTTGTAGTATTTAAAAAGAAAATTAGTATTTGTTGTATGTAAAATTTCAAGTATGTATACAGCTGTTTTTGGAAAGTATTTATGCATTGCTAACTTCTTTATTATAAGAGATACGATCGAGGTTAAATTAGGTAAGAGTATTTTATTATTTTTATCAAATATTTTACTTTAAAAATAAGAATATGAAATTGGGAAAGTAACTGAACAACAAATAGACGAGTTATTTTAAAAAATACTTGTTACGTATTCTTTTAAATTGAACGCCCTGATATCACCTGTCTATCACATAAAAAATGTATTTCTCTTTAATAAGGGTCTAAACTCAACATTAAAAAAGTTATTAAGACTTGAATAAACAATTATATCCCTAGAATTTTTTTATTAAGATTAATTAAATGTTAAAAATCAAGTCTTAATAACTAATTAAATAAAAAAAAAAGTTATTAAAACTTTATTTTTAAAATTTAATACATATTAATAAAATATGCGGGTATGAAACATTCGAAATATACTCATTTTTCTTGGGATATAGTTGTTTAATCAAGTATTAGTAACTTTTTTAATATTTAAATCTGTAGTGCCCTTATGATTTCTTGAAGAGAAATACGATTTCTATACTATAGAGTAAAGAGTGTTCCATTTAAAATTATTCATTTTTTTTTAAATAATTCGTTTATTTGATTTTAAAGAACGGTTAGGAGGATATGGGACAGACGATGAATACCCATCGACCAGTGGGAAGACCTCGCAAGTTATTGGGAGATCAGCTAACCAAAGATCTAATAAGTACTGGTATACAGGGCACATGGAAAGACCTGTCAATTAACAGATTAAGATGGAGGACTTATGTGAGTAAGGCCTAAAGTCAACCAGACTGACAGCGCCCAAAGAAAAAAAAAGTTTTGTTCAATAGTTTTTATAATTTTATATTCTTATTTGTAGAGTAAAATACTTGATCTTTCCTAATTTAACCTAGACCGTATCTGTTATATAGAAATTAGAAATACTTAAACAGTTCCCAAAAACACCCCATATACTTGTGTACAAATATAATTGTGTACCTCTAAAACTTTAATTCAAAAGATCCCACCGATATATTTCCGATTCACGATAAACTGCAAGAGCAACTTATCGATATACAAAACAGATAAATATTCAAGAAGTTGTTAAATAATATTTTAAAAAAATAGGTATTGATTAACACAGTTTTGGACGAAAACCAACATACCATACTCAAACTGGGATTCGGACCCGGAACCTGTGGTACGAGAAGCAAAGTCGCTACCCCTGCACTACCGAGGTAGGCTAAATCTTCAGGTTGATCCCGTACAATTTCCTCAACGTCTTCACTTTCGGCGTCATCAAATACTGTTTGTTTAGCTAGTTTAACGTAGCTAGTAATATATATTTTTTATTTGATATTCTTGAAATTCTTAAAAATAATGAATTTAATCTGGGATAATCTTCCTCCACACATGATGCAAATACTTCTTTGATATATAACTCCAACCTTTTAGGATGTTATCAATGAATTTTGTTGATCAAACTGATAATCGCGCAGTAGGTAAACTTTCCCTAATACATTATTCGCGTTGGAATAAAATCGCGTTTTAAACACACGCATAACTAAAGAACATACTACTGAAAAGGGCAGCGCTTTAAAATGATTTAGAAGCACTGATCTAAACTATCAGAAGTGACTAAATATTTTCAAACTCAACTTTTTTATATAAATTATCTTCCTGAGTGTGATAAAAACATTATATCATCAGACACATATAGACAGAGAGACACATAGACATAGAAAGAGATTTTAGAAAGTACAGTACAGATACACGAAAGTACGCACACACCTACCAATCGCTTCCAGTGTCGGGAAATGGGGAGCTTTCACTGAGCCACGGATCAAACCAGATAATTAGTAGATAGATCCAAGTTAGTAATAAACGTATGGCACAACTGGCACATCTGCCTTGAACATATGCGCAGTGCAAATGCGCCAGTCGTTCGTTTGCGCTTGCGCTTAGAGGCGAACCAAGCTTAGCCTGCCACATACTCTATAGGACTATCTCCTCTAAAATACAGATATAGCCTTCGCCAGTGCAAAATGTGTCGATAATATGTTAATCTGTATTAGTTGTAAATACTAGACTTCCAGCTAATCTAGAGCATGCACTGATGATGTTACTATGATTAAATTAAAACTCCTAGTGGAAAATTTAACACACAACATTGATGTTGCTAATTCTAAGGCAAGTTTCCACCCTAGTTTGAAATCCACAAAACTTATTAATCCAACAAACTTTAGTTTATTAACATAGTGAAAATGGCAAACACATTTGTAGACGTTTTAATGAATTATTTTGTCCAACTATACATACGTTTTGTTAAAATTTAGTTTTTTGTAAAAACTTCCTTTGTAAATTTACTGTAGGGAATAACAGCAAACAAATGCAATAAAATACATACGCGCCATTATTTATTTGTTCTCGTTCGAAATTCGTACTATATTTACACTAAACGAATGAACCTATTCGATATTGTTCCACGTAGATCAGCGTACGATACTTTATGTTTTTAATTTGTGATTATTGTCTTGGCATTCACAGGAATTCATATTACCTGTATAATTAAATTAATTGCAATAATTAATCTGTATTCCACTTCATTTTCTAAATGAAAAAAAATAAAATAAATAAAATGATTAAAAACCAACAGACCTCACAAATTAACAAAATATTTCTTTTCTACGACTATAATGAAATGTGTCCCTTATCCAGTTTCATTGGGTAGCAAATCTAGTACATTGTCAGCGACTTTTCATTTCCCACTAGTACACAATATACTTATTATGCATGGCAATGATGAATCACATGCATGCCATCAGCATGGCAACGCGTCAAAACCCAAACAAACAAGTTATGTCATATAATTGTGAAAATAAAAATTACAATTTATTTCTGTATGTATAATATAGGTATACAGGCTGTTCCAGCCAAGTAGTTCACCACTGCTATCTCGCTTATTAGTACAGATAGAGATTCGGTTTAATGGACAAAGTTCGAGTATTTAAAAAAAGAAATATTAAACAATAGTCAAAAAGAAAATTTATCACTTTGTTTTTGAGTTATTTTGAAAATATATATAATTTTTTAAATTGTATATTATCTGTCTCATTTTGTAATACGTAACTAACAGGGAAAGTTCATTTTTTATGTTGTATATTGTCTATTTACACCAAAGTCTATTTACACCACAACAGTCACCAAAGTAACCAGATCTAGTTTCGTATTACAAATTGCGACGGATTATACCCCATATATTTTTGGATATTTTGAAATGGTAACGGAACAATTTTTACTCCATATTATCCCAAAATCGCATAAGTCAGTTGTTATATTTGATATCTTTAGATTGGTATCCCTTCCCGACGTTGCCACATCGTAAACAGAATTTTGTCGTATTTGTTTGACATTAGAACGAGTGAGGTTATGCTTAGTTTTTATTTTGAATGGTATTAAATATTATTATAATAAATATGCTGAAAGCATAGCAGCCGCGCCCAAAGGATTGTAATAAGATATTATAGAAAAATAAAAATTGCTATGAAACAAAATAATACATTTGATACGATATAGGTTTTCGTTTTACTATCACTTCACTTCAGTTGTTTCGAAACTGAATGGATGTGTTTATGATTCTATAAAAAATAATGCGTACGCGCCCGCTTCACTTAACAGTGACAACCTACAAAAACTTAGGACAATGTAGGTTGACATCTAAGTACAACGTGTTTAAGGCAGGATCTATTTCTATTTTGCAATAACAACTACATATTTGACAAACCTGTCGGTAATATTGTTTATTAAGAGCATTCCGTAAACTTCTTATATGAAATATATATAAGACTGTGCAGAAACCCACAATCCAAATGGGATTATAGATCAACGATGATGATCACTCTAGCTTAAAATTACCCTAAATTACAATATTACTTTAATATTCATTTATTTGCCATTTCACTATATTAACTGATAAAAAAAGCAATATATTATAATTATTTTATACAGTAAAAAATGTATTGCCTGAGAATTATAGAAATGTTGTCCTGCCATGAAACCTACTTCTAATAAACTGTGCTTAAATTACTTATACTATCTGATACTTACTGTCAAATGAGACAAACAACTCAGGCATATCATCTACTGATACCATGGATCGATAATCGAGCTTCGGTCCTGGTGGTTTGGATGGTCGAGAACTATCAGATCCACTTGTTGGTTGCCTAATGAACGTGCCAACAGATGAACGCCTGCAAAATTTAAATGTTTTCATTCCAGACAATTATATTTTTACTATTATGATTGGTTTATAGTCATATTTAATTTTGTTTTCTAACCTGACAAATACTCAAACAAGTCTACACATCGGTCGACGACGATTCCACTAATTTTCATATAAAATTTTCAAAATACTGTTACGATCGTGTCGTCAGGATCTTACTACTGAAAACTGGAAGTTTCCAGAACGAATTTGTCGCAGGTATATAGCCATCACGTTCTCTCGGTCATTTAGCTACTTTTTCAGACAGTAATTCGATAACTGAGTCAATAGAGCAGCGGTTTTAACTGAGAGGTTTATTTTAGGGAATTCACATTAAAAAATCTGTAATAGTGTAGTTTACGTATGCGTTTTTGAAAACCACAAAATAAAAAACAGAAATATTATTTTATGTAATGAGATTCAAAATTAATATTTTTTTCACTACAGTACTTGAAACATTTTATAATTAAAATGAAAAACTACTATATGATTTCATAAAATATAGGCATAAAAAAATGTTGGGAATCGCTGCTACGAGTAATTCACTTTGCCAGTTAAGTGTACACTGTACAAGTGTACAATATACCGATGAATTTAAGTCAAACTTAGTTGTGGTATAAAGTGTATTCACTAGTGTCACTCATTATTTAAGTGTTATTGTTGTAAAATAGTTACTGTATTGATTCCAGCGCCAGCCAGACGTTGGGAACCTATAAATGTTCGGTTTCTTTAGTTTAAGCGGAACTAGATTTTGAATTCTAGTAACTGTTAACATTTGATTGAAGCTTTTGATCATGTTGTTTGGCAAAAGCCAACTTAAGACATTAAAAAATTAGCTCGTGACAACCTAAGAAAATTAAAATTCCATTTGGTTCCGCTTAAACATTTGGAATAGCCTACAAATGTTGCATAAGGACAGAAAATTTAAGATCTAGACCTCCAACACAATATACAGGATGTTTTTGAGAACTGCTTACTTCTTTATTTTAACGAAGGAGGTTAAATGAAGAAGAATTAATTAATTTGCACTACAAATTAAAATATTAATTTAAAAACTATTGAACAATAAACAAAAAGAGTTGTTTTAAAAAAAATACACAGTTTTTAAATGGAATACCGTATATTTTGTTAATCCATCGCATAGAAAATATATTTTTCTTTAACAAATCATAAAGGCACTATGGATCTAAACCAAATATTAAAAAAAAGTTATTAAGACCTAATTTAACAAGTATATCCCAAGTAAAACACATATAGTCTTCATGTTTCATAGTCACCCATTTTACTAAGATATATTCAACGTTAAAAATCAAATCATAACTTTTTTATTTTTCTTCTTATCTATTTATAGAAGTTGTTTAGTCTTGATTTGTAACATTTATATCATGTTAATAGAATACGTGGCTATGAAACATGGATATTATATTTGTTTTACTTGGGATATAATTGTTTAATCAAGTCTTAATAACTTATTTTTATTTGCAGTGTATAATACTTAATCTTTCCTAAATTAATTTTCTTCATATTTCTTATGATAAAACAGTCCCAAAATACCCTGTATATGAAATCCATGACGTTCCAAGCGGTCTTATTATCCTCATATAATCAGGTACTCATTTTAGGTATTAAAACTTGAGGCATTAAAAGGTGAAAATTCAGAAGTAGTATAAGAGATTTGAAGCCGCTTCCCTTTGCTGCTTAAGTAAATCAAGGAACGGAGTAAATCAAAAAGTAACAAACCTAACAAATCAATTAACTTTAAGGGAGATTGACTGAATACCTAGATTTTAAGACTATAGTGCGTTCGAAGGTGAGTTTGCAGTACAGGGCATATGGAGTAGTTCTTTTTCATACTCTCTAATGGGTTTAAACAATGACACTATCCTTTTCTTGCTTGTCGACGTTGCCAGCTCTAAAACGCGCTGATATGTGAAGACGCAGTATTCTACAAATGGCCATTTGTTTTTGTTGACTGTTATTATATTTTTTTTTAAGAGTTGATTTTTGTAAATCATACTAATTTTTCATATTATTATAATTGACACATTTGACACTTTTACAACATTTGGCAACACCGCTCCCATTTTCCATAAGAGCTATACTGCAAACTCACCTTCGAACGCACTATAGGTGTAATGACCTGAAGTATTTAAAACAGTAAGGTTAAAAAATCCTCTTAGGATCCTACACTGTACACGCAAGGAAATCACTGTATTTGTAAATAATTCATAAAGAGTTACGAATTTAGAAACAATAATACAACAGAATCAACAAATAATATTTGATTTTTACATATATTTTGTTTGGTTTTGATCAGTTATATAGAACGGGCAAAAATTGCAAAAGCGAGATTTTATAATATATTTAATAATTATATCTACATATTTTACTCATGCTATTCAATAGACCAAAATCTAATAAAAATGTATGTAAAGATACATATATAATCTGTTGATTAAGTTGTATTATTTTTTCTAAATTTGTAACCCTTTATGAATTATTTACAAATACAGTGATTTTCTTGCGTGTACAGTGTAGGATCCTCTTAAAAATTGGTTGCATAATTACAAATATACACAAAAGTTTTCGGTATTTATTTGAGGATGCCTGTAATATGAATATTTACTCAAACTAAAAAACGATTTCAAAAATGAATTTAAATAAACAGAGAAAATCACAATAAAATTCGTCTTATTTATTTATTACCACATAACAACATTAAAAATGAGTTATTTTTTTATTATTAAAAATAAAATATATTATTATATATCTTCGGTCAGATATCAATATAATGAATTAAACTATAGAGCTTAGAAGTTAAAATACCTTTAAATCAATCTGATTTTATTGGCACATTAAATCTTAAACGATTTGCGTCATAGCATACACTATAACTATATTTTTACTACATCTTAAATGTGACTATAAACCAATCATTAGAATCTAACACAGTATCTAATGCACTAGTTAGGTACTATTCCTACAAAAGAGTTAGTATCTAGCAGTTTTATAATAAACATAAATTGCAATAGCGTGCGCTGAGAAATTAAAAAAAAAAATGGTTGCGTTCAGATGAGCACAACTGCTGAGAACTAGTAGTCAACAGTTGAAATCTAGAGATGGTTATAAAGAACAATGAGTTAATCAGACGAATACTGTTAATACTATAATTATTAGGAAGCATTTGCGTGGTTACAAACGTGCAACTGGTCCCACCATACTGAAATCCGAAAACGACAATTTTCATCTAGAATGTAAAAGACAATAATACAGATTTTAGAACTTGCACAAGAGTCGACACAAGTCGATAGTTTTTTTTTCTGTAAACTTTTCTTAAACACCTGTATACTATGTACACTTTTGTAAAAACAAACTATGAGGAAATTAAATCATTCAATAGCTTGCACCTTTGAAATTGTATGTCATGTTATTATTATTATATCTTAATTACAATGATCATAACCAACAAATAGTACTATATTTTACAGTGTACGCATTTTTAAAAAATGACATTTAAAGTCAGTAATACACAATAAAGTTAACTAAAATAACCAGATCTGGTTTGTCCTTACAAAAGTGAACGCAATATATAATTTGTAATTGACTTATGAACTAAGACTATATAAATTGATGTGATTAATTTCTGTTCGTTAATATTGCCTTCAAGATTTCATTTCATTTGATGTCCTATATTAAACAATAAAAAATATTCAATAATTTTTCAAAATAAACCTGATCAAAAATTCCTGTATTAAAAAAAGACTGTATTATTCTGGTTCACATTAATGTATATTTCTCTGAATTTTTATAGTTTTTTGAACCAGTCTCTCTAGAAAATAGGGTGGGGGGACAAAAGTTTTTTGGATTAATTTAGACAAAAATCGCATCGAAATCATTTTCTTTTCAATATTTGAGCTGTCATTTGATACATCACAAAAAAAAATGTCTATACCAAATTTGCTGACCAAATTTTAATTCTAAAAGTCTAGCCGTTTGGACAAAATTTCTACACTACAAACAGACAGACAGACAATAGAGTCATGCGATAGTGGTTCTCAATCAGGGTGCTGCCGGTATATGAAATCGATACCGAGAACTCCGTAGAATAAGACCCGAAAATGTACTAATTTTACATTAAATTCAACAATTCCTATCAAATTGTTTTACATTTCAGGGCTCCAAGTTGTAACATTGAACAAAAAAATTAACTTTTTGTCAGAGAGTCGAACCGGAACAGAACCGAAATTAACCGGAATTTTTAACAGAACCGGAACCGGAACGTAAAATTGCTCAATTTAAAAACCGAAACGAAATATTAATAACGTTTTTATTTTTTTCAATAAATTAATTAATTAATCGCTTTCTAACTAATAAAACTTATATTGACTGATAAAATAATGAATCTATCAGAATCAAATTTGAAGAACATATTAATGTGTAGATTAAACATGGATTTTTAATTTTATTTTCATTTCAAATTTCATATATTATTTTTACAACAGAATTAACTATGATTTTTTTCTTCTTCTTTTTATAAGAAAAAGGTTTGTGTTATTCCTTTTCCTTCTTATAATATTGCGATTCTTCAAACTGTTATTTATTATTTTTGTAAGAAGAGTTCATATTATTTATTATTATTTATTAACGTTTTTCTTCTCTTTAATTGTGAACCCAAATTTTTAGGGGCGCTGAAAATTAAGTGGTTTATTGCTGTCAAAAATATTTGTCGAGCAAAAATAAGTCTTCAACCAAAATTTTCAGCACTCCTTGCATCTTGCGCCCCAGGCAACTGACTGTCTTGACACCCTCTTAATCTGGCCCTGTGTCTTATTAATTATTTTTATAATTTCCTTCTAATTTGTTAGAATTTTATTTTATTTAAGTGCGATATTTTTTTATATTTTCATTTTTATGTTCCTAAATTTGTATTTTGTTCTCGTTTTTAATAAAATTTTAATTAAGTTCTATTTCTTTTGTATGTTCAATTTGATAATTAAAAAATAAGAATAAAAAGGAAATTTGATAAATAAAATTAAACCAAAATATATACCGGTAGATATTTGATGTTATACTCGATTTTAACTTATTATTCGAACCGGAATCGAACCGGAACTGAACCGGAATTTTTAGACGAACCGAAACCGGATCCTGAACGAAAATCATTTACTTGGAAAGAAACCGGAACGAAATAAATTAGGGTTCGACTCTCTGCTCTTTGCAGAGCAATCGTGTCGGTAGCAGGTATTTAAAATGTAATATAATTTATAAAAGGGTAGGTTCGAGTTTTTTATATTTTATATTGGGGTACTGTCACCTAAAAACGTTTGAGCAGCATTTGTATAAGGGTTTCTTGGATATACTCACGGCCCGTAGACTATACAGTTGTCTCACTTCGAGTGACGTACTTCAGTATGCCTTAATACACAGAGTTTCTGCGGGTTGCTATGCTATTTATACTTGTTATTTAACTGAAGTACGCACCCTTTACCCGAAGTGAGATACAGTGGAATTCCAATATTCGTCCACGCCAATATTCGTCATTTTGATATTTGTTTGTTGGTTGACATTTTGATCGAAAAGTCATTATTCGCCCCACCTTCCACCACCGACGTGGCCGCTGAGTCTTATGATCGTCTGTTGACTGGCTCAGTCTCGAGCAGTGATTAAAGTTTGCGCATTAACTCTCGTTTAATACTTTATTTTGTTTTTAATATTTACAGAGTTTTTACAGTTAATTTTTTAATAAATACAGTACTGTAAGTCACCATAGGTTGTAAAAAGTGCAGTGACGATAAAAAAAACAAAACAGAAAAGCGGTGAGACCAACCATTGAACTAAAAAAGAAAATTATGGCTAAGTTTGAAAGTGGTAGACGTCTCAGCGGTTTAGCAAACGAATTTAACATGCCGGAACTACTATAGCTAGCATACTAAAAATTAAAGATGCTATTAAATCACCCTTCTAAAATATTATATAAAACTCTTAACAACAATCATTGTTTTTTTCATGCAAAAGGTAAATTTCTTTTTAAAAATTTATTTATGTATGTATTATCTAATTAGAATGTATTTTCAATGATTTCCGAGATCGATTTTCGAGGGATTTTTTTTTTAAAGGAGTAGACAGGCAAAACTCGGTGCTGAAGACTGGATTAAACTATTTTTAGTTAATTCCTATGGGAAAAATTCGTTCGATATTCGTCCTACCCTCAGAAACGAATTAATGACGAATAATGGAGTTCCACTGTAATCGTATAGTTTACGAACCGTGGGTTATACCTATGAAACCCTAAATGTAAATTTTATTTCTAGTGCTAATATAAATTTAATTATAAACTGTGTTCGTTGGTTTTCTATTTTTTTAATGGCCTTTGTTGGTTTGGCAATTAGCCAGAAAAATTTATAGTTTTGAAAATTTCATGCCTAAAGAGAATTCGAACGCGTGACCTTAGCAACGCAGAGCAAATGTTACCATTACGCTACGCCGGTCGTCGTGTTCCTTAGTTCATAAGTCTAATTCTTAACAGTAGTTATTTTAAATACGTAAATGCGATCATCATCGGGCAGAACCACGCTTAGTTAACAAAGCGTTTTTATTTTTTTGCCTGTTGGCTATAACATTTGTAAATATACAATTACTGTTTCTATTAGTACAGGTACTACTCAACAGTTGTGGTCAGATGAACTCAACCAATGTTATTTGTAGTTCAGCTATCTCCGTCAATGCTCGTACTCATCTTCACTCCTAAAGATCCTACAGCGCACGCTATTGTTATACAGAATAAACACGAAACATGAAGCAGATTTCAAGAACTGGCCTAGCTGTGTGTGTGACATAGACATAAACATGAGTGAGACACATACACAACATCAACATACAATCTAAACAATTAGTACATACACTTCCCAAAACATAACAATAAGGAATAGAAACAGTATGGGTTATAACAGATAAGTTAGAATAGAATACAGATATATCCAACATACCAACAAAGCGTAGTATTATAATATTTAAACTTAAGAGGAATTGCATTATTTTTATTATTATTATAAAGACTAGAATTTTCATTGTGGCAACTGTATAACAACTACAGATACAAAACACATACTTGATTTATATTTTTACAGGCCTTATGGTCTCCAGCTACATAACGCTGGTTGCCTCCGATTTAGAAGTCATAGGATCCATTGGCAGAACCTGTTTGCGACGTATAGAGCTGTCTACAGCGTCAATGTCTCTGATAGGTATTAACCTAACGTACGCATGACATACTCTCAACCCCAGATCGTCACTGCGCAGTATTACCCTAAAGTTTTAGAACAGAATCTGCGACCAGTTTTGAGAATGAAGCGAAAAAACTTTCTGCTGATCCCTCTTCATTTTGCTTGACAATGCTCTATCGCATGTTGTTTACTCGATGGGACTGGAAAGTGCTCTGCCAAGAGTGGTGTCACCCGGTTTCCGGAAATCGGTTGTTTAAATTTAAAGCGGTTCCAAGAAACTGGTTGTTTATGTACGGCGGTTGCCTATAAACCACCGGTATTTTTTATCTGTAGTTATATTTAGATATTCCCGTACCCCAAGGCCGCCATCAATTTTTTGAGGAAGGGGATTTAATCAATTGATCAGGAAAATTCAAATATTTATAATCACACACCTCTTCCATGAAATTTTCCACGACGAGGGATGGCGACCACAGCCTCCCTGATAGCCCATGGCTTCTTCCCTCGCTATGAAAACCGGTTGCTTATAAATTGATATGACACCACTCTCTACCACCCATCGTACCTGCTAACTTAAGTACTTGTGATTTCGACTTGATCCCTAAAATGAAGGAACCACTTCCTGGCTTTCAGTTGAAAACTATCCGAGACGTTCTTGACACCGTAAACCGCTCTGTACGAACGATAAACTTAACAGGTGTTGCCAATGGCATCTTACAACTTCCACATGGCTGTTATCGGGTGATATTCAACACTGGTAACTACACTGAGGATCAGTCTTTCCACCTCCAGGTAAACCTCTAGGTAACTATCTGACTGATAAGTTTATGTGATACTTTCTGTGCTGAATAAATGTCATCCCGTATTTCAATACAAATTTATCTATCGGATAGTTATCTTACGGATAATGAGACTGACGTACTGAATTCACTGATTGGTATTGACATTTATTCGGCAGATGAAGTTCCAGATAACCTTATCTGTCAGATAGTTACTTAGAGGTTTACCGAAGGTGGAAAGACCGGGCTTGAATGATTGTAAACATTCGAAACTTATTATTACAAAGATACTCAAGTTAATTTTTAATCTTCCATCTTAAGAGCAATTGCATTAGTTTTTGATTACTATTATAACTATACGTTTCGTGTGAATGATACATATAACTGTACTATTTTCTAAGTTTTCTTTGTTCCTTTGTACCAAAGTATAATTATGTATATATTTATCATCTCCACAAAATAAATATTTAATTAGATGCATAAATAATTTGAATAATAAATCTTAAACATATTATTTTGTATAAAAAAGTATACTTGTTCAAATAGTTGATGCATAAAACATTAAAAAAGGTAAAAAAGAGGTATATTTTGAATCTTGAACTGTATTTTTAAGGTGTAAATTATGAATGAAATAATTAATCTATCAGTAAGTATACGAGGTTTGTTAAAAAACTGGGCGAGTTGCACAGTAACTAGTAGTGGAAAGAGGAGGGGAATGACGACTTAATACGATGCAGCTGTCATTTGTGAGTTGAATGCTGTTGAGTTTGTTTCGCTAAGTTATTTCGGTCGAATTATATAGTTCTTAGATTTTTGTAATTCGATTTTGACTACCCCGGCGATTTTTGAGACCTGATTAAAGAGAGACGTGTCCGTGAAATTTTTATCAAACTTGGAAAAACGACAACAGATACATTTGCACTATTGAAAACAGCTTTTGGAAAAGATTAAAACAGCGTGTTTTAAATGGTTCGGTAATTTTAATGATAAAAATTCAATTTAAGTTTTTGATTAAATATCAGGTAGATCTTCAATTCTTAAAAGCGACGAAAAAATTAACCATGTTCGCGAAGTAATCCGTATTAATCGACGAATAATATATGGGTCTTGTCAGGACATTTTGACCAATGTCGACAATCACACACCATTAGTTTTTCATACTCACAGGACTTGGTCACACGTGACTTTTCGCTCCCGAAATTAAAGAGTTTGATAAAAAAACGCCATTTTCGAACGATTGAAGAGATTTAAAAATAGAAAAATTGATGTGAAGTGTGAATTTTCACACATTGCAGGGTTTTGCAGGTATTTAATAACTGAATGATGATTATTTGGGATGCCAAAACAAATTTTATGTCAAAATATTTTTTTATGAATTTTAATTCGAATGCCTAATACCATTATTTAAGTTTCTAAATATGTGCAGTATTTTTTTTACATAGCAAGGTTCATTAAGATTTTGAAAATTGCGCCTATGGCTTCTATTGGTTGCTTAAATCATTAGCCACGCCCTCTGATTTCGTATACATCAAACAGAATTAAATTATAATTTCAACACTTCCCACTGGTTATTAAATTTACGCTTTTAAAAATTATATGCAACATTTGCCAAAATATAGCTAGAATTTTTACTGTTAAATTTTTTAATTTTTAATATTAAATAATTTAAACAAAAGAAAACTGCAAAAAAAAAAAATTAAAATTGACAGGATTCGAACTCTAGTTTGCAAGTTAACTGTGTTTAGCAAATTAGAAAACCAATGACTAAACACACATCGCTATCAGCGCTGACGTCTGAACTTGGTTACATAGCGAATTAAATATTTAACATATTTTGGTTAAAAACACAAAAAATGCATTATTTTCCGAAAACATAATCTGATCAAAAATTCCTGTTGTACTATTCCGGTTCACACCAATATACATTACTTAGAATTTTTTCACATTTTTAGTTTAAACCATCTGGGCTACAGGGTGTGGGACAAAAATTTTTTTGCACAATTTTGGCAAAAATCTCGTCAAAATAATTTATTTTGCAAAAATAAAATTTTGATCGTTAATCCACGTACTAAGGGCTTTCATTTGATACCCTACTCAGAATTTAAAAAAAATATTTTTTTTTTCGATGAGCACATATTTGTTTATATTTTTAGGGGGATATGTTTTTTAGATGTTTTAGTATTTTTCCTATGTGTGGGTCAAAGAGTTGTATAAGCATGCCAAATTTCAACTCTCTAGGTTTAGCCGTTTGGTTACAATTTTTACCGAACAGACAGACAGACAGACAGACAGACAGACAGACAGACAGACGACAAAATGACGGTATAAGGGTTTTTTGGTCATACCTACAAAACCCTAAAAATCGGAAACTGATCTTAAGGCGGCGCACAACTGTATAGTTAACAATAGTTTCTTATACAAAACTAACAAACAGAAATAAAATTAATAACAATCTAGGTATCAAAATTTCGAATTTTATTCTATCTAATAGTACAATTTTAATTGTAGAAAAAACTGTTATGTAATTGTAAATAAGCAAATTGCACGCTATAGACGCTATCTTGTAAACAAATCGACGTATATTTGCGTACGATGCAGCAAATTGTAGCTAAAGCTTAATTCACAAATATGTTTGTAGCTATTTTGTTCTATTGTGAAAACTACTTATAGTTATTGTACTTGGTAGTATATATATATATATATATTTGCCGCCATTTTGAATCTGCCGCGCCTCTCAATATAGGTGCGAAGGGTAAAAAATAATTTGTAAAGAACACGTATACTAAGTGGCATTCCATTATCATCTAGTATAATATGTTTCGACAAAGGTGCTAAACTATAAGCATTCAAGTCCAAAAAATGTTGCCGTATTATTTGAACATTTCTACACAAAACTACACAAATATAAAGTTACTTGAAACCCACCCCAGAAATATAATTAAAAAGTTAAAGAACATTGTTTCCTGATATCTATTATTAAGTTAAGGAGAGATAATATTTTTAATATAATTTTTTCTACAGATATAAATATTATATTAGAATCTAATAATTAGATAGATGAAATTCGGTGCAAAATCTGATGTACATTGGTACTAATTTTATTTCAGATTGTTAGTTTTGTATAAGAAACTTGTAATCTCTGGGGGCTATACAGAGCGTTAAAGCGATTTCAAAAATTACCTACAAAATGTGTTTCCAGAAGTGGAAAGACGTTGGAGAGCAGAACGCGGGTATTTCAAAGGTAAAACTTTAAATGTAAAATAATTTCATGCTAATAAAGTTTTATGAAGCTAATCCGCGAATTTCTTGATCAAACCTCGTTTGTAGTTAATATAAACTTAATTATAACAGTGTTTATTGATTTCATTTAGATTTTTTTTAACATAAATAGAATTTCATGTTGTCTCTCTTTAAGTCCATTAATATATTTAATTTCCAAACACGATAGGAAAAACCGTATTCTTTTAATTTATAGTCACCTTGGAACACATTGTATCATGCATGAAATATATAATTATAAATAGATCTGAATCATATTATTTCTTAATATGCTTAATATTTTTGTAATACAATAGGCAATTAACTATACTTCATAACGAGAATCTATAAATAATATCACGTAAGCAAGTATTTATCGAAACAATTGTGTGTATATATATTGTTACTCATATTTGAATGTTGAAATTCTGAGTTATAAAAATTTTATGAGTATTAGATCTGTTAAAATTTTTAAATTATAGCTGTAATGCAAGTTTTTATTTTTATAGTTTTAAATATGATGTGGCAGTATTTATATATATAAAGGGTGACAACTTTTACCCCGGAACATAGGAAAATAACATTGAAATCTGCATTTTTGTGATTGCTGCTCCCCATATTAACTTAAAGCTCCGTAATGGTACCAATCGAAAGAGAATTTTTAGTCGCTTCTAATGATAAAGAGAAATTTTGCAATCAATTTTGATGTTTCCAGTTATTTTATTTTTGTACTGCAAAACGTGAGAAACTAATGAATTTGTTTTTTAAATAATAACGCATCGCCATGAATTTGACGAGTAAAACAAAACAATTTAATTTTACTTATTAATCGAAAGCTGTATCAAACATTCCTACACCTTTTAGAATTATTAAACAAATTAGCATTAGACAATTTATTTATTAGTTACGCAAGAACGCAATATCCTCAAAAAATTAATATATGGGCTTGTATTTTTGGCAATCATATTATTGGACCTTTTGAAATTGAAGGAAATTTATATTCGGAGATGTACTTGGATCTTTTAGTCACTAAGGTTGGCTCTGCAATTAATAAAATAGCACGTGAAAATCGGGTTGTCTTATTCGAACATGACAAGTGTCCAGCACATTTTGAAAGAGATATAAAGGAATATTTAGATCACTCGTTTCCAAATCGATGGATTGGTTGAGTAGACGCAATAAACTGACACGCCAGATCTCCTGATTTGATACCGTTTATTTCTTTTTGTCGGGTCAACTTAAAAGCAAAATTTATAAAACCCGTCACCCAAATATTAATTATTCTTTGAGGAATGCAATTTTTACAATATGCGCCTCTTATAACAGTTAAGTAACTAACCAATGAACGTAATTCTTTTATTATACTTTGCGTGAACAATATCATTGTTACACTGAAAACAGTTTAACAATTGAAGCTATTATTAAACTGGTTTTGGTGACTTTTTATTTTGAAAGATCGACAGTACTATTCGTCTACGGCGTGTCATTGATAACCTCAAATATTTTAAAATGTTTATTTATACAATTTGTAAGTATTTCCATGTCAGATAATTATTTTATAATATTATTATTAAGAAAATTCAAAAACAAAGTTTGTTGTTTTGTATCAGTCAAATTACTGTTGTGTTGTGTTATCATACAAATTGTTTTATTATACATTGTTGCTATGGTGACCGCATTTCACAAAAATCCCTAGATTGTATTCCGATATTTTTTATAAATGAAATTTTAAAAGTTCTATATAGTGATGCAAAGTATAAAAAAGATAGTATATTATGCTCCTTTTATATGACGTATTGTCACACTTGTTTCTTTGGAGCACTCCTCGCTGAGCTCTTCATACTCCAAACAACTCGTATGACAATACATCGTCTTATAAAATCGTATCATAATATACTATTATAACAGAATGAGATATTGTTTATTACAAAACGGTGGCTTATTTGAACATTTATTACAATAAAAATAAGTAATAATAAATTTATTTTAAAATTTAATTAATAATCGTTTTATTATTTAAATTTAATAAAATAAATTATCTAATGTTGATTTGTTTAATAATTCTAAAAGGTGTAGGAATGTTTGTTACAGAGTTCGGTTGATAGGTAAAATTACATCGTTTTGTTTTACCTGTCTAATTCATGACGATGCGTGATTATATAAAAAACCAATTCATTATGAATTTTCTTGTTTCGTAGTACAAGAAATAAAAAAACTGAAAATATTAAAATAGACTGCAATAGTTTTCGGTATCATTAGAAGCGGGTAAAATTCTCTATCGATTGATACCATTACAGAGCTTGTAAGTTAATATGGGCAGCAGCAATCGTAAAAAATGTAGATTTCAATGTTATTCTCCTATGTTCAGGGTTAAAAGCTGTCACTTGTATATATAATTACGGTCACATCAGAATTGTGTACAGTAGCATGCTGTACAGGTTTGTAACTCAGACGCAATGTGCTGGTTTTTGGACGGCTTGCAACACGATTGTTAGGTACAAAAATGATGTTAGATTAACTTTTTATTTTTGCATTTAGTCTTTCAACTATGTTATTGAGGAGGAACTTGCATCAAACCTTCAACTAGAAATTGTTAATTTACAATGTGAGATGTTAATAGCGAATTATGAAGGAAAAATCAACTTTTAATTCAATTTTATAAATATTTACCAAACGAACAATGCCAACAAGTAAAAGCGCGACCCTTCACATAAAAAGTTGACCGACCCTTGAGCTACACCATATAGCCTAGGTGTGTAGTGGGCTATACCATCCAGATTTGTGTAAGTATGTTCTATGACGTTCGCACAACGAAGAAATCGCCTCACGAAACATTTCTCAGAACATAGCTCCGTCGTTAAGCGACATGTTTGTACTCTGTATCTATGGTCGCTGACTTAGCCGCGAGTTTCGAATACAAGTCACATTTTCGTGTGATCTAGTCGCGAAGTGTGCTAATAATTTTTTGCTACTGTGTAGGTACATCTTGACTATAACGTGATTATAAATAACCATTGACGAACTCGCGAGTTCGTATTGTTCGTACGCACGGCGCATATTGGAAACGGTAAAATTCGGCACGTGTTACATTATTATATTACTTTAGAGCTAGCATTCTACTTTTTTAGATTTGCTCTACAGTCCCTGACCATATTATTAGACACATCTAATTTTTTTACAATTCATTGCAGAAGCATTATATCCATTATTGTTATAATCCATCGAATTATCCAGTGGCAAAATGGGCCGGCGGGACACAGGGAGATTTCCCAGTAGCCCGGTCACAATAGAGACTGCGAGGCCGGCATAAAAATCTTATAAAAATAAAAAATATATATATATATAGAATAGTTAAATATTACGAGGGCGGATTGATATATAAGGTCTCCAATAACACCATTGTGTGAGTACTGGGGATAGAAACAAGTTCTAACCTGCAAACGGTAATTTCGAGTATCTCGTCTTAGCATGCATAGTTTTAGTTTCCTGTGTACTGTAGTTGAGTAACAGTGTCATTTATCATGAGTTCGATTTCTGAGATGTGTACCAAGCCACGATCCGTGAATTTTTCACACTGGACGGTTGCGCGCCCATAGAAATTTACAGGAGTTTGAAAACTGTTTATGGCAACGATTGTATGGATGTGAAGAACGTTCGCCAGTGGGTTCGACGTGCAAAACTCTGTCATAGAGGCGAAATGAAGGTGTTTAACGAAAAGCGATCAGGTCGACCAGTACCAGTGACGCATGAAAAGAATCAAAGACAAGTGAATGCACTGATTCAAGGAAATCTGCGGATTACGCAAAAACAAATTGCTCGGCAATTAGACATTAGTCAAGAAAGAGTCCAAATAGGTGGATATTTGGACTCTTTCTTGATGGGTCCCGCGACCATTAACAGATGTCATGAAAGAACAAAGAAAAAACATTTGTCAAGAACTTCTTAATCAGTATCGACGTGAGGGAGATGATTTTCTCATGAACATCACCACCGGGGACGAAAGTTTGGTTCATCACTACGACCCTGAAAACAAGTGGCAGTCCATGGAAAATCGTCGTCCTGATTCTCCACGTGTACGAAAATTCAAGAGTTTCATCAGCGCAGAAAGTCATGCCCACCATTTTCTGGGATGCAAAGGAAGTCATTAATACCGAATATCTGCCGAAGAGATCAACGATTAATTCAATAAGAAACTGCAAAACTTTACGATCACTAAAGAATCGTATCCATAGAGTAACGCCGGAAAGAACGAATTTTTCCTTAAACCACGACAACGCCAGACCACATTGCAACAACGAAACGATGAAGGCAGTAGCGAGCCTGAAATGCACGATTGTTTCGCACCCTCCATACAGTCCTGATTTGGAACCATCAGATTTCTGGTTGTTCCCAAAGCTGAAGGAGGTATTGAACGGTAAACATTTTTCATCAGACGGTGAAGTTCGGGCTGCTGTGCGCAATTGGATCAACAGTAAACAAGAAAGTTTTTTCATGGACAGAATGAAGAAATGGATTCAGCGTTTGGAGAAATGTGTTGCACTAAATGGTGATTATGTGGATAAATAATTATGTAGATTGGTAGTACAATAAATTTACTTCTTTTTGAGACTGGTTTCATTATTTTGTCTTTTACTATTCTTATTTTATAGAGTTGGAGACCTTATATATCAATTCGCCCTCATATAACGCTTTTTCAACATCTAGACCAGGGTATTTTTTAAAATTGAAATTTATGGGCAAGTTGAGCACTTGTACAACTGTGTGTATTTCGAAATCTAAATTGTTCTGATATTAAAAATTTAGCATCTTGTGCGTCATCTACAATTTTTTTAACAATAACTCTTTCAACTACTTTGCTAATACTGGATAAGAAATTGACTAATTGGTCGGTAATTTTTAGGTTTTCATGAATCTACGGTTTTGGAAAGGTTATGATTTACGCCATACTTTCCATGTATATAATGGGTGTTTTTTTTAGAGGTATAGAACTTTAAATTGCAATAAAACAACGATGGATTATTCGATTGACATGAATTTTTTTTTATTCGAAAGATAATCTTGTGGCATTACATTTTAAATATGATTTCTGGCATATGACCGCCACGGCTGGCTCGGATGTAGTCCAATCTGGACGTCCAATTTTCGATGACTTTTTCCAACATTTGTGGCCGTATATCGGCAATAACACGGCGAATGTTGTCTTCCAAATGGTCAAGCGTTTGTGGCTTTTCCGCATAGACCAATGACTTTACATAGCCCCACAGAAAGTAGTCCAGCGGTGTTAAATCACAAGATCTTGGAGGCCAATTCACAGGTCCAAAACGTGAAATTAGGCGGTCACCAAACGTGTCTTTCAATAAATCGATTGTGGCACGAGCCCGATGTAATGCCACAAGATTATCTTTCGAATAAAAAAAAATTCATGTCAATCGAATAATCCATCGTTGTTTTATTGCAATTTAAAGTTCTATACCTCTAAAAAAAACACCCGTTAGAAAAAAGGCGCTGA
This sequence comes from Liopterus haemorrhoidalis, assembly GCA_963971575.1. Classification (NCBI taxonomy): domain Eukaryota; kingdom Metazoa; phylum Arthropoda; class Insecta; order Coleoptera; family Dytiscidae; genus Liopterus; species Liopterus haemorrhoidalis. The sequence goes on from OZ020611.1 coordinate 140,545,639, forward strand.
GTAATATATGTAATATATAGCGTTAACTATTTCTATAATATAAACTATTGCTTTTTTTGTAAATATTTTAAATCAGTAATTGTAATCTTATATTCCCTGGGTGCCCTTTTTAATTTTTAAATTTCTTTATTGTTTTCCGTTTTTTCTTCGAAATTTGTCAACTCTGTTGTTTCAAAGTTTACTTGTTTATTTCGGTTTATATAATTTTTATTATCTAAATTGAGTTATAATTACTGTTGTTGTTGTAATTACTGTCTTTCTGTAAATTGAGATTATTTTTTATTTATAGTGTATATATATAATAACCTTACCTAACCAGTCTACAATAGTTTCCTGTGCCGGTTGAATTTACCAGTTCGCCAATGGAATTACGTAAAGAAATAGTGCTCTATAGAAGTAGTTGATTATGATGTATTTTTTTGAATGTACCATTGGTAGTCGGATAAGATCTACGCGAATCAAACCTTTAATAAACGAAAAAAAAAAAAAAAACGGCTTGACTAAATTATAAATATGAGTATTTTTTACCGTCTAAATAATTGTCAATAAATAAATACATAACTACAGTCTGTTTCAAACGCTTAGGCGGAACTAAATGGGAATTTCGTTCTTTTAGGTTGTCACGACAAGGGACCTTGCTTGGGTTATTTCATTTTTCACGTTGCAATGTCAAAATTTAAAATTACAACAATGAAACCATGGAAACGAATTACCTATGTCAAAATTAAATTATGTTTTTAATATATTTTAATGACAAAAAAATTAATAAATGGGATATTTGTATTAAGAATGACACAAAAAATCAAAATATAAAGAAAATGACAATTTAAAATGATATTAACCTTAACAAAAAATGTGTATTGTAAGTATGATTTACAAAGCTTAAACAAAACGGTCGAAAAGCACGATTTAAACGATGAAAGTAACTAGATTGCAAAATTTAGTTCCGCTTAACCGTTTGGAACAGACTGTATTACTACCAAATCTGTGCATTTTATTCGCCAATGCTGAAAGATATTAAGTGATTCCTTTTAGGCATGTTAGAATAAAATTAGTACCTTTTTGTTTTCGTTCGAACCTGAATTTTATTGTATTGTATAAAAATCAAGGTACATCAAATAATATGGCCAGGCAATTATATAAATTAATTTAATTAACAGTTTGACAAACAATTTAGTAATGCAGTAATCCAATAATAACGTACATATAAAACTAAAGACATACAAGAGTTGTATTTGAAACCTATGAGTAGAATGTAAGTAAGACATATATAGTCGTGCCAGGCGCATACACATACAAGCGCACTCACCCCACGCTACTGATAATGGATTGAGGAAAGAACATGGATGAAGAAGAAGCAGCCGCATCAGACAAAGGCGACTCAGAGCTCGTGGTGACAGCAGGGGTAGTAGGAGGGCCCCCGCTGCCTCCAGACTCCTCTGAGGGAGTCTTGCTGAGGAACAGCCCGGTCCCAAAATCAACCAGGTTAATGGGCGAACTAAGCACCACTCGTGTTAGTCACAATATGACAACGTATTCGGTTAGTTTTGAAAACAGAAATCTTACCTGGAGAACACCTTTGAGAATACTGACGAGTGCTGATTGCTGTCTGCTGAATGTGGGGTGCTAGATGGCACTTTTTCTTCTTCTTTTTCTCCGGCTAACGTTTCCATCCAGGCCAATGGATAAGACAATCTCTTTAACATCTGTAAAATAGAATCAATTCAAAAATTCACCAACGCGTATCATCCATATTAAAATTCAAATAATAATTAAATAATCTCTAAATAGCCGGTTTCAGTAGCGCAGAGCAAGGTCGGTACCTGCATCATGTGCCAAAGGTCCCGTGTTCGAATACCGGTCAGAACATGAATATTTTGTATTCGTCATTACCACCTTATTCTTATTACAAAATTAAAATATAAATCATCTTTAAATTTGATAGAAAACTAAGATTGTTTCTAAGTTGGCTAGAGAGTTAACTTCGAAGCCAATGTTCAATTAAAAAACTAATCTTTAAATAGGTTCTCCCAGGGGAGGCTGGTCATTATGTTTCTTGGTTTTACTTACTAAATCCTAATAACAATTAGTTCGATTTTTCCAGAAAGTATATCTATCCACGAGTTCTCTTTCCGACATCCTCGAATTCAACACATTCAATTAAAATAGACCAGTGTTTCTCAACCAAAAACACACCGCGAACCAGTAAAATATATAATTTTCTAACACGGACCACTAATAATAATTACTTATTCATTTTTTGCAAGAAAACAAATATATTTAATGTGCTAACTAAATACATTTATTTTATTTGTAGAAAATCACAAAAAGTTTACAGAAAACAAAATATAAATTATTTACATAAAAAATGTGCACAAAAAATAACAAAAAAAAACTGCAACAAATACATACAAAAACTTTCGCGGACCACTAAAATTTTTTTGCGGACCACCTGTTCAGATACACTGAAATAGACAACTATTATAAAATAATAGCTATTTATGAAATAAGTAAGGAAATGAAGCTCATAATCTTATCAATATGAAATTGACAGAACGAGGTGAAGTCGAGTTTCAAATCACGAATTATATAATGACCCATTTTATTTATGTGGTACATATATTAATTTTTTCGCAATGTCATATAATTTATGCAATTAGTGTGTAAAGGAGGTCTTTTTAATCGAGTGCCGAATATGGTAGCACGAGACTGAAAAAAGTCCAATACACACGTATTGCATACAACATTTTTTCTAACACCGAACATATTAATAATAAATTCGAAATAACCGGATAAAAATTAATGACATACTACATTATACTGGTATTTAATACCAAAATTCCGCACAAGAAGGAAGATCAATATTCATAATGTATGTTTTTTTAGAATTTTGACAGATGGTGATAGACGACCGATTGCTAATTATTTGTTATTTTGAATTTAAGTGTTTTAATCGACTATTATGGCTATACAGATTTATGTCGGTTAGGCGCACAGTTTGTTCTGACTTGTTTGATAACATGTTCCAGCTCTCAAGACACAAAGACAATAAATGAAGCATTTTAAATTACAAAAATCTTATATAGTGAGTTTTGAAGTGCAGTAAATTCTTCATAATCAGTTTTAAAAGGAATGAATCATCCGAAAATATTGAAATTGAATCCATTATTAAAACTAAGTTGGCTAATCCAAAAATGTCTTCAATACATTCAAAGCTAAATTCCTAAATATAAGAGAAATCCCCAAATCTACCAAGATGGCAGTGTACAAAACGATCTTTATACCAACCCTAACATTATAGCGAATTATGGACTCAAAAGTCGGACAAGCAACATAGCATGGCTATGAAATTTCTAAGAACAATCAAAGGAAAAACACGGCTAGATAAAATCAAGTGTCTACCGAGAAAAACTGAACATATAATCTGTGCTAGACAACATATGAAAATCAATTAATATGGTACGGCCATGTAGTAAGACCAACGGAGGATAGAAATGCAATGACATTCGTGGAAGACCTATTGGTTGGTATTGAAAAAGTGGCAAGAAAACATCACCGAAGCAGCAGTTTAAAAACATAAACCCTAACAAAATGGAAAACTAGGCAAGAAATGGAAAGGAATTGAAAAACTGTACAACTCAAGACAGGTCCCACTAAGCTTAGTTTAGTTGAAGCACACACCTTGATACCTTCAGGAATAAGAGGTTTTTGCTTATGTTTGTATGTATATATGTAGATGGCTAATTATTACATAATACACCGCAACTTTCTGGAAAGATAATTAGGTATATTACTAATGATGTGGTAAACATTACTATACAAAAATATTTGAAAAATGTAAAATCTGAATTGTATATATAAGGGCATTTGCGTTAATGTGGAGTGGCGTAGATATTACAATTTTGAAGTATATCAACTATACAAAAATTCTGACATAGTCCAGACAAATAATGTTTCACGTCTACCATGAATAGGGCATATGAAGCGTATACCTCACGATGAGCCAGCTAAAAAACAGATTTAAAAAAAAAATCCACAATAGGACAAGATCTAAGGATCACCCAAAAGCCAAACATACTATAGATCAGGTGAAATGGACCTAAAAATATTAAATGTATGATAGTGAAAGACGCTAGGTCACGACAGCTGGATGGAAGAAGCTACTTGAAAAGGTCAAGTCTCAAAAAAGGTTTTCGAGCCATCATCGATGAGCCATGACGATGATTATTTATTTCTATTATTTAAAATAATTCTTAAATTCAAGTGAATGTAAAATACCTGTCGGTATGTAACTGCTGTTAATTGTCTTGCAAACTTATCCCATTTTATAAACTTTTGGGAAATTTTCTTAGAACTCTTGCTCTTAGAACGATCCATGTAAGTCACCTTTAAAATAACAACTAACTGGCCACAATAAGAAATAATTTCAATATGACTCAGTATTTTTTAAACAATATTTTTTATCAACTTAACTACCTCAGTTAGCCTGTAATTTTTTTAATAACGGCTATTAATATATTGTGTCAAATGGGTATAAATTTAAATATTTAACATCTATTTGTTCAGATCAGAGGTTGCCAACCTTTTAGATAAAACGTATGTACAGTAAGCGCTGTGTAATTAGATTTAAAATGCACAATATAACGACTAAAATGCAGTGCATTTTACTATACTGAATCGATCCTTTTAAATTTGGTTCTATAAAGCAGCTGGTTTGAGTCATAAATAACTGACGTTCGGGAACAAATTGTAATGTCTCGTTACTGATACAAATAACACATAACCTGACAAGTTAAAATAAATTATTAATTTGTGGGCTATATCTGGACATATTTTCACGTTATTTGGTATGATGAACAAAACCAGGATTCGAACATAGGCTATTAATTACGAGGGTTATTTTTTAAGTAAGGTCCGATTGGCTGTAATTGTGCAAAAGCAGATGCAATTTACAATCGTAGTACCACTTTGTATAGTTGATATTGTGAGGTTAAAATGTTTAAGACAATTGTGCGGCCCGCCGACTGTGAAATACGGTCTGTGAATAGGTTTTTGACAGCAAGGAACGTGTCAGCAGCGTGCATTCATTGCCATATATGTGAGGTGTGCGATGAGTGACAGCAACAGGTGCGGAAATAGGTGGGTTCGTTCCAGGACAGGCGGATCAATGTCCATCATGAACCGCGATCGGGCCGACCATCTGTATTCACAAACGTTTAGAGGAGCAAATGAACCACGCACCGTACAGTCCGGATCTTGTACCGACCGATTACGACCTGTTTCGCTACCTAAAGAGTTTCTTGGCGGTCGGCGGTTTGACACCGATGAAGAAGTGAAAACAGCGGTTGAAGATTGGTCGTATTCACAGGCGGCTTATGTCTATGATGTGGACATAAACAAACTAGTAAAACGTGATGATGAGTGGTTAAACAAAAATGGAAACGAAGTATAAAAATAGCTTAAGGTGTAAGGAGTAAAATAAAAAACTTTTTTGACAATATCTTAACTAGATTTCTTTTTACTAGATATTGAAAAACGGACCTTACTTAAAAAATATCCCTCGAAATTAGATGAAGAATATGTCAAAAATTCGTATAATAAATTGACTCGTTGTCCCGGTAACATACGTGGTCTTATCTTTTTACAATACTGCTGCGATAAATAGTTATTTACGAAACTAGTACTTTAAAACGTCATTTTATGACAAAAAAATAAAATAAATAATAAATCGTCTATTTTCTGGTCGGTTGCTAAAAAAAAATCTCTACACAAATCTTTTTTGTTCTATATTTTTTCAACAAATATTTGGGACTACGGGACAAATATTTGGACAGTTAGAAGGGGACAACTTAAAACTAAAATCTTGAACTGCCTCACGTATTATTTATTAACAACAAACATGTACATACAATATAAGAAAATTTGTGTCGAATGAAAAAATTATTTTTTGTTCAATGCAGTTTTTAATAAGATGATTTAATTCAGTGGTGCTCAACCTACGGTCTGAGATTACTTTTTAACCGACCCGCATGAAATTTCTGACAATCATCCTCAAGAAATTTTCTGAATTTATACCCTCTTTCTCGACTGTTTTTCTACTCTTTACCGTTCACAAGAAATTTCATGAATTTCTAAATAAGCATCCTCCTACCCCACCCTCAAGTGATGAATATCTGTCCACCCATCTGCGATTTTTATTTCTACCCCCCGCATCCTCCTCAAGTGATTTTTGATTATCTGGTCCAACTCTATGCGGCCCGTGAAACATATTTAGCATTAAATATGGTCCCACTATGGGAAAAGGTTGGACACCACTGATTTAATTGCAGTACGATCACGTCATCCGATTTATTATATTTTTGATTTTTGTAATAAACTACTACTTTACTGCGCAAAATCGTTCTAGAAACGTTTCATTGCAATGCTATCTATCTTTAAACGAAATAAACATTAAAATCTGACATTACAATTTTATGTGACATTGTGATAAGGATAATTACATTCGAATTACTAAATTATGGAATACTTTTCTTTTTATATCGTACGACGAGAATTTAAAAATGACATTGAAATAATATATAGTCAGGTGATTTGTTTTTCATTTTAAACAATTTTTGTTGTATACATTTTTGCGGAAAAATAATTAAGTACATCTTTCAGGTTTTTGTAGGTGGCGCCCACAGTCTCCCAAATATTCATGTTACTGAAAAAATGTAAAGAACAAAACAGTTGTTTTATTTTGTGTAATTTTTGTTTGACACATCTTTGCTGTAAAGTAAATTAATGTCATATTTCAAGTTTATTAATTGGGGTCTCCACGTAGCGCCCAAACAGAGTCAACATTTTAAAATGTCATATAACTTCTATTAGAAACTCTTTTGTTATATCATCATAACAAATTATAATCCATTTACGACGTTTCCTCATCTGAGTAGACTATGTTAGGGTATCAGTTTTGTTGTTAGCCATGCAAATGCTACACATGTGAAAAAAAAAAGTTTTAAAATATCATTCATGTGACATTTTATAAGAAACATTCATTCGGTAATTTACTTTCAGTATCTTTTTCATATACTTTCCATTAGATAATTAGAGTGTTATAACTTACGACGGCATAGATAGACATTTTTAAGATACGACACAAAAACGTTTGCTGGCTAATAGACTATATTAGTGTGCTTCCATCTAATAACGGTTTCCTTTGGATTTTTTGCTGGTTTAAAATACATGTGTCATTACTTTTATTTCCTTTATTTTAGGATTATTTTCAATTTGGAGCAACACATATATATCTTTGGCCAGTACACACTATACAGTTCAGATATTTTATATTATTGAAAAATGTTTTTATAAACATATACATAAGGATTCGAAGATATATTTATAGGTTACGTTTTTAAATGATAAGAAAATCGAAATATCGTTAATATTTATTTAATTAAAATTTTGTTATCATTAATATTTTGTTTCAGAATGCATAGTGGTGTATTGCTTCGCTCCAAATTGTAACCATTACAGCCACATAATTGTTTTTTTTTTTTAGTTTTCTGAATGATTATTATTGCTATGTTGCTTGTCATAATAACAATAATTAACGTAATTTTTGGAGTGAAGCAAGAAGTAGGACTCAAAATAGGAAGGGATGGAAAAAACTGTGGAGACGTTCCCTCGTGAAAGAAGAAAACAAGTACAAGTAACATTCAAACTCACACAAAACCCGACACCAGAGATGGCAAAAGGGCTCAACGATTAAGTAAGTAACATGATTTTTACAAAAATTAAACCTGCAAAGTAATATTGTTTTGTAAATATATAACATACTAAATTATAACGTGTAAAATAAGAATTTAAAAAATATATATCGACTTGTATATTTTTTTAATTTAAGGAAAGGGTTGTGAAAATCTCGTGAGAGACAAAGAGTAGTCGCTGATGAACTTTCAAGGAGTCAGTTACGAACCTCCAAAGAGTTTGGTTGAGAAGCCCCAGTAACGTTCGGCCATATCTGACAGACAAAGTTAGCTTTTAAGATAACTCATCCGGTTTTCGATTATGCTAAAATAGCATCGATGGTGTGGACTTTTATTATGATTTTAATCGAATCTCAAAACCAGTTTTATACTGTGTTTGTGTTGTGGATTTGTGAGGAGGCCCTCTTATGAAGTGTTTGTGAGGTTTATGTGTCTCTAATGGGATTTTAGCAGCCGGCTGCAATTGTAAGCTTATGGAAATAATGTATTGCCACTTAACTATCAATAAACGCAGATTACGTAAATTGTAGACTTTAATTCAGAACACTGTTATTCAGAAATCATAAAGTCATTTGCAACCAGCTAGCGAACACAGGTATTTTCAGGCTTCATACTGCTCGTGGTTCCAAAAACAAACTATGGGGACCTCAAAGTAAATACCATTAAGCCAAATGAAATATTTAAATCATTTAACCTATAGTGATTTCAATTAATATGGAAAGGTCCCCATAGTACAAGCATGCATTAACTGTATTCCGACCAACTAAAACCGCCGAAGGTGACAAAATATTAAAAATATGAGCACTCTTTGACTGCCTAAATAATTGACAGAAATAAATAAATATATAACTATTACTACTAAACAGAGCTGGGTAATACTTCAAGTAAAATAGTTGAAAAAAAAAAAAAAACCAGCATTTTTAAGTACTTCAAGTAGTTTTTGAATTTGGCAATTGTACTTGATATTGCAAGTACTTCAATGAAAATACTTGAATTTGTTTTCGAGAATAATTAGTACTTCCAGTAAGTGAAAGTACTTCGAGTAGTTTATAAACATTTGCAGTAGTTTACAAATACTTGCAGTAGTTTCGATTCTTCAAGTATTGTTAAAAAGTATCATGATTTCATATTTACAACTGGAATACACATTAAGGAACTTATGCGGACTTGTCTAATATAAAAATTAATAAACGAGTGTAGATATGAATTTGGTACTTTATTTAAGAACTGCATTTTAGTGAACAAGTCTACTGTTAAACGTATATTTTCGTTCGCTGAAATTCCTACACGACACGTATAATATTAACATTTTTTTAAAATTAAATTTAACCGTTGACTTGAATGTTGTGACTGCTGAAATTAAATATTTTTTTGAAAACTATTGTCAGCTTTATTTATTTATTTTTAATATGATGTTCTCATCTACTTATCTACATATTTTTTCAGTACTTGAAATACTTGCAGTACATACTACAAGCATGTTTCAGAAATACTTGATACTTCAAATACTTCTCAACAGTACGGGGCCCAGCTCTGCTACCAAATCTGTGTGTTCTATTCACCAATGTTCAAAGATATTAAATGAACTAAAATTAGTAGCCTTTTTCTCCTCTCGACATGAATCCTACACGAACATAAAGATTTGACTAATAATATGAGCAGGGTATACTGTATATTGATAGAATAAAGTACAGTTACAGTATTTTTATTAAACAATAAAATTAAAATACGGAAATTAAGCTAATTTATGACGTGATCCAATAATTTGTGCAGTCTACTGAAATTTTGATAAATTTTACTATCTTTTACTAAACGGCTGATTACACTATGCAACACTAAAAAATTCACCAATATTTCGAATAGTAATTCGTATTAGGTATACCTAGTAAGCAAAAAAAAAAAAAAAAACAAATTTATATTTAGATATCACGTCTCAAAACATAGATAAGTAAAATCTTAATTTTTTTTTATTCTTGATAAAACTTGTTTGAGCCTATTCATAAAAATATATCTTTGTAGTGTACAAAAGTCATCAAAATATTTAGATTAGTTATAAATCTACAAAATGCCGCGCGTTTGTGTTAATTCTCCTAACTTATTTTGTTATGCTTGTGGTCAATTTACTCCTAAAAGTGAAAAAAAGCCAATTTCTCCATTGCTTGAGAAGTGTTATCAAGCTTATTTTAAGAGTGTAATTAAAAATCAAGACAAATCATGGGTGCCCCAAGTGTGTTGTTTAAAATGTTATAAATATTTGACGGGTTGGTACAATGGTACTATAAAAGTGATGCCTTTTGGTGTACCAATGCAGTGGCGTGAACCCAAGAACCACATAGACGACTGTTATTTCTGTTTGACAAATGTGAAGGGTTTTTCTAAAAAATCAAAACATTCAGTGAAATATGCCAATGTACCATCAGTATCAATGCCGCTACCCCATTCTCCAGACATTCCAGTTCCAAATCGATTTTCAAGTTGATCAAGTTCATTGAGTTCTGTGAAAGAAGATAACGTACCCGGCCCTTCTAGTGATGAGGTATTTCAAGATCCAACTACTATTACAGAACCACATTCAGATTTCACCAGATTTCCATGAAAAAATTAAATTGATGCTGAATGCTTATCATAAACTAGGATGCAATATGTCGTTGAAAAGCCATTTTCTACACTCCGATTTGAGTTTCTTTCCGGAAAATATGGGTTCAGTAAGCGATGAGCACGGCGAACGCTTTTACCAGGAAAAAGCAGAGTTTGAGAAACGTTATCTAGGTAGATGGGAACCAGCCATGCTTGCAGACTACTGTTGGTGCCTTCAGCGGGATACCGCGATAACTGACTACAAGAGGAAAGCCAATTGCACAAAAATATATGAGTTTTCTAATAAAAAATAAAGTTTTGTGTCGCTAATTTATATAATTTTAAAAAAATCAATAAATGCTTTTCTCTATGGAACCTGACGTGATGTGACAATTTTATTTATAAACCTCATTTGATTTTAAGGTGGGGAATCATAATTACATACTGTAAACCCAGTGAAAAAAAAAATATATATATTTAATTTGTTGCATAGTGTTATTTAAGAACGCATTAGATAAAGTTATTAAAAAAAGTTATTTAACTATTAAAACAAAAATAAACACAGAGCTTATTTTTAACTCTTATCTAACTTCAAATAGCTCAGTAACACTAACGACTATCTCAATTACATTAAAAAGGAAACAACTAATTTTTTACTTACTTTATTTTTCTTGGTCTCATGTTTTTCAGGATCGTCTTTTCCATGTGCCTGAGCATTTTCTCCTTCTACAGATGAATCCAGGCTAAAACTAACAGATGAAGTTTTCTTTCTGCTTCCCGGTGACTCTTCGGGTTGGGTCGTTGTAATATTGGTTGGTACGATGGTGACTGGTGGAACCCAGTCTGATGACAGCACAATATCTGCATCACTGTAGATCTTCTTCGTAGCGATGGATTGAAGTACTGGCACTGGATCACGGATATCTATACCTGGGAATTTGTTACATAAAATTATATTAAAATATTCTCATTTAAAGTTAAAAATAAAATTTGGATAACAGTTTCAACTGATATTGATCAAAACAAGATAAATGAGATGTTAAGCAATTTTACTCAATTTATCACGTGGCTGTTTGGATATTATACATCAGTGATATACAGCCTTTTCCTTTTGTGGGGCCATATTCAATTGTAGATGACTCACGGACCGGACTGAGTTGGACTAGGGGTCAGATATTTAAAAATCGTTTGAGGAGAGGAGGTAGATATTCCGAAAATAACTTGGGAACTGGGAGAAAAACCTTGAAATCAACTGTGGATAGGGGTAGAGAGAAATACCGAAAATCACTTGAGGACATGGAGTTAAAATTCCAAAAATCACTTGGGACAAAGGGGCAGAAAATTCGTACGAGCCGTTTGAAACTTACTGTTACTGTTATACTAAATGTTTTTAGGAACTGTTTAAGCATTGCTAATTTCTTTATAAGAGATCCGAAGGAGGTTAAACTAGGAAAGATGAAGTATTCTACTGTGCTTATAAGAATATTAAATTGGAAAAATAATTGAACATGAAATATCGAAGTTATTTAAAATAATACATCTTTTTAAATGGAACCCTCTGCATTTTTATTCTACAGTATATAAAATATATTTTTCTTCAATAGATCATTATGGCACTATAAAAAAGTTATTAAGGCCTGATTAAAAAGTAAAACCCAAATAAAACAATCCCAATTCCAATGTTTCAGTCATCTATTAGACCGAGAAGAGATAATTGTTACAAACCAAGTCCTAATAATTTATTTAAAAAGTCATTAACATTTATTTCATCTCAATAAAATAGGGTTATGAAATACTGGAATTATTCCTGTTTTATTCGGAATTTACTTGTTGAATCAAATCTTAATAACTTTAATATTAGATTTAAAACCATAGTGCCTTCATGATTTATTAAAGAGAAACACATTTTTTATGCGATTGATTAAGAAAATACAGGGGGGTTCCATTTAAAATAATGTATTTTTCAGAAGTCTCTTATTTGAAGTTCAATTGTTTCTCTAAATTAACACTGTTATTTGTAGATCAGCTTTCCTAATTTAATTTCCTTCGTATCTGTAATAATAAAGAAATAAGCAATGCTTAAACTTAAACAGTCCCCAAAAACACCCTGTATACAGTAACGATTCTCAAACTGGAATCTCAGAACCCCAATACTCTTAATAATTATTGAGAATCCCAAGCCCCTTGACTTTATTTCGTTAGAATTTTATAGCGGTTTTCGTAATTCGATTTTCTTTACGACGGCGATTTTTAAGATAGATCTAATCGAAGAGCAGTGTGTCTGTGTGAAATCGTATTTTAATTTTGGAAAGATGGCGAAATAACAGTTTTGAAAACATATTTTGGAGATGTTCTTGATCGAACTACGTGTCTAAAGTGGTTCGGTAGTTTTAAAAATGGTAGAAATTCAATCAAAGATGGAAATCCGGAACGCCTTTCATTTCTAAAACCGACGAAATAGTTATCCAGTTTCGCGAATTAATCGATACCAATCGACGATTAACTGTTATAAAGGTTATAGAAGGATTCAATTTATAAAATTCACCGTGAATAGGTAATAACATGCGAAATAGTAAACATCTTTATCTTGGAATTTCCAAGCGATTAGGTAAATCAACAAGGAAACGGCCTAATAACTACAGTCAGTTCAAACATTAGAATGCAGTACAGGTCAAATGGAGTAGTTCTTTTTCTTACTCTCCAATGGGTTCTCCCACTAACACTATCTTTTTTCCTTGTCGAGGTTGCCAGCTGTAAATCGCGCAAGTCGTTGAAAACGCGGCACAAATGGTTATTTATTTTCCCTGATATTTTTTTCATTTAATTTTGTTGAGATTTCATTCTTGCAACTAATAAAGATTAAGGTTTCAAGTAATTAAAGTCAAATCGACAAAACAAAACATATAAAGAACCATTGCTCTAATATACGAACATAATTAGGCGGAGGCTGCATAATAAAGCGGTCACATCATGGCGTCAAGCTTACAGATAATATAAAAATACTTATGCTGAAGCAGTTCTATTCTGGCTATGATTGAATAAAGATGTTTAAAGCCTATGTATGTGTTTTATTTAACAATCTTCAAAAGCCCCATATTCCAACAAATTTGAATAAACCATCAACAAAAGAATATTGAATATATATAACAAAATTGAATATAATAATAATATTGTTAATTGACATATTTGACACATTTATGACATTTGGCAACACCGCAGCATTTCCCGGCAATAGCAATACTGCATTTTAATGTTTGAACGGACTATAGACATGGATACATCACAACAGCTGGTAGTGACGTATAGTTGCAGAAGGGCACTATTTCGAAATTAATAATAATAGTTTAATGAAGCGATTTTATTATCAAACTTCATATAAGATACTAGAAAGCAAAAGCGGAAAATAGGACCGATTTGAAGAAAATCGAGCAAGGACTACGGTGTTGATGATAAGAAATTTTACAGTAGAGTTAAATCACCTACCAAACAACTGTTTAAACCAAGGTAACATTTTAATTGTGCGCGTAATACGTTATGGTAATAGTTTAACACAAATACTTAAAATTTCTAAAAGCTAACGTATCTTTATTTCTTAAAGAAGAATTAGGCAAATCTTATCATAAGACTATTACATTGTATTAGATTTCGTACAACAACAATGCACCTAATTAAATATTGTCTGAATACTAAATATTGTGTTACATGTTCTATTATTTTTATATTTCCCCTTCCTCATTTTAGAAAATTATCGCGGTTATCCCACATCCTATTCTAGAGTATTCTCTGTATGAGGATAGATCAATTTTTACTAAATATCTACAGAAATTTCAAAATCAACAGCTTTTTTATTTCACGTTTATGGCCTCTGATACTAAGGCAATTGGTCAGGACAATACTCATTTTTGAAAATTTCATGCCTGAACAGGATTTGAACCCGAGACCTTAGCAACGCAGGGCACGTGTCTTACCACTACGCTACGCTGGTCGGCAACTGAAACTCTGACCAATATAATAGACAATTTGCGCACATTTGAACACAGGTACGTTCGAATCGCAGAAACGTGAAAAAATAACATACGTTTCCATGTTATTTTCTCGTTTCTGCTGTTTCACATGCCTTACGTAACACGTTATGACGCAATTTGCAAATTTCCTCATACTAAAAAGTACTCCTATATGTTGGTACACATTTCAGGTTTTCGTAGATATAATAAGTGATATAGGTCGACAGAGGCTTTCGGAATTTATATCTGGGACAACTATTTGTTGTAATCACGTTATCGTCAGTAAATCATATATATGTCTATTAATTTAAGTACTAAGAGCTTTCATTTAATATCCTACATGAAATTTAAAAAATATATTTTTTTCAAAAATACAAAAATTTATATTAATTCAAAATTCTTGGTGATCTAGTCCGGTTTACATTAAGGTGCATTATTATTATTTTTTTCATGTTTTAAGACCAGTCATTCTGGGAAACAGGATGAAGAACAAAAGTTTTTTGATACATTGGCGAAAATTAAGTAAATATTTCATTTGATTATATTGATAATATTGTTTTATTTTTAAAAGATAGAATACAAGTTGATTATTTTTCAACTTGTATTCTCCATCTATACATATGTATGCAATAAACTATTTGAATGATCTTTGTGTTTCCCGGATTGTATAGAATTTAGGATTTTTTTTTTTTTTAATTTAATTTATTTAAGTTTTTAAATCAATTAGTTCGTTTTTCCTCACTTTCAGTTCTAGAAGATAATATCGCACACAAATACATTTTCGTGCAATACCCAAAAAAGTTTGCCATAACTTGTTTAGGGATATTACCTAAATTCACATATTCAATAATGAATTCACATATTGAATAATCAATTTTTAAAAAAATGTTGCAAGTAATTGCAAGAGATAAAGAGAAATCAATATATGACCAGGGCAATAATGTTACGTTTACTAAACGCTTTTATATTTCCCATTCTAACCTATGCTTCTGAAACGTGGTTAATTATGGCAACGGCTACAACTCAATTCCTTTGAGACACGGTGCCATCGAAGGCTATATAGAATTCCCTGGGTGGCGCATAAGACAAATGATTCCATACTCGAAGTGCTATGTATCGGATAAGCACCATTATTCCAGAACGCTTTCGTTTAGTTATTTTCGTTACATAGCACGCCGCACTGACGATTTGGAAATTCTAGTCGTGAAAGGGCAAGTTAACGGCAAAAAATTACTTGGACGTGCGTCTAGAAGATGGGTCACATTCGCGAACTGACGAGCGGAACAGTTCAAAGAACCCCATACATCGCCAGAAATCCCTGGTGAATAAATAATGTAACAAGGGCAGTCATTACATCCCTTCCGAGAGATTCGAATTAAAGGAGAGATCAATGAAACATAATAGAATTTTACAAACCTGAATCATGACAACTCTGTTTGGTGAGAGTCTCAACCTCGTCTCTGATAGTAGGCATCAATGTGGCACTAGTAGGAGGCGTCTCATCGCCATCAATTGATCTGTCCTTGCTAGGGATTGCCCAGTGATGATCCAACATGGAGCGTCTTCTTTCCTCCGCATTCCTCACCTCAGTATGTACGCTGTCCACACCTCCATGTTCATCATGTTCATGATGTTCGTGATGTTCGTGATGTTCATGATGTTCATGGTGTTCATGGTGTTCTGCATGCTCTGAATGATCTGTCAGCATATTTGTTGGGGTCACTAAGTCCCTTTCGAAAGCTTTGGGGAAGGCGTCTCCATCACGGTCACGCTCAGCACAGGAACAAACGCTTTCGGCATCATCTCCACCAGTTCCTAACTCTGGGAAGGTTTCATCCTTCACGAGAAGCGAATCTTTGCCTGGTGAATGGGTCTCGCAAGATTTGGCATAATATATTTCTGGTTTTGATTCATTACTAGAAATTAAGAAAAAATATATAATCATTACAATTATTTTTTGGTGAAAAAAAGATAATACTAAGAACCAGTGTACAGAGTAAAGTAATAGCATTTTTTTAGTATAATAAGGGTCACATTTGTTATATCTCCTATGGTCTATTTCAAAGTAGAAAAATATGTGTAAGAAGATAGGAGCTGTTTGTCCTTGCTTCGGATTGGTTTAGATCGTCATCCCTATTACACTGTTAAAATATTGTTTTTAGTCCAAGTTGACAGATGTTCAGTGTCGTACATTGGAAACATATATTATTTATATTATTTAACCCCTTACCGCATAGTGTGCCATATATGGCACATTCCGATTTTTATTTTTTATTTTACTTTTAAAACTGAATCAGAACGTTACTTCATGAATGTTCATATATGCCACATACACAGCAAAAAAAAAAAAAAAAGTACAAATAATACAACGAATTGGTACATTCGAATTGTACAAGATAGAGCGAGCGCTGAGCAAACAGTTGTTGGTGACGTCATGAATAGAACACTGACGGAGCGCAACAACTCGAACACGAAGCGAGCATGGATTGTGACGTAATGTTTATAAAATGTGACCCTACAATTTTAGGAGGTGTTTTTACTAAAAGATTAGTTCACGTCAGTCATGAATCAAAATTATGTACTTCGATTTGCCGTTAAATTATTTTTCAATGATTCAAGTTAATGATTCTAAACAATTCATTTTAGAAAAAGTATGGGGATTTGCGGAAAATACGATGCTAAGATTTTCAAATCACATTTTCGGGTATCTCCTACAGTTTTCGAAAATATTATTGGAAAACTGCAAGCAGTGCCAGATGAAATTCATCAGAGACTAGGAGGAAATCCCGAAACAAAACTCGAAATACAGCTTATGATAGCATTATGGTACCTTGCCAACATTGAGAGCTCCTATATATTTGCAAATAGAACATAACCCTGTTTCTTCCATGTTAATTTTATGCACGATGTATTTAATTATTTTTATGCTATGTTTCCAAACACAATACAGTTTTCGAAGTTAACAGAAACATCACAAATACGAAAAATTTTCCCGCCGTTTCCTCACTTTTTTTAAGTTTGAGTGTACAGAACGTGCTCGGAGCACTCGGAGCGTCAAATCGAATGTACCCAGTGTAACATTTTCGAAGAAACTGACCGTATGTGGTAACAGAAACTAGAAATGCAAATATATTAAATGTAAAGGTGGAAGAAGTAATTTTTCTTCTCTTGGCCACACAGGTGGGAGTATCAATATAATTTATATTAATTATTATGATGAATATAAATATATATAATGAATGGCGTTTGAATTACCCGCCATTAGATTAATATTAAGCGCTGGCACTACCAGGGGCTGTAGATAGGGAAACTTACACAGGCAAATTAATAAGACATAATTCCAAATTCCTTGTTCATTACGTATCGCCGATCAAAAATATGTTTCAATAATAAATGTATTGTTTAGATCTGTCAAAGTAATCATGAATCTAAGACCACATTGCTTACATTTGCTTTTGTTTATGTGGTTATTTTATGCTTACCAATGAAATACATACAAAAGTGGTAATAAAAAAGCCTTATCTGATAATAAATATACATGAAACTGATAAAAACGCAAAACTAAATATTCAAATGTCAGTGTCAATAATATAAAAAGTACATTATGGTTAAATGCATTATGTATAATATGTTTCCGTTTGTAATACGTAACTAAGAGGGAAATGTAATTTCTTATGTTGTATACAGGCTATTCCAAACGTTTAGGCAGAACTTAAAATCCAACATTTTTGATCAAAATTTAAAATTCCAACAGTGAAACCATGGAAACGAATGACATATGTCAAAAATAAAATGCTTTTTCACATATTTTAATGACAAATAATAAATAAATGGGACAATTATATTAAGAATTACAAAAAAAATCAAAATATAAAGAAAATGATATTAACCTTAACCAAAAAATGTTTATTGTAAGTACAGGCTATTAATTTACAAAGCTTAAACAAAACGGCCAAAAAGCACGATTCAAACGATGAAAGTAACTAGGTTGTCAAATCTAGTTCAACCTAATCGTTTGGAATAGCCTATATATGCTATACACTTTTGTAAAAACAAACAAAGAGTAAATTTTATAAATGGAATTTTTATTTTTGTAACTTGTCATGAGCTCAGTTTTTAACGATTGAAGTGGGCTTTTGCTAAACAAAATGACCAGAAGCCACATTTATTCTATAAAAATTACTAGTTTTCAAAGTTTAGTTCCACTTAAACCAAAGAAACAGACTATATATCTATTGGGTTGATGTATAAGTTCGTAGCGTTTTTGGTTCGCAAGGCAAGGGTGCTTTCCAAATCTCTATGCCTTGTACTTATGCAGCAACCTTATAATAACAGTATCAAATGTATAAAAATTTCAAATAGAGTCATTACACTGAACCCGGAAACACGATTTGTTTCTCGAAATAAACAAAACCTGACTTACACCACTTTGGTTTTAACCCCCCCCCCCAACGGTTCTCTTATTCTGATATAGAGAAACAGGTATTCAATTTAAGCATTAATAATAGAGGTTGAGTCAACTCCTGAGCTGACTTCACAGAATTAGAAGATGAAATTTCCGAAATAGAGTTCTAGATTTAAATCAGCGCGGTAGGCTCCGCAAGAAACCATCCGACCACGAAGCCACGGCAAATCTTATCACTCTTAATGGTACTTTTATTTTATTTATGGTTAAAATTCTAAGATTGTAACCCAGTATAATAATAATATTTATTATGTCATAAAGAATAAATTATATTCTATTTTTATAGTATTGAAATATTCATCATGGTGTAATCTTTTAGCATTGTATTTACTTTTTATCATGTTGTGATTCAATACGTGTTTTTCTTTTTTTCTTTCTAATTAATAAAAACCAATTTAAACGAAAATAACAATACTTGTACAAAATAACCGATAAAGCCGTACCTAATAACATGCAATTAGCAAAAAAATAATTTCCTTTTATATATGTAGCTATTAATAAATAAATTAACAGTTGATTAAACACACAGTGTTTCAAAACTAGATTGCACAAAACTTGTTTTTATTTCAATTTCGTCCATAAAATATAATTAGCTGATAATATATTGTAATATTAGGTAGGTGAATATGAAATGGCGCACTTATACCTATATCTACATTACTTTAATGTTTAATTGTCTATGACAGAAGAAGATCTAAGGCAGACCATTCGAGACATAACGCATAAGATTAACATTAACCGTATTACTAGGCCAGTCAGTCGTCAACGCCTTCGTCATTTTGCGTCATAACTTAAATGACAAACTGCATTTGAATTATATAGACTAATATTTCGATGTTTTATTTTACTAAAACATACCTATTGAAGTCATATTTAGTTACACCTCCATTCCACAAGTAAAATTAAGAAAATGGGTGTCCCATAAAATTTCCCTACAAAAGCAAGCTGAATTGATTAAATGTACGTTTGTCACATTTTACTAGGAAGAACAGCGAACCATTTCTGGACACAGCCGTGACGTGTGACAAAAAATAGATATTGTACGAAAATTGTAAGAGAGACATTAAAGGAGAAAGTTGCATTCAGCTTTAAAATTAGTTGAAATTGGGCTCAACAATGACCGATAGCCGCGCCGTGATCGCTGTAAATCAGCTGATCAAAACGAATAATGTGAAACATGTTAAATCATCGATTTACAATTAATGATAAACAGCTATCCTTACTAAATTATTTTCGTTTTTTAAGTGCAATAATTTCTTCTAAGTGTGTAGTTGAACGAGAAAAGTTGTTAAACGCCGGTCACGTTATATTATGTGGAATTTCGGAAAAAAATGATGAGCATGTCGACATATGAGGGTTATGTTTACAAACAAGCAGTCTAAAATCACCACCTCAAGTCATTAAAATTAATTCAAGATAACCTGCACCTGTAAAGCAAGAGCTTCATGCATTATTTAATTTGTTTGATAAATACTACTTTGTTAAATATTAATAAGTAAACAATATTAATGTAATCTGTAGCTCTGAAATGCTTTGAGCACACCTTCAGACTTTTTGTACTTTTTTCCCTGTATTTATAAGATTTTACATGCTTTTATTCTATTTATCTCTGCACCAACACCAAATTTATTTACTATTTTCACAAATTGTTTTTCATTTGGAAAATAATGGAAATGAATGTTTCTATCGCTTCCTTTTCTAGAGTGACAACCAAATACACAGCAATTTGTATTATGATAACTCGTTATAACTCAAAGTAATATAAAAAATAGCAATAATTGCTATCAAAAATTAATATTACAAACAAACTACAACACAAAAGTTTAAACGCGATATAAACTACGCGAGATAACCATATATGATAATAAAAGAATTGCTGTAGTTCTGGCTATAATTTTGTTATTAAAATTTAGTAAGAAATCACAATCTTGGTGGGGGGTTCGTAAAAAGTCACAAATGCATTTATTCCTTCGTAGTTTGTTTGAAAAAATATAGATGTCACAACATTAACATTAATTTTCTTAAGTGGGTTTTACACGATTCAATTTATTGATCAATTAATTGAAAAAGTTGACCTTCAATTTATTGATGTGTGTAAAGTGTTCAAATTTCAACAAGAAATTGAAAAATTTATTGACAAAAAAAATTGAACAATTTATTTTGAAAATAGAACAAGTTCATAATTTTTGAAAAATATATAAGCTGTTCACTTTTGTAAAAACAAACTAACAGGAAATTTTGTTTTCAATAGTTTGCACCTTTGAAGCTGTATGTCATGTTGGTATTAAAAAATGTCACTTTTTTAAAATGTAGATCCATTTGACATATGTCATAATGAAAAATGATATCTTAATTATAGTGATCATAACCTTATCAACCTAAAGTCGGTTTTACAGCGTAAGGAATATTTTTAATTGACATTTAAAGTCAGTAACACACTATAAAATTAACCAAAATAACCAGATCTAGTGTGTTCTTACAAAAGTGAACTGCTTATAGGTATATTTCTATCTGTTTAGTTAAAGCCAACTGTTTAGTTGTAGCATAACCTAGAAATATATAGATTATGTGTTTCGTTTTAGAATGTGACAGAACCGCAAACGTACTGATTCCCCATAATCTAGATTATTTATTTTGTTATTGTTCACAGCTTATAATTTTGTGAAGAATTTTTCAATATTTTCATTTTGATGAATATGTCAACATGTTTTACAGTTGATAATATAAACGTTTTCAAAAAAAATGATAAATGAATTTATGTGTGTAAAGTGATCCTTTTATTTTCAAGGTTACCAATAAATATTTCAATTAAGTGACAAAAAACTTGACCAATTTATTGATCAATAAATTGAACTGTGTAAAACCAACTTTAGCTGTGAACGCTCTCATTAAACATTAAACTGTTAATTAAATTTATCCACAACGCACAGCGTATAGTCAACTAATTTTCGGTCATGTGACGAAAAATAAAATAGTGAACTGCTCATAAAACAAATTCTTTAAATTGAACCACAACCCTTTCTATATGTATTTTCAACTAATGTAAAACGCAAGTTTCTGTCATGATAAAAAATAATTCTATGAGTAAAAAAATTGAGTTTACTTTTATTTTTGTTCAAGTTTATTGAAATTTTCAAACGCCGCTGAACTATTTTTTTTGTAACTCATATAAAAAGGCCACATAGACATCTGTAAGTTCTTTAGCGGGTCGCAAGTGACAAAATCTTAATATACTAAATACGTACGAAGTTTACTTTTACCATAAACGCATGCTTATGTTTGTACACATGTAACATTATAAACGACTTTATTTATTTGTTCACATGTTCCAAAACCTGCACAGTTTATTTATTTAATTTGTCATATTTGTTAATAAAGTATTAAATATGTGTGGACCGTAAAAATTTAAGTCGCGGGCCGCATGCTACTTTCGGTCCGTAGTCTGTCCACCCCTGATATATAACAATAAATCATACAATCAGTGGTACTATACATACACCAGGCGCGCACCCAGGAGGGTGGGCTCACGGGCTTGCCTCTCCCAAAGCTCCAAAAACACGTGGTTTTTATGTTTTTGACCTTTTTTTTTTAGGTCATCATTTGTATTTTGGAAGCGAGGACTTTTTTTTTAAATAATAACAATAATAATATATTTATTAAACTATAAGCAGTTCACTTTTGTAAGAACAAATTAGGAGGAAATTTTGTTTTCAACAGTTTGCACCTTTGAAACTGTATGTCATGGTGATATTACAGAAAAATAATTTGAAAAATCATATTAGAAATATGTCATTTAAAAAAATATCATTTGTCATATTTCATTTTTCAAGTGACATCTTAAATATTTTGTAAATAGAATACTAACCTAAAATAATACAAACATAATCCAAAACTGTAAAGCCTTTTTTACAATATAACCAAGTTTCTAAAAGTCAGTAATAAACTATAAAAATCACCAAAATAAC
This sequence comes from Liopterus haemorrhoidalis, assembly GCA_963971575.1. Lineage (NCBI taxonomy): Eukaryota > Metazoa > Arthropoda > Insecta > Coleoptera > Dytiscidae > Liopterus > Liopterus haemorrhoidalis. The sequence goes on from OZ020611.1 coordinate 140,568,401, forward strand.
CAAATCTATGATTGTTCTTACAAAAGTGAACTGCTTATATATAGTTAATTTACAAAACATTTTTTTAGATCAAGACTTGCATTTTAAAAAATAAAGCGATTGATCAGCACTTATTTCCGAGCAATATCCAGGCGCAAATAGCCTTTGTTGCTGTGCGCCAAAAATGTTAACTAATTAACGAGTAATTTCCCGATTCCTACCCTTTAAAACAATTTCGTTTTCTGTATTATTCCTTTTCACGGTACAAAATAGTCCAAATATCCCCGTAAATGGATGTTTGTAGTTCGCGATAATCGCCGGACGTGATCTGTGAAGACTCATGCGCATTGTTAGTTTCGTTGAACTTGAGATATATTTTAAGATTTTAAAGGTTTTTTTTTTTTAGTAGAGTTGTATTTTGTTAAATATAAATTATTATGATAGACGAACAGAAACTGATGGATATCGTCTAAAAAGGAACTAAAACACGGAGAATCGAAGTTTGAGCATAACAGATATAGCCTTTAATTTTATTCATATAAATAGGTACAGGCAATTTCAAACGTTTAAGCGGAACTAAATGAAATTTTTATTTTTGTAAGTTGTCACAAGCGTACTTTTTAACGATTGATGTGGGATTTTGCTGAATAAAATTATAAAAAAAATTATTTTATATACAGATCAATTCTGTAAAAATTTACTGTGTAGTAACGTTACTACAAGATAAAATATTATAAAAAGTATAATGACTTTCATTCATGATAGTAACTGACCTTGCTCATAGTGACAAATTTAGTTACTATGATCATAGTAACTGAGTTACAGATTTGGTCTGTCTGTCTTATAATTACCTAAAACGTCTAGGAACAAAGTTTGAGCAGGAAAAAATACAAAAAAAAAATATAACCTTCAATTTTAGATATATATGATAAATAGGTATTGGTCATTTTTTCAGTAAATTCGTGTCATATTTTAGATTTCATTCGCCCAAAAGCTCCCGTCTGTTTGATTTAACATTTTTCAATGTTTTTTGCAGCTCTGTATAGACCCAACCTTGGGACCATCACTTATTTTGATTATGACAAAATTCTCACACTGGCAAAAATGTTAACTCTTTGGAGGACTGCAAAAAGTACATTTTTAAACGAAAAAGACGAGACTTTTTCGTTCAAAAGTAATGAATTATGACTTCTGTAATCGTTTAGAATGTAAGACTGGATGTCATCGAAAAAAACCACTAATATATTACTAAATAAAGGTTGATATAAATATTAAAACATTGTGCAGTGGTATAAAAACTTCGGGATGAGCCAATGGGCCCCCAATTTTCATGCGCCTTAGGATGCACTGTCAAATAGACCCATTATCTTCTTTTGCGCCCCGCGCCACAGTGTAGACATACCGCTGGGTATGCACACCAGTAGTTCTGCAGCTGACATTATGTTCTAATTTACATTAAAAATCCGTACAAAATTTCTAAGCAACTCATAATTTTAATAATTATTTTCTCAGATACTAAACTTTTTTGTGCAGTATCGGTATTAAATTCAGAATTTAAAAAAATTTAAACAGTTTCTAATAAATGTTACCTGTTATGATCTGAAGAATGTCCAACTCTCATGTGTGCGATATCATGGTATATAGCGGCATTGACAACAAACTCCATAGGAGCAATGACCCCGTAGGACTCCGGGCCATGTTCAATGACTAGTGGGTCCGACACATTGGGGTCAAACATTACAGCGTTGGGAGTCACCAGCAGTACTCCACCCACCACACCCTGTCCATCCGTGATATGTCTGACATTAATCTTGAGGAAGCGTTCCCTGAATGCGGTTTCTTCCTCTTGGTCCGCAGAGGTAGCCGGAGTGCCCAGCGGTGTCCGCACACGCTCTGCATGGCCAGGTTTTGGTGACACGGGCCTCAGGTTGTCCAGTAGTTCTTTCTCTTCTGGAGGTAACTCTTCCTCCACTGGTGTTACACTCTCTGATTCCTCTTCACCCTTCACACGCAGAGGCACATACAGCTGCTGTCCAGGGAATATGTACGGTGTTCCTAGCCTGTTCAGCTTTGTCAGTTCTGAAGGTGTTGTGTCAAATCTAGCTGCTACCGACGTCAATGTATCACGGTCGGCAACCTGTTGTATAAAACGTAAATTATTGCAACTTTTATCATTAGAATAATATTCAAGGTCTTAAAATTTAAATTATAGATAAGGTTTGGAGATACAAGGTCACTGTAGTACTTACAGTATATGTTGTTGTGTTTGCCGGCGGTCCTGATTTTTTCTTTTCCGTCAGACCAGCACTTTCACTCTCGTTCCCATCTACAACAAATAAAAACGTAGTGTCAGCAAAAACGCAACATGTCTTATCGCCGATTCGACACAATCTACATGATACGGACTGGTGTATAATACTACTAAACTAACGCCAACATAAACCTTATCGCAAATATTAGTTAATTTTCAGAAATCCATCTCTATATAACAATACACTATTGCAATAAATTTTATGTGCAAATTATGCATTGTTATAAAAGTTTTAATACAATACACCTGTGGAATTAACTACGTAAACAACAACGTAGTCATGCAACGGAGTTTCAACTATGACAGCCTTGTCATCACATTCGTACCACTTCTCATCCATCGTTTATCATATCACAACACTCGGGAAGCTATCTTTATAGAGAGGAAGCACCACTTCTCAACGTACAACTGCAAACATGATGACAGCTGCCAAAACAAAACTACACATGCCGCCATGACAGTCAACATTCGCTCAGCAACTCATCTACCACTGGTGCTGTGATGGAAACATGCCATGCAGGGGCAACAGTCACCGTACGTACACATTCAGTGTAACAAAACAATGCAGTATTTATTATCATGATTTTAAACGGGAATGTTTTATATTCCGCTTGTAGCGTCGAACGGTTTATTTGATTCACGACACGGGTTTCAGAGCAGCATTTGCATTTCACGCACGTGAGTTGATTTGTTTCCTTTCGCGAGCTTTGGTCTCGCGTGCGGCTTACAATTTACTAGTGGTAATTAGATTTAGTTAATTTGTTTTTATAAAATATTTATGTAAAAATCATCTTCCAGTGTAGTATATGATTTGATAAGAATAATTAAGGGCGTAAGAGAGGTATAATATTGGAAATAGAGAACAGCTAATTAGATTTGGACACGTAAAAAGAAATTACAATAAAGAGGCACAAAAATAAACTACGGCAAGCGTGAAAAAGAAGTCAAAAAACGAGAAAGCCAGTATGTTCCAGGAAATCATAAAATTTAAGTCGAAAAAGTGCGCACATCTAATAAATATTATAAACGATTTTTGTCATATACGTTTTTGCTGTTAAGTTAATAATACGGTAAATATATCAAGTTTAGTTCATCTAAATGAAAAAATGCATACAATAAAACAGAATTGTTTTCTTATATTTGGAAACAATTTTTGTTATATACATTTTTCAGTCAATAATAGGGAAGTTATTTTAAATTATTTAATAAATAGTTTTAACCGCGAACACCCACTTAAAATGAAAAACCTGAGATATAGTATGAAAAACTTGAGTATCTCGAAGTTCAAGCCTACATTCGAATTCTGAATTTATTCCATCATCATACCAAATTACGTGAAATTATGTTCAGTCGTTTTTGCGTGAATTTCAGACAGACAACCAGAAAATGTGTAGAACCCAAATATGAGCCCGAAAAAAATAAAAATACAGATATAGCCTCCAATTTTATATCAATACAGAAGATTACAGTCCCATTGCAGTCCTATCAGTTTTTTGCAAGTAGAGTATACTCTTTCTTAGATAAATTTAAAATATTAAACAGAAATCAATTTGGATTTAGAAAGAACTTATACACAATAGATGCAGTAATTAAATTTAATAATAGTGTATACGCATCAGTTGAGGAAAAAATAAGACTTTAGCCATATTTGCTAACATAAGCAAAGCCTTCGACTGTGTGAACCATACAATCCTATTAGGTAAATTAGAAATATTAGGCATTCGAGGCACAGCACTCAATTGGAATGCCTCATACCTATCAAATAGATCACAAATAGTAAAAATAGATAACAGTTTATCCACCCCTATTATTCAAACATGCTCAGTTCCACAAGGAAGTGTAATTGGGCCGTTGCTTTATCTCATTTATGTAAATGATTTTCCAAACTGTGTTGACGTCACCTTGGTTACGCAATTTGCAGACGACACCTCATGTCTACAGTGCAATCAGTCAATAGATAAGCTCCTTGAAAAACCTAACAATAATATTGGTGATGTGTCCGACTGGTTCTCAAACAACAAATTAGTGCTCAATAAATAAAAACAGTTACTATGTATTTTAATATAGCCTATGAAGAAAAGATTAATATTAACAAAGAATTAATTTTGCCTTTAGAATGTGTTGATGTTACAAAGTTCTTAGGGACAACAATAGACAGCAACTTAAACTGGAAACAGCATATTAATAACATTAGTCCCAAACTTGCCACTGCCTGTTTTTGTATGAAAAAAAAAAAATTAAACAACTTAGTAAAACGACTGCATGTAGGATCTACTACTTTTCAAATTTCGACTCCATTCTCACATATGGAATTATATACTGGGGAATGGTAATGGAAGCAAATCGATTATTTGTTCTTCAAAAAAAGGCTTTAAGAATCCTATGTAGAAAACCATTTCGTTATCCATGCAGAAATCTATTTAAAGACCAAAAAATCTTGCCACTACCCTGTATTTACATATTAGAAACTCTATTATTTGTCTTCAAAAACCTAAAAGATTTTTAATTAATAGGTGACCATCACAATTACAACACACGCCATGGGAAACGCCTTATGATGGTCCCTACTCATCGAAGTACGCGATTTGAACGAAGCCCAAATTATATGGCATCAACTTTATTTAATAAGTTCCCAAATAATTTCCATGACTTAAGCCTGGTTTATAATAAGCCCATAGCATAACTGCATATGCATTAAACAATAGATTTGACCCTTCAAAACATCTGTTTGTAATAAACAGAACAAAGAGAGTAGTGTATTTTTTATGCTTATGTTCCATAACATATCTATTATAAACCAGGCTTTAACCCCATATAAAACTTTAAAAAAAGAGGTCAAAAACTTTCTTCAAACCCATTGTTTTTACTCCATAAAGAGTTCCTCCAGTAATTTATGGGACACAGCCAACTAGAGTTGATAGTTAGTTATATTATATAATTCCCATTTTATAACTTTTTATTTGATTTTGTACTTGACAAGTCTAATTTCTACAATATGTATGATCCTATAAACAATAAATAATAATAATAATTATTATTATTATTGAAGTAATTATAAGTAATAACGCGTAGCTGAATATATTAGAAAATAATACAATACTTTCAGGACTTATTAGGATCATATTTTAAGAAAATGCATCACAATGATGCAAATACATGGCATTGGTTTGCAGGAACTATTTGTATCCTCATGAGAAAAACAATACGTGCAGGATAATGACATAGCTGTTACAGAGCTCAGACCGCATCCCACAGGAAATATTTAATATACAGTGAAACCTTTATCTACTGTTTTTCAAGACTCATTGACTAAACGATATATGCGGAAAACAATAGATGCCGGAATATATCACATGTAATGGAATTAATTTGGGATTGGATGAATTAAATGGCACACCTGGGAAAACTATTATTTAAGGAACGATCAATACAGATTTCACTGTATTTTGAGATGAAAAGTTAACAAAACTGCTTTTATTTTAGTTATTATCTCTATATGCTGATATGAAGTAATACAATTCTATTTTCTTCTCAAGATTTGATATTTTTTTTTCATTTCTAGGGTTTTTAGGTATGACCAAACACAACTTATACCGTCACTCATGTGCCTGTCTGTATTGGCGAAACTACAAGATCTAGAGAGTTGAAATTTGGTAAGCATATACAGGGTGCCCCAAATAACTTGTTAAGCATGGGGCTCTCGAGAACGGTAATAGATATGAGGTTGGTTAAATTAGGCCAAAGTTGCCCCATTAAGGAACCATTTTAACGATGTCTTTTTCCTGCCAAAAAAAAATATATAGGTTACTAGATATGAACGAAAATGTAAATTATTGTCCTAATTTACTTCCAAAAAAAGTCCTGTTTTATTTTCGTAAATAATATGAAAAATTTAAAAAAATATTTTTTGTCTATCATAATAAGGGGCTTTATTAAAAATAAAATGTATGTCCGAAGTTACGAAAATGTAGATGAACTAAGACGAAATACTATAAGAATTTTTCAAACAATTAGACCAAAATTTTTGCAGAGTGTTGAGACATACTATTCGAAGGGCACAAAAATGCATTGTTAGCAATGGAGAATATTTGAACACATGCTGTAATGTAGTTTTTTATTTTCGTTAGTTGTTATAAATTAAAATATTTATTTTCATAACGTTTTACTCTAAGGTTCTTAAACTTATGTAGTCCGCGGACACCCTCTGGAACAACAATCTCTTTTGCGCACCCCATCCCAACCCTAGGCATTTTACGTCGTTCTTGAGACTTAATTTCTGGCTCAATAATCTCATAGGCACTACGTTATAATAAATATTGGTAAAAATGTATCGCTGGTTATTTTAATAAATTGTCTTGGGCATTTATAGAGATGAACATTTTTATTAGCATATAGAATAAAAAATAAAGTGAATAAAAATAGTAGTAAAAAGAATTAAAAAAAGTTAAAAATTATAATACGTTAAACTCATACAAACATTTCTTGGTCAAATATTAGTCAAAATAGATCTTATTATAATATGTTTTCTGTAAATAATTTGCAGTTGAATAAAAATAATTATATTTTTACTAATTATTGTTTAGTTATGACAATAACTAGTTAAATAATAACAAATACAAAAAGTCTTGACCATGTAGGATTTTTATTAAATAAGCTATTTGAATAAAAATGAAAAAAAAAACCCATGGGTCCGCGGACCACAGTTTTAGAACCGCTGTTCTAGACTAATAAAATACTATTATACGATAAACTCTTATGATACAGCCATTACGTTGATAGGCAAAATAGTTATTTGTGTACCATGGCCAAAAAGTAGATCTTTGTCGGCTGCATCTGAATTTGATCAAACAGATAAGGACGAAAAAGATCTACTTTTTGGCAGAGGCTTAAGGATTGGTCCAATTGCAAGAATGGAATCTATTTTGCCTGAGGCTTTACTGAACCTTATTTTTTGCAAATGCACCACTGACTATGCAGGTATGAGTAGATGCAGAAAAGCGGGGACTAATTGCTCAACGATTTGCAATAATTGTCATGAAGACTGTCTAAGTGGACTGAACATATTCGAATGATTCACGGTAAGTTCATCGAAAATCAATTCATCGAAAATCAATTCATCGAATGATCAATTCATCGAATGATCAATTCAACGAAAAAAAATATTTTGTAAATATTTGAGAGGAATGCCGAGGGGATCAGGAAGCCAAAAAAGCAGTGGTCAATAAAAGTTGACAGACTACACTTGTTTAATAACTATCATACTTGGTCTATTAATAATTTTTAAATTTTCCATTCAGAAAATATGCCAGGTAAAAGATACTTATTGGATTATTTTGAAATCGAACAGGGCTCCTTAGATCAGAAAAACCCGGCTAATGGAATCATAAATGTACTTAATACACCCATTCTTAAAGGATTATAAAAATGGTATTTCCCCATTTGTTAAGTCTTAAGGGTTTTGTGTTATGTACATAGTTTTACTATTCATATTTACTATACCACACATGATTTGTACAATGTACGGTAATTCTAAACAGGTGGCATTGTTATGTTAGTGTGCGTTTGTTTTGTCATTAAACTAGATGATGGGTAGCTCGCTTCGCTCGGCTTCTTCTAACCAAACCCTTACTAACCTAACCTAACCTAAGATAGTGTTTTGACATTAAACTAGAAGATGGGTAGCTCGCTTTGCTCGGCTTCTTCGCTCCGCTCGGTTTTAGACTTTTACTAACTAAACCTAACCCAATTACCTTGTTTTTAGATGCATAGTACTTTATTTTCCCCCATATTAGCCCAATTAAAATGCGTATCATTGTGTATGAATTTATAAAAATTATTTGCGTGCAATTGCCCATAACCTGTCTTATTAAACCTTAAAAACAAAAAATTTATTTGTTTTATTATATAAGTTTTCTTAATATATTTCTTTATTTATATTCAAACACTATGTCACTTTATTTACCTTTTTTTAAACCATATAAAAAAATGTATGCAATTATTTCTTAGTCTGTCTACTTTTATTGACCACTGCTTTTTTGACTTTCCGATCCCCTCGGCATTCCTCTCAAATATTTACAAAATATTTTTTTTCGATGAATTGACGATTCGATGAATTGATCATTCGATGAATTGATTTTCGATGAATTGATTTTCGATGAATTGATTTTCGATGAATTGATATTCGATGAATTGATTTTCGATGAACTCGTCGGTTACCATATTTCAACTACCATGTAGCCATCTTCAGAGTACAACACTCAGTATTGTTTAGTATAGTTTTATTATATCTACTGTATAGAAAATAAACAAAACTTTATAATAATAAAATATTTTATAATAAATAAAACTTTTTCTTTACAGAATTCTCAAAGTGAACTGGATAGACCATTTTGAACCTTTAAATTTGGATTCCGCTTCCCCAGAATCTATAGTTTGAACGATTAATCGATGTTCCTAATGTTCGTCATTCATTTACTCATAAAATATTGGTTTCACAACTTTTTTTTGTAAAGAATTGAATGCTCTTAAATTTTTGTAACTACAATTTTTTTCAAAAAGTTTATAAATAACTAGTTATATGCAAAAAACCATTATGGTGCACACTTTTTGGCGGCGTTTCCTGACCTTGAATTTTCAGGAACTTTTTATATGTTCAATAGTAAGCTCAAACAAACAAATACCAAATTTCAAAACTTTCAGAATTATTATTATTTTTTATTTGTGCTTTGTTGCCTTCATGTACACACCCACTAGCTGGTGTGTACATGAAGAAGAAAAAATATAAGATTTTAAAACTGAAAATCTATTGGTACATAAAAAAATTTTCCACTTGAAACGAATTTAAAAATATGTTCATAAATAATATTCTAAATATAAAATCCATAAAGATCTGTAATTGCACGATAAAATTATGAAAACAAACTTAAAATATAAATAAATTTCAGCGAATCTTAATTTAATTTTATTACTTAACTCGGAGGCAAGTCCACGCATGTTATAATTGATCTTAAATAACATTTAAATCAAGATCCAATATTAAATTCGGACAGAATTTAACTACACAGGAACTAAAAAATACAGTTCCGGCTAGCGTGTTTGAATAATAATTGTGACTTGTGATAAGTAACTAATCTGGCCACGCAAAATAATTTTAGTTTTGGTTTGGTAAAATGAATATTATGTGGGTTATCTACCTCATTTAACATCACGCTTTAAAGTAATTTAATAACGTTTAAGCGTGTTCTACATTATACAATTCTCCTCAAATTTTCATACTTATTTCTATGACACTTATGAAGAACACTTTATGAAGTCAAGGTCAACTTTATTCAAAACTAGATCTGGACAAATTTTTCTTGAAAATATTTTCAAGTAAATATTTTGTATTACCACGTTTATATATTTATGTTGGTAAATGAACTGAAACACGTGTAAGCATTTCATTCTCTATCAAAAAATTGAAAAATAAATTGTATTAAAACTTTGACAACTTCTAGTTCAAAGAAAAAAGTTTAGAAAATTGACGAATAAAGTATAATGTAGAAAAGACTTTACGAACGATTTCCTTGGTCCAACTGCGACAAATAGTTGCTTGCGATCGCAAAGTTCTGTACATACAATCTTAAGGATTCCCCACACCAAAGAGGCCGCGGTGGCGGCCGCGGTAGCGATACGGCAGCGGCCTAACGCAACCTATACAATACAATGAGACCACGCACATACAAGCGTTCCGCTATCTGAGAACGCCACCGAATGCAGCGTTCAGTCTAGCGATCACCAAACACTGGCGGCCGAACTCGACAAGTTGCGTTAGGCCGCGCGATATTCATTGTTTATATACCACAGAGTGAATATATTTAAGAAAATAATGTCGAAAATAGATAATTTAACAGAAAAAATCATAGATCAGTAAAGGATCATTTAATTTTGTATGACTTAGCACATCCTGATTACAAGAATATTAGGAAAACAAATAAAGTGTGGAACGAAATAGGAAAAGTTTTGGAAATTGATAGTAAAGTCTGTTCCAAACGGTTAGGCGGAACTAGATTTTGCAATCTAGTTACTTTCATCGTTTAAATCATGCTTTTCAGCCGTTTTGTTTAAGCTTTGTAAATCATACTTGCAACAAAAATTTTTTGGTTAAGGTTAATATCATTTTAAAATATATAATGTCATTTTCTTTATATTTTGATTTTTTGTGTCATTCTTAATACAAATATCCCAAGCAAGGTCCCTTTTCCAACCTAAAAGAACGAAATTCCCATTTAGTTCCGCCTAACCGTTTGAAACAGACTGTAAGTAGATTATTATTTTTCCTCTACATACAATTAATTATTCTATTGTATTCTCGCAATCAATATTATCATACAACTATATACCGTGATTCACTAACTGATCGCTACCGCTACCGCCACTCCCACCGCGTTAGTGTGAGGGGACCTGATCGCTAGTCGTATCGCTACCGCGGCCGCTTTGGTGTGTGGAATCCTTTAACCCTTTCTTTTACCGTGAACTCTGCAAGGCAGTAATACACACACCTTCAAATTTAAAGGAACTGATTGAAAATTATGTTTTTTTTTTTTAAATTTTATTATTTTGTAGCCTATATCTAGATAGTTTTGAATGCTCTACTAAACAGTAGGGAAAGATTGTATCGACGCCAAGGAGAACAAAATGCACCATTTAATTTTGCTACTACTGTATCTTTTGGTAGAGGTTCAATTATGGTGTGGGGTCGAATATGTTTGGGAGCTCGCACAGAGTTAGTGACGATTGATGGCGGAGCGTTAACTGCAGATAGGTACATCAGAGATATTCTTCAAGAGCATGTTGTACCTTTTACCCCATATATCGGAGAAAATGTCACCCTAATGCGGGATAATGTGTGCCCACATGTCGCCCACTGTGTAACAGACTTTTTAAATCGAGTGGGTATAACAACAACGGTTTGACCAGCGAGTTCCCCTGGCCTCAACCCGATTGAACATGTGTGGGACATTCTAGGCAGAAGGCTTCAGTCAAGAATTCCAGCTGTTCAAAACAGAAAAGAGTTAAGAGCCGCACTGATTCAGGAATGGGACAGATTGCCCCAAGAACTGATTGATAACCAAAGAAGAAGTATGGGAAGGCGAATGACTGCAGTCGTAAGGGCTCGTGGGGGAAACACACGCTATTGAGGCGATAGAAAAGCGCAGTAAATGATTAACAAAGTCCAAAATGTACAATAAAGTTATTCTGTTTAAAACCATATTTTGTTCGACTCCGACATCTTTGATGTTTTTCTTCTTCAACAGGTTTCACATGGTGTAAATCAAGTTTCAATTATTCCAAAAAACATCGTACTAGAAGATAATCTGAGAGATATCAACAATATGTACATTACAGGGAAAATAATTAGATTTTTATGTCTGTTCCTTTAAATTTGCCAGTGTGTGTAAATTAGAAAATTAATATGAAGATATATATATATATATATATATTAAATTTTATTAACGGCATTTGTTAGCTAGACATGGTATTTGTTCAATATTTCCTGACTCAGGATAACACAAGTACACAAGAAGGAAAGGATACAACAATATGAAGATATAAAATGAGATATTCATGTCCGAATCTTAAATATGAAATTTCTTATAAATCTCCCTTTCTATATGTGATAGTAATGCTGTCTGTTATGTGCACAACGAAGTTATTTACAAGTAGTAAACATCAAAAGAGAAGTTTATCGTTTTACCGATAAAAAATATAACAGTGTTTTAAAAATACCCCGTATCTTAATATATATCATAAAAAAATAAAATCCAAGTTTTTTCACTATTTTTCTAGTTCCACAAAAACATAACAAATCATTCAAACAGAAAAATATCGTAACAGAAAAGGTAAAAATAAAAATATTACCTCTGGAGAACTTGTCGACGCTCTCAAACCGGCCCTCAACTTTGGACCGGAGCGCATCGATGTCGAAGGGAGGCGAAACGCCGTGGTCGACACTGCGACTCTTGCTCCTGAAACAAAAACAAACATATCAATCACCGATCACATCTCTGTCCAATACACACACCACATTTTAAATGATTGTTTTCACCAGCTACCACCAAATAAATTGTTACATATATACAGAAATGTAAATTTGCTAGCAAGCTGTGATAATATCACCATTTAAACTAAATTAAAAATATTTAAACACTAAAAATAAGAACATATAAAACCGTAATAAGACCAATTGTAACGCATGGCGCAGAAACATAAACAATTAACAGAAAAGCGTTGGTTAACATATTTCACGCACTCAATCTAAAACTGTATTTACATATGTAGACTAAAATAAATGTATAAAAGTATACTTCCATGGAGGAACACAAATTAGTTCGACAAAAATTCTAACTACAAAGAATGGGGTCCCCGTACAAAAAAAATGAGCTTATTTTGTCGTTAATTAAAAAATGAAAAATTATAATTAACTATAGTGCTCTACACCAGTGTTTCTCAACCGGTGGACCACTGTTGGTCCTTAGCAAAATTTTAATGGTCCGCGAAAGGCTTATAAATGATTATTTTTGATTTTTTGTTAATTTTTTTATGATTTTTGTTCATTTTTCAGTGATTTTTTTATTACTGTGATATTATGTAGAGTCAACATATACAATAAATTTGTTTAATAGTACATTTATTTTTTGTGGTCCGCGGTAGAAAATTAAATATTTTACTGGTCCGTGGTACGTTTTCGGTTGAGAAACGTTGCTCTACACTACAGCTGTTAAATCTACATCATTAAAATACCCTATACCAAGATTTATTATGTGGTCAGATTCTGTACAGATTCATGTTCGCTTACATATACAGTGGAACCTTGGTTCACGAATTTAATCCGTTCCAGACTCTGAAACTTGGTATTTTTAGGGTTTTGTAGGTATGACCAAAAAACCCTTATACCGTCATTTTGTCGTCTGTCTGTCTGTCTGTCTGTCTGTCTGTCTGTCTGTCTGTCTGTTCGGTCAAAATTGTAGCCAAACGGCTAAACCTAGAGAGTTGAAATTTGGCATGCTTATACAACTCGTTGACCCGCACATAGGAAAAATACTAAAACATCTAAAAAACATATCCCTCTAAAAATATAAACAAATATGTGCTCATCGAAAAAAAAAAATATTTTTTTTAAATTCTGAGTAGGGTATCAAATGAAAGCCCTTAGTACGTGGATTAACGATCAAAATTTTATTTTTACAAAATAAATTATTTTGATGCGATTTTTGCCAAAATTGTGCAAAAAAAAATTGTCCCACACCCTGTAGCCCAGATGGTTAAAACTAAAAATCTGAAAAAATTCTAAGTAATGTACATTGGTGTGAACCGGAATAGTACAACAGGAATTTTTGATCAGATTATGTTTTCGGAAAATAACGCATTTTTTGTGTTTTTAACTAAAATATGTTAATTATTTAATACGTTGTGTAACATATCACAACAATAACTCTCGTGGCGTGGTTGGATTCGTCATGCGCTTAATAATATAGTTAACTTGATAACTAGGGTTCGAATCCTGTTGATTTTATTTATTTTTTTTTTTTTTTGCATTTTTATTTTGTTTAAATTATTTTGTTAAAATTCTAGTTATATTTGGTAAATAGTGCATTTAATTTTTAAAAGCGTAAATTTAATAACCAGTGGAAAGTGTTGAAATTATAATTTAATTGTATGTTTGACGAAATCAAAGGGCGGGACTTATGATGTAAGCAACCAATGGAAGCCATAGGTGCAATTTTCAAAATCTTAATGAACTTTGCTATATAAAAAAAATACTGCATATATTTAGAAACTCAAATAATGGTATTAGGCATTCGAATTAAAATTCATAAAAAAATATTTTGACATAAAATTTGTTTTGGCATCCCAAATAATCATCGTTCAGTTACTAAATACCTGCAAAACCCAGAAATGTGTGAAAATTCACACTTCACATCAATTTTTTAAGTGTATTTTTGTTTAGAATGCACGTAAATTATAAGTAGCATTATTCGTAGATTTAGCCACACCGTATTTAGCTAGATCGGTTTCACGAATACCGGACTAAAATTAGTGAAAGTTAAGCAAATTTTGAGCAAAAAGTTAAGTTTTTTAAAGTACTAAGACACAAAGTATTCCGTACGCTTAACTAACAACTTGAATAACAAGAACTGAGTTACGTACGGGTTGCCAATTGAACTGGCCGGCAGCTTTGGTCGTGAGTCAAAATTTGGTCGCCGAAGCTGGTCGTAAACCGATTTGGTCGTGCACTAAGGTTCCACTGTATTTCTCGATGTACACGTCATATGCTGTGCACTCAAACCTTGAATATCGTCAACACAGACGCGCACATAACAGGGGAGAGGCATCGGGACCGAAGAAAACATATGCTTATTTAATAAAAACTAAATAACAAAGCAACTGAAAATGAAAATAACTTTAATTTATTAATGTCAAAATCAAATTATAATAAAAATTGCATTAAAATATAACCCCTCCCCCCTCCTGTATTATCTTACGGATATTTGTTCGAAACGGACCTCCCCCATACCATTTTTATGTGTGCATACCTGCGTCAAAATCACCGTAATTGTCATTTTTATAAAGAACCATCCGAAGTAGAGGGTCCAGTCTTACTTTGATTAGACTGCTTTGAAGATAAATCTTCCAAAACTTTTTTTATTTGCTACGGCTCGAGTCTTTTGCTTTATTTTTTAGGCACCACTTACATGTACACGAATATTCATGATGGTTATCATTTGTTACATTGTATTAATTTCTTTTATATTCACACAAACTTTATTATATCAATAAGACTTTTAAAACGATACAGAAATATTGTTTTACTTATATCGCAAATTACAGTAAATGTTTCTGTAATTTGCGATATACGATCACACCAAACAACTAAATTCTTCAAAAACTGAATAGAAACTAATATTAAGTAAGATTATTGGATGAATAGAACCTGAATAATGAATTTTATTCGAGTTGATGAGACGTGTTATTGTAATCGCTACCAGAGTGGTCGTTGGCGACGTTGTCGTGTTGCTGAAATACTTGTATATTTACTATTCATTAAATGAATTGCTTGATATATGAATGTGAAAATAACTAGGTTTAATAGTTCAAGTAAATATTATATTTTATGTATTAAGAAGTTACTATAAACTAATCATTTGCAGTGAAAAATGTTGGAAATATCTCATATCTTTTGTTTTTTTCAACAATAATATTAAAAATTTTAGCACTCAACTTCATCCAGTCCGGGCGACAGTTATGGATGGTTTCCAATTGACGTAGACGTAGGATTCTACGTCTTATGAATGTTTGCACACGGGCGGCTGACACCAATGTGGCGTAACCATCGTGCTTTGGATTTTCTGTGTTTACGACGTTGTGTGCGAATAATTAGAATAACAGTAACAATAAAAATTGCTAGCATTGCTAAATCGTCCATATTATTTGACAAATACATGTTATTCGACACTTTTTAATAAACTTCTTTTACAAAGAGGTTAACTTAAAGAGTTTTGACATGATATTCTATCTAAGTTTCTAAGTTTATTGGAAACCAAAGCAACAAAATCTACGTTCTACGGTTTATTTCTACCTTCTACGTCTACGTTAATTGGAAACCATCCTTTATGCCATTGGTTCCAAAAGGAGCTGATAGAAGCTAACAAACAGGTACTAAAATAATATATTTTTTAAAACTCTTTAAACGCCTACATAATTTTACTTTCCGTATGACATTAGTCTCTACACGGGTTCACAGATAGCGCAATATTTTTTAGTTACTAAAATAATCTGTCGTGCATTTTTTTACCGTTCTTAAAATCTAATCTGTCATTAATAAACCATATTTTGTCGGGACGAAAAAGGAATAGATTTGGAATTAGAATCCTACAATTTAGTTCGAAATAATTTCTCCCATTAAGAAGAACAATTTAAAAACTGTCCTATCTTCAGTATAAAAGGTGTCGTGTAGTGCTTGGGTCACTAGGTTAATGTTGTACTATTGCGGCGCGCGGCTTGTACAGATAGGCTATCTCTACGAGTGTCGTTGAATTAATCGCCGTGAATAATGTTAAGACCACTTGTCTTGTTTATTGTGAAAACGTATTTTAATTTAAAGAGGACAATGTACAGTGGAAACCTTCGATGAAATTTTTCTGATAAACTAAAGCTAACAAACAACTTATAATATTATGTTCAAAGTGAAATTATTAAAATTGATATAGTAAGAAAACTTGTGTATAAACGAAAAGGTACGATAGTAATTGACAGGCGTCAAAAATGAAATTCT
The DNA here is from genome assembly GCA_963971575.1 of Liopterus haemorrhoidalis. Lineage (NCBI taxonomy): Eukaryota > Metazoa > Arthropoda > Insecta > Coleoptera > Dytiscidae > Liopterus > Liopterus haemorrhoidalis. The sequence continues at coordinate 140,585,005 of OZ020611.1, forward strand.
TGCGAATCCCATAAGTACGGTCAGCAACCATCCCAAATTTTGCGGTACAATGCGATTATTTCTCTTTATAGAGGTGTCCCGGAAGAAATCTAAGGGATTTTTTTCTAGTTCCCCGATTTGATTCAATTCAATTCCGAAAGAGATAAAAGGTGATGACAATTCTATTTACATATTTCAAAAGATCAAAATCATGGCAAGCTATAAATCGAGTGTTTATTGTTTATCCATTTCACAGACTACATTTTTTTTTTTAAATTATTGTATATAATAAAGTGTTATTGAACAGTGTGACAACAATATTTTTTTACTTAACGGTATTCAAAGAAGTTCTACTTTACAGCGTCAGAACTGTTTTAAAATTGTGTACTTTTGGTTGTAGTTGTAGGAAATATAATCTATTTATGAGGATTCTGTAGAAATAACCAATAACTCCATACACCGTCAGTTATGTGTCTGTCTGTACGGTAAAAGTTGTGTTCAAACGGCTGGACTCAGAGAATTGAAATTTAGCATGCGAGTATAAATCTTTGAACAACATAGAGGAAAAAATCTGAAATATATCGCCTGAAAAATATAAACACTCCTCGAAAGAGATTTTTTTTATTATAAGTGGGGTATCAAATGAAACCACTTGACATGTGGATTAACTTGAAATGTTTTGAAATGATTTTTGCCAAAAAATTGTCAATAATTTGACAAAAAATTCAGAGCAATGAATATTAATGTTAGCGAAATAGTATAAATGTAAAGGCTGTTTTATATTATACTTTTCACTACACTTTCAAACTTATGACGTCATTCGAACTTTTAAAACTACCTGTAAAAGCGACAAAGACATAGTCAGGCAACACCTTCTCTCCTTTGTTACTTTTCACTGCCAACTTAACAATTTCAATTAAGTGACAGATAAAAGTTTGGTTATAATAACCAATTTATATATATCGTTGAATTATGCTAGTTTATATTTAATTATAGTAACCATTAGCCAGTATAGGTTTTATTAAGAAGTCCAAATCTCATCAGGATTATTAAAAATGTCAGAAACAGTTAACCAGTACAGCATAAAAATAAACTTAAAGTTGGTATGCCTGACAAAGTATTGGTTCTTCAATCAAAAGTCTGACTGAATCTAGTTTAAAAGTTGGGTAGTATGTCGGATAGCATTGATAGTTTGAAGGAAATATTGTGTTGCACATTATAATTTTTACGTCAATACCATTTTACACAAAAAAAAAACCGTAGTTCTACGGAGAAAAGCATATTATTTCAAATAATTTTAAATTTTATTAATTTTCAAGATATATATATATTTTTTAACTTCATGTGAGGTAATAAATGAAAGCTCTTAAAACTTAAATTAATAAATGTGATAATTTTCAACAAAAAAAAAGTAGAATTTGAGGCGATTATAGTTGTAAATATAACCAAAAATTGTTACTTATAGTGCGTTCGAAGGTGAATTTGCTCTTATGGCAAATGGGAGCGGTGTTCCAAATGTTGTAAAAGTGTCACATGTGTCAATTATAATAATATGAAAAACTCGTATGATTTACAAAAATCAACTCTTATCAAACTCAAAATAACACTCAACAAAAACAAATGGCCATTTGTAGAATACTGCCTCTTCACAGATCAGCGCGTTTTAGAGCTGGCATAGTCGACAAGCAAGAAAAGGATAGTGTCATTTTGTAAACCTATTAGAGAGTATGAAAAAGAACTACTCCATATGCCCTGTACTGCAAACTCACCTTTGAACGCACTATAGATACCTTCGAAAACCTGAAATGTGTGAAATTTCACACTTCACATCAGTTTTAATTTTTTTGTTGTGATATCTAGGATATGTTTTTTAAATCACTTTTTCTTTTATGTCCTGTCAAGAAAGACCAACTACGCAGTTTTTTAGTTTATTTTCATAGTAAGGAATTTTCATTAAATTCTTTAAACTTAATAAAAGTCTAAAGTTTTAATAATACAAGTATCTTTTATTTTTGTTTTAAAATGAATATGCCGGAAGTTTTGTTCTAGTATTTTTTATCATCTTGTTTCTCAGTAGCTACTATTTAATTTCTTACTACTTACTATTTACTGTTAAACTATTAACTCTGCGAATTCACTAAAGTTTTCAACACTGGGAATAATTAGCTACTTAATAGAAACTATCAAATAACTAAAACCGAGTTTTCAATTCATAGTTACTTCTTCTCTTCTAACAGTCACTAAGAATTTCCTTCCTATTTATCCTTAATGCAGTCTTAAGCCTCGTTTATAATAGTTATAACTTTGTGCATAGCATATCCATAAAGATTTCACGAAGGGTTTCACTCTTCTGAACATATGTTTGTAATGCTGAACAAAGAGATTACTGTGTTTTTGTGCTATGGTTGTTATGTATTTATTATAAACGAGGCTTTATTCTGTTGATGAAGAAAATCAGCTTTGTGACCACGTCTTGGGCGATCGTCCAAGGGGTCTTCCCCCAGTGGGTCGTCAATTTTCGTCGTATTCCTCCCCCCATCCTCTCCAATTGTTCGTTCCGTTCTTTATTTCTTCAATTCGTCAATAGAGTGCGTCTTGGATATAACAGGATTCGTGTATGAATTTCCTGGTCTTTCTGAGTCTCAGGGAAACACATTCTGATCGAAGAACTTTCATTTCACGTGTTCTGTTGTGATATTTTTAGTTCTTTTGTTTCGTCTCTTGTCTCGTTTGCATACGACAGAATAGGATAGATCATTGTTTTGTAGATTTTCATTTTAGCTTCTCTCCTCATATATTTGTTTCTCCACTGTTTCTCTTAAACAGCCAGTTATTCTCGTGGCTTTAAGGGATTAGTATTTAGACCTCAGTATTAAGATCTCTACAGCTGGTGATTTCTACTCCTAGATAAGTGAAACATAATATTTCTAATCCCGGTTTTGTTTTGTCCATACCAAATTACGTGAAAAGGTGTTCGTTAATTTTTGTGTGAATCTCGGACAGTAAAAAATTGTTTTTTTGGTGGATAATAATATAATGAAATATAATTGATATAATCATATGGAAAAATAAAACTGATATAGCCTACAGTTTTATATTAAAAATGCATGTGCGCACCCAGAATTTTTTAAGGGGGAGGGGTTTTAAAAGCCAAACTTTTTTCTTAGGGGTGCTCAAAAGCCAATTATTTTTTCCTTGTGACGAGCTTATGTTCAATTACAAGATAAATGTGTCCCTTAAAAACGTGTTATTTAAGTGCCTGGGTGCGCCCCTCCCTATATGGGTGCGGTCCTGTATAGAAGTTATAGGTCGATGTAAATATTAAAAAATCAAATTTAAATTTAAAATTAAAAATTTCCCCAGTCATTTTAAAACAGTTATGAAAGTAGGCCCTTTTTGAATACCGTTTAGTAAATATGTAAATACAATATCATTAAACACTGTTCAATAATATTTCATTATTTCACAAAAAAAAAACATAATTTCGTTTAAATTTTGATGTTTTGAATTATGAAACTAAATTGTCATCACGTTTTATCTTTCCCATAATTGAACGTTTACGGAATTGTGGTTTAGAACTTAATAATTAGTGGTGTGCCGGATATCCGTATTCGCGGATGATCCGCACAAAATAAAAATCCGTATCCAGATCCGGATTCGCATCCGATTTTTCATGGCGGATCTTAAACGGATATCATATAGAACAGTGTTTCTCAACAGGTGGTCCCCAGAAAAATTTTAGTGGTCCACGAAAGTTTTTATGAGTTTTTTTTTAAATTTTTTATGCACAGTTTTTATGTAAATAATTTATATTTTCTGTAAACTTGTGATTTTCTACAAATAAAATAAATGTATTTAGTAGCACATATATATTATAGTTAAATATATTTGTTTTCTTGCAAAAAATAAACCAACAATAATTATTATTAGTGGTTCGCGTTAGTAAATTATATATTATACTGGTCCGCGGTGCGTTTTTGGTTGAGAAACACTGATATAGAACATGAATAGATAAAAATTACTAGATTTCAAAATCTAGTTCTGCCTAAACGTTTGGAGTAGCCTATATATGCTGTTCACTTTTGTAAAAACAAACCAAGAGGAAATTTTGATTTCAGTAGTTTGCACCTTTGAAATTGTACGTCCATTAAAAAATGGTAAAAAATGGTAAAAAATGGTAAGGCAATGGCGCCTATAGGTCTGAGTGATTGTTTAAAATATAAATAAACACTCTACTCTTCTTCATTGCAAGCACCGAGAAAAAAAACAGTTTAGTAAGCCTTTTGCCCAGAAGCCTATTTCTGTCTCTGCATACAATTATTGTGGCTCCTGCTTTCGAAAATAAGCGCTCTGAAAGAACTGACGTCGACGTCGCTACTACAGACAAGAATTTCTGAGCAATTTTATATAAGTTATACCCTTTTCACACTAGATCTTCAAGATCGGATGTTAAAGTGAATGTATCTTTAAACGCTAATGTGAAACCGTACGGCCTCGTTTAAACACAAGCGATGTTTAAGACAGAGATCTGCGTCTTAAACTTCGTACGCATTGCCAACTTAATTTCTATTATAAAAAAATACTCCTTGAATTTGTGCTGTCAACATTTTATATTATCATAAACAAGAATACTGTATTATATCGACGTTATAAGAAGTTTATACTTATTGATATAATAAAATTATTTATTTTAATAATGTGTTTAATAAAATACAGAGCTACAATAATTGAGATAAAATGTATCGACTTACATGTTAATACAGGTGTAATATATTCTTTATTGTAGTGTCTTTATTGTAGAATGAAATGAAATATCATTATTTGTTTATAATAATTCGAAATGTGCGTCTGCGCAGACAGTTCAAAACTGGTAATTTCATGACGGTAACTTAAGGACAAAATTACTGTAGCTGATGACAGCACCAGAGATTTAAACATCAAGTGTGAAAGCATAACGATCTTAAACATCGGTGAACTTTAAGTTCACTCGTCTTAAAGATCTAGTGTGAAAAGGGTATTAGGGAAGACTTCAACACATGTTTATTCGCATACTATGTCCTGCGCCATTGCGCCTGCGTACCTAGAGCTACTAGTTTTCACCAGATTACAATTTTTAGAAGTGTTTCTTATTAAAAAAAAAAATAATCACATATTTATGTGTGTGTAAATATAAATTAAACATAGCTTAAAAAAAAAAAAAAAGATTCGACACGATACTGGGTCAAATGTACTGGTATAAGTAAAGTATCGGAAGATTAGTATCGATACTAAAATCGCGATATCGAATGAAAAATATCGATACTGGTATCGTATCGGTAGTATCTGACATTTACTCACTCGTATAAATAGCTGTTCTTTAACTGGTCCCTCTTTCTGCCCCTAAATAATAGCAGCCCGGGGAATAATAATTTTAAAAAAATGGTTGCGTGTATAAACTAGTAGGCAGGTAATGTTAAATTAAGCAATTATTTAAGGTGTCCCGGTGTCCAAGGGTCAGTGGGTTAACGGTTTGTCGACTACCGTGACGTGTGACGTGTACAGACATGCTATCTAATTAACAACGCTGCTGAATTTATATTAATCACCGTATTTTATAGAATACTGTGATTATGATATTAATGTCACGGCCGGAACCTTCCTCTTAACATTAACAAATGACAGTGGACTGAACCTATTTATTTTACTTTATATTCTATATATTTAAATTGATATCATGTGACTGAGCTCTTAGATTCATTTTCTCCTATTATATCACTTTGAATTACTCGTAAATTAATGTTTCTTTTAATGCTAGAATTTTTAACATCGAGGACAAACAGCTGATGATTATTTAAAACAGTACCGTATTAGTGTTTTTGAAGTGACGCATTACCTATATACATGTGTCCCAGGAGGCATATGACAAAATTCAGAAGTGTATTCCCTCATTCATTTTAAGCAAAAAAGTTATTTTGTTATAAGTCCGATTCGAAAAAGAGTTATTACTAATGCAAGACATTAAACAACTACTGAAACTGTGCATATATTTTTTAGATTTATTTATTTAAAGACACATCAGCTGCTTGGCTATTACACAGCACAAAATTCATTTGTGTTAAAGTCTCAGTTTGCTTAAAATTTTCATTCAAAAAAAAGTAAAAAGTTCATTATTTTTAACCAAATTATCGTGTAAATCTTCATTTATTCAGGTAGTGTTATTTTTATGAAATATTATTTTTTCAGTGTTAAAATTAACACTACTTTAAGACTAGTTATTTTCTAACACCATAATTTAACCAGTATGTAAGTGTAAACTTTACACTAAATTTTCCATAAAAAGAAGTGTAAACAATTAACACGAAAAGCGAGGGACTTCATGGTATACTAAAAGTTCATTTTTTAATGTACCATGAAGTGCTTTTAACACTACTTTTTTATAGTGTATTGTCTGAAACTACTGGTTACATTATTAGTACATAATTAATATATTGGTACATTATTAATGTTTTATAACCAGTGGCGTGCCGTGACTTTTTACAATGGGCAGCAGATATTTTTTTTACTCTTTCCTTATTTTAATTAACTTTCTTTTTATTTTGTTATTTTTACAACTATTTAAATACAACTTCAATACGCCTGTTTTTCTTACAAAAATTTTCCGGCACTCTATCATAAAAATCTGCAATTCGCAGTAACTGTAATAGTTCTTTTTCTATTGAAAATAATGATATGATTTGATAACCTGTCTTGCTCTGTTGAATTTCTGGCATACGTCTTCACCCGTTTTAAAGTAGAAAATGTTCTTTCTACTGAAGCTGCGCTGTGAGGTATAAAAGGTACAAACAAGGCCAGCAAAACATTTTATTAATTTTTTCACAACCACATAGCCATACATTTTTGTCCTAATAAAAGTTTTGAAAATGTTTTGTGTTGGTTTTATTTTTAACTTTAATTTAATTTTTTAATTGCGACATATGTGGTGTTGGTCGTGGATATTTTTTTATTTCGGCCTTTTCTTCTAAAGAAAAATGAGGAAACGGCTTCTGCAGTAAGAGTTCAATAATACAACCCTTCCCACTGCAGGACAAATTGGACTAATCCGGTGACAATATTTCAGTGTAACAATTTTGATTTAAATGCACAGAAAAAAATTAAAAGAAAAAACAACAGTACATATTTAAAAACCAATGAAACTGGATTAGCAACTAGAACAGTCCTAACAACAATTTAAACTAAATAAATATACTCTAACTCAACAAGAAATCAATTAATACAAAATACAATGAGCTTATTGCTTTCTAAAGTATGCGATACTCCATAAATCAAGCTAGAACACTACTCGAATGAGTGCAACTGCACGTCAGAAGCAGAGAAATTTCTGCTTGCATAGTATGTTAAATTCCGTGCTACAGATAACTCGTCACGGACGTGACGTCATACAACTAACCAATCATATTCCTTATATCGCACTGTTAGGTAGACAGAAAATATTCTGCTTGCTTGTAAGACTTGTGGCCTAGTGAAATCTTTTCAAGCGATGTGAATAAAATAGATTTGTACTAGCCATAATATAATAAACTAAATAATGTCATGATAATAACTACATGTATTTATTAAAATTGTTGTAAATCAGTTTTAATGTTATATATTTTAATGATATTTACTTTTATCACATTAAAATGATTGGGCAGCAGAGCTTACCCTGCTGCCCTGGACCGCACGCCACTGTTTATAACTTATATCAGATGACGAATATTGGCTGCCTGTAAGAAATTGAGTACGTTGTTAGCTATTGTTGAGTCTACACTTAAGATGTATTTAACATATTGTTGTAAACTGTAGTTGGTGCGTGGTTGGTGTAGAGCTGACAGTTAATTAGTATGTGGTTAACGGTGAGTTGTTCGGTACACGCCTCACATAGTTTGTTACCAAGTCTTGCGATGAGGTGTTCGTGTGTGTGTCTAGTGTGTCCGATTCTAAGTATTGTTATTATTACTTATTCTCGTCTGTTAGTGTCCGATTTCCAGTTGTGTATGTCGTCCTTAACTGCTCGTAGTTTGTTGTTGGTAGTTTCGCGCCACTTAGTCAGTCTGCTCGTGTAGAGTTTTGTCTTGATGATATGTCTTATGTAACTTTTGTTGAGAGATTAGTAGAGATATCATGATAGGTGCAATTTCGAGAGGCTATATTTGCACATTTTCTCTCCTCTATGCTGATATGGACAGGAATCCAGATGAGACGTACCGTTTTAGTTGGTTTCGTTGTCAGCTGATGTAACTGGTCTTGAATTTTTTATATGGTTGTTTCTTTTGAGTAGGTGTTGTTGAGAGTTTGTAGGTAGTATGTTTCGGTACCTGGTATCTGATGCCATTTCGAGTGCTTTCAGATTTCCTACCGCTTATTCTTCGAACACACTACTGGTTGTTGGTAGCTGGTACGTTTTACTCTCTTCGTTAGCAGCTATAATATAACAGTTGTTGACGCGTCTGTGTAATAAAACTGACATTCGTGTCGTTGGCAACTGTGCATCTTAGTCACAACATTTTAAGGGAGTAATTTGACAGCTCTTTACGATAGACGAATTACTTATTACGATATTTATGATATATATAACGGCCACGTCGAATCCACGACAGCACTTCACAACTAAAAGATGAATATTTCAAAGATTTTGACGAGAGTGGGCTCATGACTGAAGAGTCCAATTCTGGATTTGCGTTTATTGTGTACTAGTGTGGTTCACTCTATACGTATCCGTTCGTACTGCTGTATACCATTTGTCACTAGATTGCGCCATGTCCTTCGACAGGGGTTTTTCTTCCCAGTCTGGGCTGAGCAGCCGACATGACTTGAGGTTATTTTTTAGTTTATCTTTATAGCGTAGCTTAGGAGCTCCCACACCTCTGCAGCCTCACGATATTTATGATAGAGAATCTTTAATGCTGAAAACTAATGTGATAAACGCCCTATTTGGCCGTGCTGAATTGATTATTTGAATTTTTCAAACAAAAAATCAAATGTCTTGCATTTTTCTTTCAATAAGTTCTGTAAATTTTTCGAATCGGGTTAATGTAATTTTTTTTTTTTTAATTAATGAAGGCACATTATCTTAAGGTCCATTTAGATCCAATTAAGCTCTAATCGGTTATTTTTTTTTTTTACCATTTTTCATATTATTTAACATGCATGTGCTGTGGACACCCATAGAAGCGTTCTGCGTAACAAATTAATGTACTCGGTTTTAATATTTTTAAGTTTCATGAATTTATATATAAGACCCCTTTACACATCCAAATTAAGCTCTTATCTTTTTTTTTAAATATTTTTAAAACTCAGAATAGCGTTCAGATATGCGATTTACCAGTTAAATTAGTATAAATTAAGATGTATAACTTCACTCTATGCACGAGATTATTCCAGTCGTGGTTTTCAAAAATTGTTTACGCTCTGTATCGTCATTGTCTAAATCTATTTGTAGTTTTTAAATTTTAGCAAAAATTCCAACAATATCTCTACATAATCACAAATAATTCAAAACATAACTGTCAAAATTGAGGTTATTCTTCCAGGCTTGTGATGGTTAAAATTAGTAGTTTTAAGTAAAATATATGCGATATACATAAAACCGTGAAATTAAATCATTTCTCAATTTTAATTGCCCCTCCCAACTTGCAGTAATACAATTCTTATGGTGCGGTTATGGTCCAACATGTAAATCTTACAGAATTTAAGGCTAAATGAATCTTTAACTTCGACTGTTAAATTATTTAAACTATTGCTATTATGGTCAACTAAATTTAAATACTTCAGTTACAGAATTGTGACCTTCTTAGACGCTAATTAACTAACGTTCAACTGAGCATTGTCTGTCTTTGTCTGTGCGCATTGAATAAAGAGAGATAGTAATAGTAAAGACATGTTAATTTAATGTTTTTAGTGCTGGCTGTTAGAACATATAACGTGATATAACCAAAAACTTAAAATCTTCATTTATTGAAGAAAAAACAAAAAATACGTAGCAAAATGAATTCAAAGTACATGATTTATTATACCATGTTTACAATATTTACCCAAAAATAATAAATAGTAAAAGTATAATTTTAAGATAAAAATGTATGTTCATAGGTAATTTTCATACAAAATAACACACATGGCTTAAGCGATTCGTAATGATCCTGCATACTTGGCTTATAGCTTTGCTTAAACTACTCTGGCTCATGCAATTAAAAATGGAGTTCCCACAGCTTTTTGGTCAGAACCAGTTGCCAAAAGGTTGATAGTTCCTAACACTTTGAGATGTAGTGGAAGTTCGTCTTGCTTTGTAGGTTGTCTATTATGTAGTGGTTGCAAAATTACGTAGAAAATCATTTCTTTTGACAACCGAAAAAAAAATCTAAAACTCTCATTAGCCATTTTAAATGAATTTTCTGTGTCTCTTATAAATCTTCGTTCTATGTGAAGATTGTTTCTAAAAATACATAGTATATATTTTTGATAATTTATAATGTGTATAAATGTATCTTTTATTACTTGTTGTCATCTTCTTCGGCAATAGGGGATACGCATAAAATTTGTATTTCCTTAAAACTACATTATTTTGATATGTTAATGTTAGTTATGTCACCTAACAAAACAAAAATCACATTTTAATTAACATTATAGCCAAATTTTTTAATTAAAATATTGTAAATTTGAAATATTCCGAGCACGGGGCGAAGGTTGCCGAGTAGAAACGACTGAGTATGACGTCAAACGATAGGGTTTTCACATCACAGATACAGACAGCTACAACATAATCTTCACACGTGTGTGTATTGTATTGTTCGAGAGTTTTGTATTTGTTTTTAAACAATTTTTCACGTATTTACTATTAAAATGGCAGATAAAGATTTTGTTAGGGCTCAGAGTGATAATTTACCCAACATTGATGCATTTATGCACACAACATAAAGTTTACTTTTTTCTGAAATATCGGTTTTATTTCGCCTCATAGTTTTCAGCCACAAATTTCGCCTTTTCTGTTGTTTTTCGCCATTAGGTAATGATATAAATAGTTTTTTTGGATTTCTAGTTGAACTAATTGTGCACATCGGTACTGAACAATATTTTCGATAATGTTTCGAAGTATTGGGGCCTGGATATTCCATATTTTAATATAAAATTTAATTCGGTAAACATGTATAAATTGTTTTTATAGAATTAAACTTTATTTTAATTAAAATCACTCTCCTTTACATAACCTATAAAAGTTACACAAACAAATAATTCACAACAGACTATGTTCGCTGCATAAACAACCGTTCGCTGGATTGGCTAGTAGTCTCATGCGTCAGTTAGAAAGGATTATGACGTCACACGTCGTTTTCGCGCGCTACATACATTTTTGATTTTTTAAAGCCTTCAAATTAAAAAAAAAAAAATTAAAAACTGTTTTTTATGTTTATATACAACAAGAGGAATATAATAAAAAAATTAAAAAAAATCATGCCTATCCCCTATTAAATGAACTAAAACATGGATCAATTCCATTTTCTTGTAAATAAAAATGTAATACTTTAAATACAATTTCGGGAAACGTTATAGTCTGATCCAGTGTCAAACACAATCTCAAATTTAGCGCTATGGAGAGATATATCTGGCTGTAGCTTAAAGAAAAATTTAAGGATTTATTTAACGTTAAATGGTGACCGTAATTGCACTTCACGCTAAAGCCTGTGACCTTCACATTTAAAGAGCTTAAATATTTAACTGAAATGACCATAATCGCACCATTAGTCTGGCAACAAAATATATATAGATATATTTTGATTTTTTTTTCAATAATTTAAAGCAGATAAAGGTAGTTTGTTTATATTTACATACACCATTCAATAAATAAACTGGACAAGAATAATAAATATAAAGTTATAAAAATATATTGTGGTATCAAAAAATGTCTCTAATAAAAGTGGTTAGTTTTACAGGCTTAAGTCCATTCTACATTATACTTTTTTCAATACTTTTTTCAATACTATCCAACTCTGACGTCATTTCAACTTTTGATACTACAGAATATAGTGGGGGAAAAAAATAAGAGACAGTGAAAAATTTTATATCTTCCATCTCTTATTACTTTTGTTGCCAACTTAAAAATTTTTAGGTTCAGATGGCAGACAACAATTTGGTTATAGTGAACCAATTTATAAATATTGTTTAATTGTGCTAAGTTTATATTTAATTATATGATCCAAATAAACTTCTTATCAACTTAATAAACTACTAAAAGTTAAGTTGTAAACAAAAACTAAAAAGTTGGTATTGGTACGATTGAAAAGTACAGAACTGTCATCCAAAACTACCCCCGGTCAAATTTTTGATTGACAGTTCTATACTTTTCAGTCGTACCAACACCAACTTTTTAGTTTTTGTTTACAACTTAACTTTTAGTAGTTTATTAAGTTGATAAGAAGTTTATTTGGATCATATAATTAAATATAAACTTAGCACAATTAAACAATATTTATAAATTGGTTCACTATAACCAAATTGTTGTCTGCCATCTGAACCTAAAAATTTTTAAGTTGGCAACAAAAGTAATAAGAGATGGAAGATATAAAATTTTTCACTGTCTCTTATTTTTTTCCCCCACTATATTCTGTAGTATCAAAAGTTGAAATGACGTCAGAGTTGGATAGTATTGAAAAAAGTATTGAAAAAAGTATAATGTAGAATGGACTTTAAATATGAAATTTCTTAAAAATCCGTTCAACCGAATTTGTTCTACACCTGTCCACAGATAGACCGACCTACATCATGCTAAAAATAGTTGGTTTGTTTTACAAAAAGCCTAATCTGTAATCAGAGCCGTAGGAACGGCTTGGCATCGAGGCAAGTGACAGGGGCGCGAGAAGCCTGAGGGACGCCTATCATGCGCTTTTTTTCTTTGTGTTTGGTCATCATTTGTATTTTAGAAGTGAGGACTTTATTTTTTAGTTATCATTTGTACTTTAGAAATGAGGACTTTTTTAGGTCACCACTTGTATTTTCAACGACTATTAAAATAAAAATTATGCCTTCCTTAAATAAAATGAAAAAAGATAAAAAGGGCGCTATTTTAGTATAAATTAATTTATTTGCCTAGGGCGCCAAAAAAATTGCTACGGCTCTGTCTGTAATAATCTCGAACAGTCAAAATTGGTATGAATAAAATAACTCCCTCTCTATATGTGACGATCGGTACTAAATAGTTTTATGATTAAGACATAAATATTTAAAATAATGACACTTAGTTATTGAATATTTAAACAATTGATATAATAATTAATAAGCGCATGTTAAGTACTATTAATGACTAAAATTATGAAGTAACTTCGTGCAAAGTCTCGACAACAGTGTATTTATCGACAAGCACTTGACAATTTTGCATAATTTATTGCAAGTACTTGAGCACATGACTTAAATATTTGCACGAGCAGAATTTCATTTTAAGATCCATAAGTTTTTTGTAAATAAATTTTTATGTCTGGTAACGTGCTATGCATATTATGACAAGGCTAATGTTATTTAGCCTTTTGACGATTTTACGAAGATAATTGCAAATAAATATGAGCAAGACAAAATTTACGTGTAAATGTATGGATGAAACTACCAGATATAAATCTGCTGTATTGCTTTCAAAGAGGAGTTCCGTAAAAATTAAACAATTTGCGGAAGAATAAAAGACAACTTATTGCACAGGCGTTCTAATTTCGAACTATACTTAAAAGCACTGTTAACAGAGCCATTTCTAACGGTTTATTATCGTCGGACGCAAACGCAGGGTTATTTTAACCAAGGTTTATAGGGAGATAACAAGTCTTGTATGACCTTGTCACTACGAAACGTCAGCGTAGAACACCAAGCGCCATTTTAAGAAACACATAACATTGAGTTTATGCTTTGTTTTGTATGCTGAAATTTTAGTATTTAGTATGTGCGTCTTTTTACAAATTGTGCATATAAGTAGTTGTGTAAATTAAATAAATTACATAGATTTATTTGCTTTTAAAAAACTTTATTTCAATGAGAAGATTTAATATTGTGAACTACACAGGTTCATCTACAAAACAGAACTCGGCGCTGCATTAGCTGAACACGAGTATTTATAAAAAAGGTTTGTTTAAAATTAAGAAAATAATGCTTAGACGGCTGAATAAAGAGAGAACGCATATTCAATCTTATTTATGGAATAAGATGTATACATTTAGTGTGAAACTTTAAATTTTCCTCATAGTTTTCAAATAAATATCAAGCTGGACGCCATTTTAAAAAACATTCATTTCCTCTGCCGTACTTGGCGACAATTTCCCCGTCTATAAGGAAATAAAATTCAAGATTACAGCGCCATGGTAGTCAATTTTTAATTTAAACAGATGATTTTTTTTTTTTTTGTATATGCTATTTAAACATTTGCGTACACTTATTTACTGATAAAACGGCAAAACAGATTAATAAAATATTGTAAAAAATTTTTATTCCCATAATTTTAGCTTGACAGCTGTGTAACACAGCACAATTTTGAATATCCTCTATCGAAGTTAAAAACTCACTATCGTAGCGCTGGGATCTTAAATTTATATCCCTTTTAACGCACTCCTACGATATTAAATCGTTAGAAATAGCTTTACGAACAGACCTTACGTGTTATGATATGATTAACCCGGCACAAGCAAGAACGTCAAACTTGTCCGATTAAGATGAGTAAGCCATATAGAGAGATATGAAAACACCAATCCAACAAAACAAGTGCTTAAACGAATACCTTTAGGGTGAATAACTACAAGAAGGCCAAGAAAAGATATATAGATGATGTGGAAAGATATACTGATGATGTGGAAAGATATTTGAAAGTGTTGAGCAGGGCTAGCCTTTAGCATATTCGACCAATTCCCTGGCGTATGGCCACGCCTTACATAGGTCCCGCACTTAAAATACAAAATTAGAATTCCTTGAAAGCTTTGGTGTCTCATTCAAATTAATGGTAAACTGATAATTTGCTATTAATGGTAAACGGAGGTAAACGATTACAATGGATAAGACACGTCGTAAGATGAAACAGGATAAAATCTGGGAAAGTTAAGGCATAAGATGGAAGGATTAGCTAACCGAAGACCTAACTAGTATTGGTACATGGATAACCTTTCATCGGTTTAAAAACTGAAGGCCTACCCGATCTCTTGTTAGTATTGATTGCATTTCTATCATCGCAACCAGTTCTACTCAGAGCAACTTCTTCGAAAGCTGTTATAGGTTTAAGTATTTCTAACGCCATATTTCTAAGTCTGAAATAAAACTTGATACTGACACGCAGGTCCACCTTACAAAAATCGTTGAGGGAAAAAAACGAATAAAAAACACTAATATTTGAACGAAATTAGTTAGCTGAACAATCTCAACGGCAGTCAACTGACAAATAGCAATTCATATCAAGTCGTTATTGTCCTCCCCACTTACTAGGTGCTGAGCAACGTGCTCAGTTCGCGTATTCTTGATCAAATCTCGTAAACGTAAAGTAGTCACAATATTCAAGGATACCCCTTATGCGGGAAAGAAAGCCCGCACGTGAATACTATCAGACGTAAAAAAACTGTTTTGTATTGTCTGAGTGATCGAAGAAATCACGCACGGTGCATAGAAATCCTTTAACACATGGACTTAGTCTAAAACAAAAAGCGTTCTTCACGCAGGTCACTTGGGGTATTTTTTATATTGCGTCCCCTCTAAACCTCACTTAAAAGCACAAAACTCGAGAATAAAGCTAATTTTATTCGCAACTTTTTATATCAAATCGTTTTGTCATAGGTCACTTGTAAAGGGATTTCATATAATAGAGAATTCATGAACCCAACATTTCTAGTGAAGTTACAAAAAGAGACAGTTTGTCGTAAAAGATCCTTTCAACAAAGTATACATCTAAAAGAGTATATACGTATATAATCTGTCGTGCGATCTAATCTGTGATGGATTAGTGAGTGGGATCAGACTCAGGGCACGAAATTACGTCTCTTCTCGCCTCTCAATGTTTGCTCGGATTAGAGCAGGTGTTAATCTCTTACGTGATAGGATTCACTTTGGTGAAACGTACGTTTATATATACGTTTGTGTCTTTGATCCGACTACGGCCTTGATAGCAGTGCCGTGCTGTTCATATGTGCTAGGTTTGCTCTGCACACCCTAAATATTTTTCGTAATATGGACGTAATGCTGACCATTTTACTTCTGAATATACATATAATGAAAATATGGTCATGAAACCTGGAAACAGGAGGCCTAGGCTCATCTCGCGCTGTCACGCTAATGATGATGATGATGAGGTAATATTAGCATTTTTGTATTGCAATTAGACTGTTTCATTAACGTCGAAAAACGGGATATTTTTACATTTTTTGCTGTAAAACTTTTGAAGCAGTTGAAAGATTTTAATTTATTTTTAATTATTATTCTAGCTTATTTTTTTGGTAGTGTGCATATACAGGACGATTATAAAGTGGAGCCGTGGCGTCAGAGATTTTATTGTGTTTGTGCCGTATTTTCAAAGTTGTCAAACTAAAGCCGCATTCAGAGCTCTTTAAATTAAGAGGTTGTAGACTGTTCTTTGTTAGCTGTAAGTTATGTTTCTATGCATTATTTTTAACGTTGCACGTACCGTTCATAGCAAGTTAGAAATTAATATGTTACGAATAGACCGCTATCTGTGTATTTTGAAATCAACTATTTAGCTTTGTAAAATGTTTTATATGTATTATCGTTCTTATAATTCTATTGTCTTAGATTTTAACTACCTAATTACCTAAACTGATCATATTTACTGTTCGTCTTTATAATTTTGAGCAAGATTTGTTAATGATGACATTATGTTAGGTTATGTAAAGGCATACGATAACTACGGTGTCACTGATAGAATGCGATAGCCAATGTGTTTATATGTCTCTCATTAAAACACCTCACTAGCTATAAGATTAGAAAATTATGCACAATCCACAACAAACAGCGTATTAAATTTGGAGGTCTGAACGGTTTCACGTCTTACCATATGACAAACTTGATGGTGACAGTAAACAGTCTATAAGATACAGTGTATAAACTATTGATTTAAGAGCTGTGAATGCGGCTTTACTAACGCAAAACTTGTAGTTATCGATTGGAAACAAAATATTTCAGGTTAGATTGTACAAAAAGAATATAATTTTCATCATATGCTCATGGAACCAAATGTTTAAGTATTGTAATAGAAAAAAAAATTGATATAAAAAAATTTATGATTATAAAATGAAATGAGGGTTGCCTCTTATATTTCGGAATTGCGCTAAACTAGTGCTACCATCTGCCAACTGATGCTTCTATCGTAAAGTTTGATATTTTTGGCGGTATGTGTACTCAGACCGTTTTGACGTACGAGCGCTATTTGTTTTGTTTACAGTAACTTGAAATAATTTATCTCGGCTAAATATGGAATTAAATCGTGAACATTTTCGAGCGATTATTTTTTACATATTACCAACGTGGATTAACCGAACAACAGTGCATCGATGGACTCAATTCGACTTTTGGCGATGAAGCACCATCAAGGACTACTATTTATCGATGGTTTGCCGACTTCAATCGTGGCTGTAGTTTGCTTAAGGACGAATTTCGTGAAGGTCGTCCAAAAACGGTCGTTGTTTCAGAAAACATTGATGATGTGCGTGAACTGATACTGCAAGGTCGTCATGTGACTAATCGTGAGATTGAGGTATCCTTGGGCATTGGCCGTCAAAAAGATTTGTTCGCCTTGGATCCCACATAATTTGACAATCGCAATGGAAAAAGCCTCAATCGGAGTGGAAAAAGTGCTTCGAAAATTGGTTCAAACGCAAGCAAAAATGTACTGATCTTCATAAAAAATATTTTGAAAAACAATAAAGCCACTTTTGTTGATAAATAATTGTTTTTGATCTCAAATCCCGAAATATAAAATGCAACCCTCGTATTTAAAAACGTAATCTGCAACTTAACAAAAATAAATCAGTAACTATACCGTAGATTAAAAACACGATTATATTTGTAAAAATACTGAAGAAACGTAGAAATATAAGCAAGCTCAACACAAAAACACTTATAAACAACGCAATGAAAAATATGGTTTTTAAAAGTTCAGTAGTTCAACTTTGCGTCAACAGATGGAATTAGTAAATGTATGCATTAGTAAGTTTTATAACATGATGTTTGCAAGGCAGCACAGAAAATTGCTAACGTTACGGCTCTATTTTATGATCACCCTGTATATACACGCTAAAATATTGTTAAGTATTTTTAATTTTTTTATTTAATGTCCTTTGCTGTTGTGGCAATTAACTAGGACAATTTTTATTTGTGAAAAATTCCATGCCTGAATGGGATTCGAACCCGAGACCTGTTAAGTATTTGAATGGCTTTCAACATCCAACTTTTATGATAAGTTCATAGAACATTTTATTTAAAAAAATGACGGGCGATTATAATAAAAATATAAACAATTATTTTGGCTTTTTTTATTTCAAATTTGGTTCTTAATGTACAATTTTCTATATTCACTTTTTTATACTTGTATAGTTTCATAATAAATATTATTTCTCAAACGATTGCACACCTTAGAATAAGATCCACCGCACGCCACTGCTTGATAATATTTTATTGAAGCGTGTTATGAGTTCTTGGTTTAAATTTTTTAAGATTCACTTCTAGGATGCGGATTAAAATAGATTTTTATATAAACTTATGTAAACTATTCGCTAAAAATTTGCGATATGGTGAAGGATGAAATTTAAAAAAATTAAAATAATCTATTTGTTTATCTGAAAGTAACGAATGAATGTATTATTAATAGCTGGCAAGTAGCGAGTAAAGTAGCATAGAGACTATAGGCAGTGGTTAAATAGACCAGGACAAAGGATAGTACAATGGGTATCAGTTATTATAGGTTATACAAGTTACTAATTATACCTGTTTTATATAAACTGCATAAAAAAATACACGTCACGTGCGCTCACAACGGTTTTTTTTTCTCATTATTTTACTGAAAACTTAAATTAGAAATAGGTTTTCCGTGTCTTTCCATTTCAGCCTTACGTGTGGAAATTGACTAAAAATTGACTCGAAAACGGTATACGACAAGAAAAACTCTGTTAACACACATATACACAGCAAGAAGATGACTTACTAATTTTGCAATTTCCGTGCAACCTGATGGATTCTTATGTGAATAAATTTAAACTGCATTCGTCGATTCGCCAATGCGCAGGCGTTCAATGTAAGTAGTGTGTTTGCAGACTGAAAGCAAACCAGCTAGCATATATATCTGTAGTATTTTAAGAGGATGCACTCGCTGTTTTTGGTAAATTATATATTATAGCGAATATATTGCGTTGATTATTATTTTGAAAAAATAAATATTTTGTCTAATTAGTCTTTTTTGGGGTTTGCACAAACCTGGAAACTAAAGCAACAGCCGCCACTGGCTTATATTAATCTAAATTAAGTGCTCTTGCTGATGGAGGCAATTGTAAATCTGCTTGTAATTGTTTGTTACCGACTGCCAACATATATAAGGGAGGTATTGTGATCATACCGATTTTGACATTTCAAGATTTCGATGGATCTCCACGAATTGAAGTCCCTACATAACGTTTTGACTATTTTTAGCATGATGTCTGTAGGCCTGTCTGTCTGTCCGTCGGTCCATGTACACGTGCAGAGCAAATTCGGCTAAAAGGATTTTTATGAAACTTCATATTTAAGCTTTTGACATCAATAGCACGAGTTGTTCAACTATTGGTAAAAATTGGTTAACTAGAAATGGGAGTTTACTCGTGTCGGTTTTAAGATTTTTGCGAATATTTCACAACAGAGAAATATTTCGAAAAAAATTATATAACAAAAGTTGCTATAAAAGCATTGACTAACAACTTTTATTTGAGATATTTTTTTATAAAGCAGCATAAATTTAACAAGTACTTTGTGATGGCAGGCGGTCCTGTGGTGTCCACAGCTGATTTTTTTTTGATACTGTAATGCCATGTCATGTCAAAATTAATGTAAATCAAAGTGACGGCTGTTGCAAATGCAATAAGGAAAATATGGCTTCAGAAAATTGTGCTTCACATAGTAGAGACAATACATGAAAATTATTGACAACAATCAGTGATATGGCTATTGCTACAACGAAATATTGGCAACAACTTAAGCCGCGCTGCGATACACGTCAATAAATATAATAAAATTTTATAGATCCATTATGTTTAACAGAAGGACAAAGGGGAATTTACTATATTTCGAGTGATGATTTTTCAAAATCTCAGTATTGTTCGTATATATAAAGAGTTGTAAATGTAAACTAAATTTCAACATTCTAGGTTTAGCTGTCACAATTTCTACCTTAAGGCGCCGCACAACCCTATAGTCCTCAATAGTTTCTTATACAAAAATAATAATTGGAAATAAAATTAATAACAATCTATATATCAAAATTTGCAGCGAATTTTTATCTATCTAATAGGATATTTTTAATTGTAGAAAAAACTGTTAGGTAGTTGTAAATAAGCAAATTGCATTATAGACGCCATCTTGTAAACCAATCGACGCATATTTGCGTACCATGCGGCAAATTGTGCCTAAAGCTTCATTCTACAAATATGATTGTAGCTATTTTGTTGTATTGTGAAAATTACTTATAGTTATTGTACTTGGTAATCTATTTTTGCCTCTTGAATCTGCCGCGGTTTTCAAAATTGGTGTTACGGGTAAAAATAATTTATTTTTGGTGAAGAATACGTGTACCAAGCGGCACTCTATTATCTTTAAGTATAATATTTTTCGACAAAGTAATCAAGTCGAAAAAAAAATTGACGTATTATTTGAACATTTCTACACAAAACTGTATAAATATAAAAGTTATTCGAAACCCACAAATAGATTTAAAAAATTACAGAACAATATCGCTGATATCTATTTTTAAGTTATTGAGCAATAATATTTTTACTATAAATGTTTCTACAATTAAAACTATCATATTAGATAGATACAAATTCGGTGCAAAATTTGATGTATAGGTTGATACTAATTTTATTTCAGATTATTAGTTTTGTATAAGAAACTAGTAACCTCCGGGGGTTATACGCAGCCTTAAAGACAGACACTTGTGTGACGGTATAAGAGTTTCTTGCTCTACGAAATCCTAAAAACCATCTGTTCACAAAACGATGCTTCTGCTTTAAAACATATTATTCTGTAAATACTTTCTCAAAATAAAATATTGTCTGCATAAAAATATTTGTGGAATATTGTTCCAGTCGTTTGATTTTCCTTCTGATTCGTAAATATGATAAAGAAAATTCAGTATGCGACGGACCCGACATTGATGGTCGGTCTTGTATGCTTTGTTACGCTTCCTTTGTTTTCCATGATGTATTTTCTGTTATACAAACGCCCGTAGCCCTGAGTCTATAGGTTGGTAATGAAAATACAGGAAGGAAGCTGACAAAAGGAAAAACGCTGATGGAATACGTAAGGCTTCTTTTGTCTGCAATGATTTTGTTTGTTAACATATGGTTTAGAAAATGCCGATAAAACTACGTAATAATATTGTCACTTTAGTCTTGGTTTATTTACATTCAAGTTCATATCAAGTGACGACAGTGATTACATTTAAATAATCTTTAAATATATATAAGGGAACGACTGTCTGTCTGTGTGTACCTTAAATGTAGAGAACGACTGATATGATTTTTATGCGGATTTCGCCAGTGTACAAAAAAGATTTACTGGAAAGATTTTAAATTATGTAGCAACGCGGTATGACACCAGGATTCTGAGCAATTAAGATATATTTTGAAATACGTCGGAAATATAGCGTGTGCGACACATTAAAATTATTACAGCGGATAATTTATTTTTTTAATTTTATTTTAATGGCTTTTGCTGCTGTGGCAATTAGCCAGGCCAATTTTTATTTGTGAAAAATTCCATGCCTGAACGGTATTTGAACCCGAGACCTTAGCAACGCAGAGCACATGTGTTACCACTACGCTACGCCGGTCGGATAATATGTAGTAGTAAAAGATATATCAAAAATATAAATTACAAACTTTTAGGGTTAAATATTGCTACAAAAAAAGTCCCGAAGAACATATGTCCAGAACAATATAGATTCTGCGCAATTAACAAATATTTTGAAATGAATCTGCATTCGGAGATCTAAATTAATAGAGTGTTCATTGTGCATAAGTTTCGTAGATAGTTTTAACGTTCAAGGCAGCGTTTACAGCTAAGGAAATTAGTGCGTTACGATTAGTGCGACGCGACATCTATGTCTTTAAACCAACTACGGCGGCTTCGTAATAAGTTTATTATGTATTATCGTTTTCCTAATTCTGCTGTTCTACATTTTTACTAACTAAATCTAACCCAATTACCTAAATTGATCTTATTTACTGTTCGTCTTTGTAATTTTGGGCGAGATTTGTTGTAATCGGCGCGATGACATTTTATTAGGTTATGTAAAGGCATACAATATAAATGTTCTCTACGATGTAGACTGAGATAGCCAATGTGTTTCTATGTCTCATTAAAAGAACTCGCTACAAAGTTTGGAAAACTACATCCACAATCTACAACGAATAATGCATTAAATTTCTAGGTCTGTACGGTTGCTCGCCTTACCATATGACAAACTTGTTAGTGACAATCAACAGTGCACTACCATAGTCTATAGCAGCGTTTCTCAGACTATGGGTCGCGTTAAATTTTTATTGGGTCGCGAAACGCAACTGTTTTGATAAAAATACAAAGAAAAATAAAAACAATGGATCGTACTCTCATTTCTAGAAAATTATTTGGGTCGCGTGTTTAAAAGTTTGAGAAACGCTGGTCTATAGTCTACTAATTTAAGAGCTCTGAACGCAGCTTTAGTCAGAAATATCTTCCGTGCGGCACAATAAAATTATCACAGCGGATAATTTGTAAAGGATATATCAAAAATATAAAAAAGTCCCAGAGAGCATATGTCCCAGAACAGTATATAACTCACATTAAGTATTTACCTGTTTTCATTTCGACGAAAATAGTGTTCAATAGCAAATAGCGATATTCAGCAGCAAGCTGAATATCGCTGGATATCACCCAGTTACTACGCCCATGCCCTAGATGTAACTTTTTTTTTAAATTTACCACTATACCGTAATTGTTATTTGGCATAGACTATAGAATTCTAAATCTAGTTCCACTTAAGTTAGACTTACCGTAATATTTTTTTCTCAAACCGGGATAATTTTGAAATTTTTCTAAAAACAGAAAGTATGGCCTTCTACGCGGAATGGTTAACAAAAATCAAAATTTACGTAGTAATAATTTTTAATTACTCTTAATCGAATATAACTTATTATTAAAAAAAATTAATATTTATCACTAGCGTGAAATTTCTTTAAAAATTCTTTGTTATAGTCGTATTGCTGATAGGTGACTGTTACATGTATGTATCAAGTAGTGCACTCATAAAATCTAGTTACCATTATTCAGCGATTTTAAAACTGTTTTTTGTTTTTTGTCTTAACTGTCAGTGTCTGGTAATAAATATTGATTGAAATATGGCTTGCGGCCAATTATTAAATTCACAAACTTTAATTTTAAATCTGCTGGAATAAACAACAAATTATAATCCAAAATTTACGTATGAGTATAAATTTTTCCTTATTTATAATTATTACCTTAAAATTAATAATTTTGTTTGTTTGAGTACTGCTGTAAATTTATTTTCGCGCTCTAATTAGTAAAGATATCTACGAATTATGCTGTTTCTTTCTAATGCTTTGTTTTTTATTCAAATAATTTGGAAGGTTAATTGTCAACTTGGATCACTATACGTTACTATGGGTATGCAAATAATTTTAATGATATAGACAGAGAAAGCATATAGTATTGAATATCGATACTTGTAGCAACGAACAGTCACTTATCAGCAATCCGACTATATTTTTAATAATAGACCATTCCAAACCTTTAGCCGGAATTAATGGAAATTTGGTTCTTTTAGGTTGTCACGAGAAGGGACCTTGCTTGGGTTATTTCATATTTCAAGTTTGGTATGTGAAAATTTAAAATTCCAACATTGAAACCATGGAAACGAATGACATATGTCAAAAATTTTAATACAATTTTCCATATTTTGAAGACAAAAAAATAAATAAATGGGACATTTTTATTAAGAATGACAAAAAATTCAAATGCAATGAAAAGGACATTTTATAATGACAATCAATTTAAGCTAGAATTTGCAATGTGAGTATGATTTACAAAGCTTAAGCAAAATGACTAAAAGTCCGAATTAATAGATAAAAATTACTAGATTTCAAAATCTAGTTCCGCCTAAACGTTTGGAATAGCCAATAGTTGTCTAATCGTCATTTTCCGACGCTGCACTTTTTGTACTGCGTGTATATTTTGCACTTTTTTATTTTTACGAAATATCCGGGACAAAATAACAAACTGGCCGGGACGCCGGGACCATACCTTCAAACCGGGACAATCCCGGTCAAACCGGGACGTATGGTAAGCCTAAAGGTAGCCATACACGGTGAGGATTTCCTAAAGGTTTGACCTGAACAGTCCAAGCCTTGAGGAAATCCTCACCGTGTATGGCCGCGGCCGGTCCTTGAGGCCAAAAAATCCCGAACAAAATTCATATTTCTGCCTTGAGGCCAGATTGGGGTTTTTATTCATATGGCCTTGAAGCCAAACTATTACTACCGTGTGTGTGCAGTCGACAGTCGGCCTTGAGGATTTGTAAAGTGAGTGTCAAATTTAGTGAGTGTCATGTCTAGAGAATTTTTATCGGAATTCATTCTAATATATGAAAATGAACCTTGCTTATGGCAAGTCTTTTGCGCCTTTTTTTACGAAAGCAGTCCCATGCAATCACACAACCGACAGCCGCTAAAATATCATCATCCATTGATGCCATGATGCAAATAATTTGCAGAACCACGAGAACAACAAAAAAACACCACCAGTCAACACGGAACTAGTGTGTTGAACTTTTATAAAATCCTCAAGGCCTTTTCCTTGAGGCCAATCCTCTCCGTGTGTGGGCGAGGGTTCGACAGAGGAATTCCTCAAGGAATTCCTTGAGGCTTTTTCCTTGAGGAAATCCTCACCGTGTATGGCTACCTTAACTTAATTCAAAGGAACAGGCTATATTACTTTTAGGTCAGAGTTAGTGACGTAGTTGTGACGTTTGAAATGACGTAGCTGAACAGTTTCGGCACTTCAGCTATACAAGGAATAATGGACTTAACCACTTTCATAATAATCGAGTCATATCTTACTTGTTTAAAATTAAGTCAATGAACTTCATTCATACTTTGCAATATGTATTCGTGAGCTTCAACATGTAGTAATTATTATTTCAGACACATTATCGCTGAATGAGGAATCCAAGTAATATCCATCATGACATCCATATCTATACCAAATGAATTATGTACGACTTCAACTTATATAATAATCCAAACAAAGACAATTTTTTTAATGAACTTTTGTTAATTTTAAAAGAATAATCCGAACAGTTTCGTGGAAAGTAAAACAAACTAATTAAAGATGTCAAAGTCAACCATTTGTTTCTGAATATTTCATGAGTAGGAGAGAAGCGAGAGAAGCCTACTGGAAACAACAAGGTTGTCAGTGAAAACTAACTAAATATTTGACAGCTCACAAAATGATTTCTGACATTTTAGTAAGTGCTTTTACGCATTAATATGTATATTAGTTATGCTAAACTCTTTCTCCATAATTCCTTGACGCTGATTTACAAAATTTATTAAAATAGGATACGCATATTCAAAACAACAGATTTTAGGGAAAGCTATTAGACTGCTGATACAACATCTTAACTTCTAGTTTTCATACACAGTTGAATTTGTTAAAAAGCTACGAATTACATTAACCATTTCAAGGCAACTAGTTACTCCTGCTAACTACATATCTCTGAAGTTCTTACTGTTTTTTTTGTAATAACCGTGGATATTACACTAGTGCAAGATGTTTTGACATAATACGGAATTTAGTGATTGTACAGTTTCTAAGTTGTTTGCATCTTCCTGAATATCATTTTGCGTAGCTAATAAAAGTTCATAATTTTTATCATTAAAAATGTATTTAGAAATTGATTCTTAACTCTGTCCTCCAAGAGTTAATCAATTAACTTCACAATTCTTCTCATTCTTCAAGCGACAAATCCGGGTCGAAGGTATTACACACAAATTATAAAACAAGGAAGATAGCGGACTCCCACGTTACGGCTTTGGACAGCGATAGTTGCGACATTCGTGGTTGTAATATGAACTAGGATTAGATAGTATGCAACCCGCAGTGCACACAAATATATTTTTATATTTTAAATTGCTATGAATCGCGCGATCATTAATTTTCTACCAAAATTGAAAAATATAATGTAATTTTGGTAGAAAATTAAAGATTGCCTTGAACCGAAAATTATGATTAATTTATTTACGACTCTTCTAATTAATTTCCTAAAATTAAAATTACAATTGTTAAAAGTTAATACTTCAGTAAATTATGTTTTATTATTTTATTTGCAAGCAAGCATATGAAATAAATAAACAAGTATTTATTTTTTACTTTTATATTTACTTTTATTGTACATATTAAATTTAGTCTGTGCCATTTTTTTTATTACACTATTTATATTTCTTTTGCATTTACCATTTAAAATATTATTAATTACACTACACCATTTGAAAATAAAAAATGTGGTGCTAATATTTAAAATTTCTTATAAAATTCATCACTGTCACAATCACAATTTACTGTCACCTATCGTTACAACGTCAAAAACAATTGCCGCAAATTGCCGATAAAGAAGTGTTCTCAACATTTTGGTTTCAAAAAAACGCTTTTAGCGCTGTCGGTGGATGGAATATAACTTAAAATCGTTTCAAGGCCGTGTATATGAGTTTCATACCCCTGGTATTACATTATATGACAATTCTAACTTTGGATACAGTAGCTTGAAATGTATGACAGGCCGAACAGATCCTCAGCCACAGATTTTCCTTTTAATTATAAGTTGGAAAACAATATATTTGCTGGTACGCATAATATCTTCACAGATATACCGGTTTTCGTTTTTTAATTTAACTGCATTAATTGAGATTTGCCTTCATCCTATTTTCCTTATTTTCCCTGTCTCACATGTGCAAGAAAATCGTTTAGTGTTGACTAAACTATTGTTAATATAATTAAAACCTTTTTATTTCATGAGGATGATTCGTAAATATTTTAGTTTGCAAATATTTGAAAGTTTTCTTGTGCAGAATAAATTACCAGTTCTCTTTCTATAAAATTTCCAGAGAAATGTATAGATATTAAGTATTCAAATAAATGTTTTAAGTTCAAAGTATAAAGCTCTGAAAATATTCAATTACAAACAGCAAATTTTATCATAAATGGATTCACATATATTTGTACACTTTTTTAATACTTCGTTATAATTCAAATATACTGTATACAGCGATAAAACGTAAATTCGACCAAATATTCTTTATAAACCAATACTGTTTACATACGTTGACAGATATCCTTTTTCGTGTCAAAAGTTCAGAAGGCGATAGTGTGCCGTGTCGGTAATATCAGTCGCGTATACATTCTGAACTTCTGTCACTTGGTCAAAGCATTACTTTTATTTTAACCAATCGAAAAGGATTTGGCAACTTTACAACGCCCGACACCATAGTCCACTTAAGGCTGCGTATAACCCCCGGAGGTTAGTAGTTTCTTATACAAAACTAACAATCTGAAGTAAAATTAGTATCAACCTATACATCAAATTTTGCACCGAATTTGTATCTATCTAATATGATAGTTTTAATTGCAGAAACATTTATAGTAAAAATATTATCGCTCAATAACTTAAAAATAGACATCAGCGATATTGTTCTGAAATTTTTTATATCTATTTGTGGGTTTCAAATAACTTTTATATTTATATAGTTATGTGTAGAAATGTTCAAATAATACGTCAAATTTTTTTTGGCCTTGATTACTTATAGTTTAGAGCCTTCGTCGAAAAATATTATACTTAAAGATAATAAAATGCCACTTGGTACACGTATTCTTCAGGAAAAATAAATCATTTTTACCCGTAACACCAATTTCGAAAACCGCGTCAGATTCAAGAGAGCGGCAAAAATAGATTACCAAGTACAATAACTATAAGTAATTTTCACAATACAACAAAATAGCTACAACCATATTTGTAGAATGAAGCTTTAGGTACAATTTGCCGCATCGTACGCAAATATGCGTC
This sequence comes from Liopterus haemorrhoidalis, assembly GCA_963971575.1. Taxonomy (NCBI): domain Eukaryota; kingdom Metazoa; phylum Arthropoda; class Insecta; order Coleoptera; family Dytiscidae; genus Liopterus; species Liopterus haemorrhoidalis. The sequence continues at coordinate 140,613,314 of OZ020611.1, forward strand.
GATTGGTTTACAAGATGGCGTCTATAATGCAATTTGCTTATTTACAACTACCTAACAGTTTTTTCTACAATTAAAAATATCCTATTAGATAGATAAAAATTCGCTGCAAATTTTGATATATAGATTGTTATTAATTTTATTTCCGATTATTAGTTTTGTATAAGAAACTATTGAGGACTATAGGGTTGTGCGCCGCCTTAAGACCAGGCAGAAACTATGTCCGATGAGCTACAAAATTCTTTTTCAACCACATTACTCTCTAGATATCACTTGTTTCTACCTCTACAATAATTTTTGAATAGAAAAAAAAATTATAATAAAAAATTGATGTGAAGTGTGAATTTTCACACATTTCAGGATTTTGCAGGTATTTAGTAAGTGAATGATGATTATTTGGGATGCCAAAACAAATTTTATGTCAAAATATTTTTTTATGAATTTTAATTCGAATGCCTATTACCATTATTTAAGTTTCTAAAGATGTGCAGTATTTTTTTTATATATCAAGGTTCATTAAGATTTTGAAAATTGCGCCTATGGCTTCCATTGGTTGTTTTTAGTCATAGCTCCTGCCCTTTGATTTCGTGTACATTCAAATATAGAATTAAAATAATTTCAACAATTTCCACTGGTTATTAAATTTACGCTTTTAAAAATTAAATGCCACAATTGCCAAAATATAACTAGAATTTTGAAAAAATAATTTAAACAATATAAAAATGCAAAAAAAAATATAAAAAATAATATTTTCTCCTCTCGTAGGATTCGAACTCATTTTCTTGGGCAGAATACCAGTATCTTAGCTGCTGCACCACGATACACGTTACTGTTCAGCGTGTTATATAACTATAAGTTTTCAACATTATTAGCAAATAAACACAAAAAATGCTTTTTTTTTTCAAAAACATAATTGATCAAAAATTCCTGTTGTACTATTCCGGTTCACACCAATGTACATTACTTAGAATTTTTTCAGATTTTTACAGGCTGTGGGACAAAAATTTTATTGCACAATTTTGGCAAAAATCGCTTCAAAATAATTTATTTTGCAAAAATATAAATTTGATCGTTAATCCACGTACCAAGGGCTTTCATTTGACACCCTACTCAGAATTAAAAAAAAATATATATTTTTTTTCGATGAGCACATATTTGTTTACATTTTTAGTGGGACATGTTTTTTAGATGTTTTAGTATTTTTCCTATGTGCGGGTCAAAGAGTTGTATAAGCATGTCAAATTTCAACTCTCTAGGTTTAGCCATTTGGCTACAATTTTTACCGAACAGACAGACAGACAGACAGACAGACAGACAGACAGACAGACAGACAGACAGACAGACAGACAGACAGACAGACAGACAGACAGACATACAGACAGACAGACAGACAGACAGACAGACAGACAGACAGACAGACAGACAGACAGACAGACAGACAGACAGACAGACAGACAGACAGACAGACAGACAGACAGACAGACAGACAGACAGACAGACAGACAGACATACAGACAGACAGACAGACAGACAGACAGACAGACAGACAGACAGACAGACAGACGACAAAATGACGGTACAAGGGTTTTTTGGTCATACATACAAAACCCTAAAAATGAAGAAGTGAATAAATAATGGTTGTCAGAATTCTTTAATCATAAAGTTGAATTGTCCATTACTTACAACAATTTTTAGATGAAAATTGCCAATATGTTGTTAATTAACTAAATTATTTTTCAAAATTTTATACATTTTAATTTTATCCAAAATATGACAGAAATTATGCAATAACTTAATATATATCGTTCTGGTTTCCCAGTTTGTATTTGTTGAATAGTTATTTTGGTTGAAGGAGCTTCTGAAGTGTATAATTAATTTGCGTACACAATTACAAACATTTTGGCAAGGAGCACCTTAATTAGATGTCAACTAACGTCACAGTGCATGGGGGAGTGTGAAATATGGCTTTCCAAGGGTAAAGCTCTTAAATTTATGTGGTAACCATTTAAACTGTTGTACTTGAACGATGCTCTGCGGCAGATTTTATTAGCTCTCCTCTCACAACATTTATATTTATTAAATAAAATGAAGTTTTTCGTGTTTTCTTTAGGGCGCATTTAGCTGTGAAATCACAAGTGTTTACTTAAATCACCGTCCCACATTTTCACTCTTGTGCGAAAATTGTATGTAGGAAAAGAGAAAAGTATCATTAATTTACTGAAAAAAAAAAAAAACGTGATGTTTATTCTTTTTAGAAAACGTTTCGTTTCCGGAGATTTAGAAACAATGTGAAGAGTGAGGTTATGTCGTATGTCTTGTGAATGTAGGGTGCTAGAACTCAAGAATGTTCTTTTATAATACACACTTTTAAACTGTGTCGCAAGAAAGAACCGAATTATGTGAAATGTCACACGAGGGTTATCTTTCATGTTATTACAAACGACTACTAGATGGCAATATTGAAATGTGTCATTACTATATTTGTAAAATTTGACATTTTTTATTTTAAAATCAGTGACACCTTATGAATTGACTGAATACTTTGTTGACAGTGAGTATTTAAAAAAACAAGTTTGTGAAAAAATGGATATTACTCGTGAAGGGTTTCGTTGGATGACTTTTTACGATTTTAGTAAAGGCCTAACTCAACAACAATGCATAGATTCGCTTCGTTCAACTTTTGGTAATGAAGCCCCATCAGAAAAGACTGTTTACAATTGGTTTGAATTTCGTCGTGGTCGTACGTCCGTCAGTGATGAATCTCGTGAAGGTCGACCAAAATCGGTTGTGATTCAAAAAAACATCGATGCTGTGCGCACAATGATTGAAGAAGATCGGCATTTGACTTTGCATGAACATTTAGCTGTGAAAAAGATCTGTTCCCGATGGATTCCGCATAATTTGACCGAAGCTCAAAAAAGGCTAGTGTTGATTGGTGTAAGAGAATGCTAAATAAATTCAACCTAGGCAATGCAAAATCCGAATACAACATCGTTACAGGTGACGAAAATTGGATTTATTCATATGAACCGGAAATTAAGCAACAATCCACTGTTTGGGTCTACCAAGATGAACCGAAATTCACAAAACTTATTCGTTCATGAAGCAAAAAAAATCGCTTGTTTCTTCGGTTGTACTGACATGTCGCAACCATTCCTTTAGAGCAGTGGTTCCCAAACTTTTCATTCAGTCAAAACATCGGTCGAACTAACGCAGTTAGAGGAATATTGAAACGTTTTCGCGGCGCCCCTGTATCCCGGCCATGGCTCCCCAGTTTGGGAATTCCTGCTTTACAAGATCGGAGAACAGTTAATGCTGAATGGTATACAACAATTTGTTTGCCAGAAGTAATCGACAAAATCAGGAAAAACAACCAAAAACGCCGCATCATTCTTCATCATGACAATGCAAGCTCCCACAAAGCACGTCGAACAATTGATTAGTTGAAGGAGAAAAACATCGAATTAATGTCTCATTGCCCGTATTCACCTGATTTATCCCCTAAAGATTTTTTTTTTGTTCCCCAAATGTCAATCAAAAAATGCGTGGACAGCGATTTTCATCGCCTCAAGAAGCTGTTGAAGCCTTCGAAAAACATGTTTTTAATACTAACTTTAGAGTGGAAAAAATGTTTCGATAATTGACTTGAACGCATGCAAAAGTGTATAAATCGTAAAGGCGAATATTCTGAAAAGAAATAAAGCAGTTTGTCCGAAAAAAAAATGCTTTTCTTTCTTAGTTTTTGTAAAAATTTAAAAGCTAATCCTCGTATACTAAATCTACACCTTGGAAACAACGTGGACATAAAAACAACATAATTAGAGATGCCAAATTTAAATAATGCTAATCTGAAAATCGTCTATTTAACATAGCGGTATACGGCTCTAGCAGTTTGTTACCTCCAAGACGTGTAATGACGTCATGCGGACGTGATTTATTTGCGCGGTATTTGGAGAAAATTTTGTGTATCGGAACACAGGCGTGCCTTTTAATATTGGCCACTTAAGTCGGGCGCACACAGATTAATCAAAACAATTTAAAGAAAAATGTGTATCTAATTATAATATGACATAAATATAATACCGGTCTGTATCCGGTAACCGGTCTGGTGTGAAATATTCGCACATTTGAAATAAAACCTGCCAGTCCAATACATCAGACAGTTTGAGAAGAACTGCTCTAAATCATTTTGTTGTAACCCTGTGACGTAATACATAGTGTTACTTTACATTCTAACTCGCGCATTTTGAACCCCATTACACAAGGCCACATAATATCCGTATCACTGACATGTCTGTACTTGTCAATATTTTTACGTCCTCAACCTCACACACTATCAATTTTATTGTGAGGCAAGCGTTTGATAGGTGCAGGCCACGAGTTTCACGCCTATCGTATTTATAATAGCTGTCTCATCCTCTGTTGCCAATATTATCGACAAGTTTATAAGACCTGCCATCAAATAACCTGCCAATAATTTTGACAGTCTATGAAGAGTCTTCAAAATAACATTGATAAACTCAGTAGATGATAATATCGAACTTATCGGGGGACTTGGCGGAAATATTGTGTCAAAACAGTGAATATAGATACCTAACTTAAGTCTCTATATTCACTGCTTTATGGCGCTATATTAAATGCTCAAAGGAAATAGAAATTCGAACATGTGATACAACTTGTTTCATTCAGCAGACATTTTGGACTATGAAAAGATGAACGGTGTATTTTTTCATGCACTCTGCAATCTGGGACGCTTTAAAAAATACCAGAGTACCAGATACGTTTACTCAAATTCAGATCAATTCTGTAAAAACTTACTGTGTAGTAACGTTACTACAAGATAAAATATTATAAAAAGTATAATGACTTCCATTCATGATAGTAACTGACCTTGCTCATAGAGACAGATTTAGTTACTATTATCATAGTAACTGAGTTATAGAATTGGTCTGATTATCAAGTATTACTACATAGATGCATCTTGTCATGTTTTGCACAGAAGTCCTTTAAATGAGAGCATATCTGTCGATGCTGGCGTCAGATAAAGCATGGAATTTCAAAGATATAGACCAAGATATGGGACCAAGCAGCTTCAGATAGTTGCGGATCTAACGGGATAATAGGGTTAACCCTTCTCCAAGATGTTATGATAAAGTAATTTTTCTTATAAATAATACTTCAGTTAGTTAGTTACTTAAAACTTTTAGCGCACGGCAACACTAGCTATTAGCGCCTAACACTGCCGATCTAAATAACTAGAAACCAGAGTATATATTAAAAGAAATAAATTAAACAATAAACAAACAAAATCTTATACGCATACTCAGTAAAAGAATCCTTGCACTGACAAACACAAATAAATAATAAAAAAAACCTGTTTGATAAATTGAACAGACGCAGGGTGATGGTAACTGGCTGTAAAGGGACCAATTACCATCCAATATCACAGAAAATAATAAAACACATTAAATTTTAGAAGAGGTGCAAGACTTCACACATAAAACAGTAAGTTCGATTTCTTCAACAGAAAATATATATTTATAAATAAAAATTAATAGGTAATGGTATACAAAATGCATATTTATAGTGAAAAAAATGTTCCTTCTCACTCATTCTCCATTTCTTTGCATTTTCTTCATTTAGTTGAGAATAGTTTTTATTTAAATTTTTTGGATTTTCTTTATGATTTTTACTTGCCCGACCTTAATATATAAGGGGCAAGTATTGTAATCGCGAAAATTTTCGATGTCGAGATTTTGTCTGATGACCACGTTTCATGGTCCAGGGAATCCAAAAAAACCTATTTTCGAAGTGCCGTCCGTATGTGTGTGTGTGTCTGTGTGTCTGTCTGTATACACGATAACTCAAAAACGGTTTAACTTAAAGAGTTCGTTCTGGTAATAAAAAATTCTCCTAATAACTGGGAAGAACCCTATTGCTTTTTTATTAAAATCCGAAACCGGAAACGGAAGTTATTAAACATAAAAATTCGTAACTAGTAAACCAAGCCTTGGACAAAAAATTGTATAGGACATAATTTGATGTATTTTTGAAGATTTACCTAAATTTTTTTTTAAATTAAAAAAAAAAATGCATTTTTTTAAAATTATTATTATTATTATTTTTATGGGAGGGCAAGTCTAGCGGAGGTCTTCCTTCGCAACTGGTTTAATCTGGGAACGGATTAATTCATTTCCCATAAGATATAATGGAAAATTGGGTTTCTAGATACACCTTTTTAAGATACGAACCGCGGTCGGAAACAAATTAAGTTTGTCAATGTGCCATTGTATGTGTAAATGTGCCACCAAAATCAGTTATAAATGTTTTCAGATGTGTAAGTAAGTTAATACAGTCCAAAAGAAGACTGAATATTATTATATAATAAATAAATGTGTACATCTTTAATCTCAATTTTTTAATAAATATGTAAAAGATATGATACAGAAATGAATATTTATAATTTCGATCTAATTAAAAATAGAAACTTATTATGTATATTTAGAAACTAAATAAAAAAGTATATTTAAGCGTCGGTTTTGGCGCCCTGGACCTGTGTCCCTGTCTACCCTCCCTTTCAGCGCCGCTGCAGTCAGTATAAGTTATCAAGAAAATGTTTGACCACACAGAAATTATAAGTATGTATGGTAAATTCAAATTATAATAATTATCAGACACAATGATAAATTATCATTTTAAAATAAAATAATAAATGGCTTTATAATCATACAATTTCTCATTTTTAATCTTGAAGAACATGAACAGACAAAACCATTATAACAATCATTGTTCATTTCATAATATTTTTTTGAGTAAAATCATGAGTCACAGTTGGTCATTACTGCGCTAATATTTTATGAATGCACGTTCGAATCCTTGATACACAATAAAGATATAATGAATATTAAATGCACTTCGTTAAATGCAAAAAATAAAAATATAATCCTGATTGCTCCATTGTCGCACAACATGAAAGAAACGTAGGTAATTTTAAAAATATGCCACGTTACATTCATGACATTTTGAATTTCAAATGATCGTTTTGTGTGAAGATAAAATTTTATTTCTATATTGATGGGTTCATTTGTAGAATGGAATATGAAAGAATATGTCGTATCATATACGTATTATCACTGTCATAACAACTTATTCTTTCCGTAAATTATTAGTGGTATGATATAAAATTTTATTTGAAAATTGATTATGTCGTCTACATAAAACTTTCCGATGTGTTATTTAAATTAATTGCTCTGATACATATTTTTAGGATTTCGTATGTACAGGGTGGACCACGGGAACCTGACGATTTTTGAATGAACATTACACAATGATTTCCCAAGACAAAAAAAAAATATATTAACATACATTAATAGTAAATTATATGCCATTCTAATTTTTTTAAATTATACTAGTCATTTGATGACCATTCTGCTCATAACATGTTTCAAGTCTGTTCATAAATTCTTGGTGAACGCGGTCCAGTAGAGCTTCGTCAATCGCCCGGACTTCTGCACGAATGGCATCCTTTAGTTCATCCAAATACTGGGTTTGTTCTCGTAAACACGAGCCTTTAGATAACCCCAGAGGAAGAAATCGCATGTTGTCAAATTTGGTAACCTCGGAGGCCAAGGCAGGTCTCCAAAAGGTGAAATTAAGCGCCCTGGAAACATTTGGCGCAAATCTTCCATCGATGCTCTTGCAGTGTGAGGGGTAGCCCTATCTTGCTTGAACCAAATTCTTTCTTGAGGAATGACAGGCCTTAGTCTGCGTAATTCGGGTATCAAGAAGTTATTGATCATCTGAATGTAACGGTCAGCGTTCTCAGTAATTGTGTTGCCATCTTCCTCGAAGAAATATGGACCAATTATACAGTTGCATGAAAAAGCACACCATACCGTCACTTTTGGACTGTGCAGAGGCCGTTCATGCAGCTGTCGAGGGTTTTCAGAGGCGTAATAACGGCAGTTTTGTCGACTAACAAATCTATTAAAATGGAAGTGAGCTTCGTTACTCATACGCAACACTGCATCTTCGTTTACTTCCAGCATCGCGAGCATAGCCAAACAAAAATCATTGCGTTGCGGATAGCCATTTGGTTTCAGCTCCTAGACTAAAGTCAACTTCTATGGATGAAACTTCAGATCTTGTTTAACAATACGACGGACTGTGGAACGACTTACTCTTAAGGCTTGAGCGTGTTTTCGTGTAGAATGCCTTGGGTTTCTTTGGAAAGCCTCCCTCACCCTCTCCCCATTTTCGGGGGTTTTTACCGTACGAGCGGGTCCAGGCGGTTTTTTATTCATGATGTTCCCGCTTGTTCGAAAGTCGTTGACCCATTTGAGAATTGTGTTTCGGCTTGGGATGCTTCCACGGCGCCCAACATTAAACTCAATTCGAAACGCTCTTTGCGCCGCTATTACCGAATCACCGTTTTTGACAAACGCGTCATACACAAACACACGATATCTTACACCCCATTCAGCCATGATGTACACTAAACTGCACGAACTGACGGTTGGAATGGATCATCAATATGAACAATTTTTGATAATAATTTTGAATCAGTATTTGAGTACTAAGAGCTTCCAACTAATTTTAAATAACTTGAACTTAAATTTAACTTGAATTTAAATAAAATTACGTCATAAGAAAATATAAATTAAAAAATCCTGGCGATTGTTTTCTGTATTTGTTTCGTATGTAAGTCCATTAAATTAATAAGAATTGTTTAAGAATTAATATATTGATAAATGGCTTCTATAGCGGGTTCTTATTAATATACGTTCAGTATAAAGATTTAAGTTCAATTTATTATTCAACCACTCACAACTTACAGAAAATGAAAAATATATACTGATTTAGATTTAACTAAATAACAATTTTCGTTATAAAGTAATGCGGCGTCTTCGAACGATCAACGGTCTCTTAAGTCACATTGGCAGAGTGATACTACTGACTTGATCACGTGCATTAGAGTTGTTTAGCCTCCGCGGCAAAATATACTCTTGTTACACTTCATATTATTTCCATTTCAGAATGCCAACGGAGTGGCCGAGCGCATTAAGCCGTGCGGTTTGTACTGGTGGAATATACAGTCTGACTGTCCGGTCGGTGGTTCGAGCCTCCTTCGTTGTTGATATTATTCGGGCGAGAATAATATGTTTACATTACTCCCATTGTCACAATCATTCATCCCTCATCCAGGTGTAGGAGTTCGCCCCCTGGCATCGGCGATTAGCCTCGTTGCAGAAATAGGCCGATGTAAAATAAATAAATTTAAAAAAAAAATCAGAAACGAATTTCTCGCTATTAACAATGTGCTATTTGATTTATACGTATTTCACTACTATAAATGATGTATTCTTCTTTGATACCTTCAAAACAATACGTATTTCGATAGGCCTACTGATCGAATTCATGTGTGCAAGCTCCTTAAAAACGTGACTCGATTCTCAGCTGTTATTATTATTATTTTTTTTTTTATTATATTTTTAAAATAAAAAATATATATATACATATACTACCTTAGTCATAAGCCATAATTTAGCCATGAATTAAAAATATAATTAATTTTGTCAAAAACACAAAATTATTTCCAAAACCGAAATCTAATCAAAAATTCCTCTCGTACGTTTTCAGTTTAGATCAATGTACATTACATAGAATTTTTTCAGATTTTTAGTTTAACTCCTTTCGGTTAAAGGACGTGTAGTGATTTTTTTAGTACAAACTACTTTTTTGAAAAGTAAAAGCTTAGGAATTTTTCGAAAAACAGATTTTTTAGTACACTTGCACTAATAAATCTAACCTCTGGAGTTTTGGGGTGAGTGATTTATTTATTTATTTATTTAATACATCTGTCCCAACAGCATAGCCAAAATTGGACAGGAATATAATTAACAATATTAAGACTTAAAAATTAAAAACTATTAAACATGAGAAATTATAATACACAAAAATGAATAAATTTATAGAACTTTATATGAAAATTATTAGAATTATTAGAACAGTTCAATTTTTGTATTTTTCTCATAATATGAACACATCCTGTTCAATGGGAAATACATCGGGTTCAATTTAAGGAATAGATTGGTATGTGCCTGGGGAAGATAAAAAAGTGAGGAATGCCTTGTACGGAAAGATGGGATGTGGAAATTTAATTGTTGAAAGGAAAGTGGATCGTCAATTAGATTTGATGCTAATTTTTTAAGATAGTTTGTGGAGCTTAACTCACGACGCTCACTTAAAGATTTGGTGGAAAAAATATTAAGAAGGGTATATGAGAGATCGAAAGGGGGGTAGGATCCCATAACTTTAAAGTAGATGAACTTTAAAAATTTATGTTGCACTTTTTCAATGGCATTCTTTTGAATCTCATAAATGGGAACCCATATTATTGAACAATATTCAATTTTAGAGCGAATGAATGCATAATAAAGTGTGAAGATAACGTTTATATTCGAAAAAGTGCGTGAATTCTTGATAATGAATCCTAGCATTTTATAGGACGAAGAACAAATCGTATCTATATGCGAGTTGAAAGTAAGTCTACTATCAAACTCGATGCCCAGATCCTAGGTATTTTCGCAACGAGTAAGCAACTGATTAAGTATCGAATAGGAGAAAATAGTGGGGTTACATTTTCGTGTAAATGTCAGAATTTTGCATTTAGAAAGATTAAGTTTGTTTAAGGTGCACCAATTAGAGATATTTTCTAAGTCGTGTTGAAGAATGTGGCAAGTGATCCTGTGAAATGCTGTAATAACTCTAATGTTTAATCTTAAATATCAGGAGTACTCCTATACCTACGAACCCTAAAATGGGTGAAAATGCATTCAATTTTTAAAGTATCTTTAACTGCTGGTAATTTTGGAGCTTTTTTAATGTACCGTGAGATGGGAAAGGTGATAAAAACTGCTTTAAAGTCTGAACACAAATTTTGCAACGACAAAGAAAACATTTCCAAGAGCATTAACTGATTTGAAATCTTCATTGCGCAGATACGAAAATATTACGTTAAATTAATTTAAAATAAAACACACCTTTAAGAAATGCTAAATAAAATGCCGGAAAAGAAAATAATTCTAAAACCTTCAAAGCAATTTAAAAAATAAAATGAATGTCAAGTAAAAGAAATTAAACGAGATACGTCACACCAACTGGAAAAGCGTAAGAAGATTAAAAACAATAAAAATAAAAAAGTGTTATAAAGGAAGTGAGCAGAAAAATATTTAACATAAAATTTTTTTTAAGTACAATTAAATATTCTCTTTTTACACTTTTACTAAAATTAGTCATATCTTCATATTTACATTTACTTAAGATGTTAAAGTGGATTTGAGAGGAATTAGAAAAAATATATTTATGAGTTATGAGTTTGCAAAATATAAGATAATTTTAATTCCGGATTTTAAATTGTGTTATCTTTCAGGAAAATCATGAAATGTGTGATGGTTTTTAATAAATACTTGCTGGCGAGCTCGTTGCATCTCCCCCTCGCCATCTCTGCATTCCACCGTCAATCAACGCACTACATAGAGTGCTTGAGTATTTTTTTATTGTATATAAAAATTATGTAGTTTTAAAGCATAAAAAGGTATCCTAAGGTTGCGGAAATATTTTCTGAGCAGGTTGGTGCAAACCAGATTTTCGTAGGATAATTCGGTACAGAGTTCTTAGAATTTACAATTTAAGGGAATACAGGTAGAACCCGGTATACACGGATTTACTTTTACGCTTGCGCTGAATTAACTATCGTACGTGTGGGATTCCCCGATCTGATCGGGAAAGTACCACGACAACTCGACTGGATGGCGCTTCAGTATCATCGCCTATAAGTATACTTCTACACGTCTGGCTTATATCTGGTTTAGTTATTCGAAATTAAATTAGTTTATTTGTTTCCATAAAATAGGTGTTTTTTGCATTTGCATATATAGGGTACAATAAAACAAATACCATGTCTGAGAAGGGGAGAAAGGAAATGTTAACTCAAGATGGACCTAAAAGGGCTAGACTTCTATCTCTCTTGAAAAGAAGATGGTGAAGTTATTAGACGAATGGAAAGTGGGGTAAAACGTCCCGATGTCTGCAGGATAATGAATTTACCGCCTTCCACTGTTACTACCATTATGAAAAATACAGATAAAATCAAACAAACTGTTCAGTAAACTACAGAAGTAAACGCTAAGTACGACTCAACGAGTAATAAGTCAAATAAAATAGCGTTATAGATACCCTTTATGTCTATTGTTTATATACTTGAAACCTAACCCTATACCCTCAATAAGTTAGATTCATTTTACGCCAGTTCCGTTTACGCCGAGTCTCCTACGAACGAAACTGCGGCGTATATCGAGCTCTATATGTATTTTTTCCATATAATTTAAAAGTTTTCGCGTGATTTGCCCGGTTGCATAAAAGTCTGAAAATTAGATGTACGCTAAAACTCGATGTAAATTAAGTGACGAATTAAAATGTTAATATACGCAGATTTACAGTCACAAAATATATCATCATGTCTCGAAATTGGGGATAAAATCTATAGAAATCGATAAATTTTTCATTGCCATTTCAATAAAAATTTCGTAATCTACGATATTAAATTAATAGAAAACGATCAATTTCTTACAAAATTCAGTATATCATATCAATTCTGTAAAAAGTTATTGTGTAATAACGTTACTACAAGATAAAATATTATAAAAAGTATAATGACTTTCATTCATGATAGTAACTGACCTTGCTCATAGTGACAAATTTAGTTACTATTATCAAAGTAACTGAGTTACAGAATTGGTCTGTATATTTCGGAAATCACTTTTTTGGATCATAGAATGAATTATGGACGATATATTGGAAACCAAGTGACGGATATTCGCGAACGACGAAGCATAGCGGGACGCAACAACAATTTACTGCAGCGCACACTCAGTGCCGTAAATAACAATTTACTGCAGTGCCGTAAATAAGCAGGGGCAACAGGGTCACAGCCTGGGCCCAGATCGAAGAAGGACCCAGAAAGGAAAATATTGGCATAATACAGTGGAACCTCGGTATACGTCCTTAATCCGTTCCAGATCATTAGACTTGTACCAAATAGGACGTATACCAAACGTATTTTTCCCATAAGAAATAAAGGGAAAATGATTAATCCGTTCCCACGAAAAAAAATCATATTTTTATTGGCATATTATACACTGACGTGGTCACTTCGAAGCACCTCTGGAATAGTGCTTTAGTGTAGAGTTTCTTGAAATTTCTAATGACCTGCTGGTACATGGGCTGAATGAGAGGAGTCGTATTAGGGGGTAGGAATTTATACAGCGACGAAGTCGAACTCTGGCAGCATATAGTCCTGCAAGCTTGGAGGGTGAGCTGGAGCAATTTCCATTATGAGGAGAGCCTTCAAAGGCAGGCTTTTTTCCTCTAAATAACTTTTTACAGTCGTATTCCAAACGAAGGTCGTATACCAAGCAAAATGTTTCGCGTCCAAACAGGACGTATAAAAAATTGGACTTATTCCAAAGCAGACATATACCGAGGTTCCACTGTAATTGTATTTGAGTGAGGACCTTTTTTTCTAGGTCATCACTTTTTAAAATGAGGACCTTTTTTTTGACTTCACACACATTCCATTATATAGTGTTTAGGGGCCCAATTATCAAATCTTGCCCAGGGCCCGAAAAAAGCTAGTTACGGCCCTGCGCATACTCACTGTAGACAATGAAACCGGCTAAAACTTGCGACAGCTTGCCGGATAATAGGTCGTGTGCCAAACCAATTCAAACATACCAGTACTTTGTATAATTTGCCAATACGACACTGCTCATATCGAGTCTGAGTTTAATTCAATTAAACTTCGTCCCATTTGAACGAAACTAAATTAATATCTACACTATAAAGTCGTATTTGCATAGACTTTTAAAAATTTCATAGTTAAATTAGCAGCCTTTGATCAGAACTGTATATACGTATGTATGTTTTATGAACATTTTGCAAAACACAATTTTCCCTTTCCGCCGTACTAAAATTCAAATCAACAACATATGTGTGTATTTTCCATACAAACAAATTATAAAAATTGTAAAAATGACAACGGAATATCAAAACTTGGATTGACACGTGGCAATAATCTTAAAAATGGTTTTCTTAGAAAATATAACTTTTAATTTTCCACTGACATCAAAATCAATTCTAAAAATTAAAGAAGAGAACGTATGAGAAAAGAAGTATGTTGTTGACAGTTTCATTTTCATGTCATTATTACATTTGAAAAACAACCTTACTTCATATTTTATTTAAAAATACTTTAATACGAATGGAAAGTTTAATGTGTTTATTGTTTTAAATGTTTAAAAACATCTGTCGCGAAAAAAATGCGATTAAAGACATTTTTCTTTTTCATTCATGATTTTCTTTTCTGTGTATATTTAAACAAATAATTTAGTTATTGACAATTTGCCTGGCATTTGACTAGCACTTTCAATTTAGATACGAGTACCTTTACCTTGATAGCGCAGACCCCCCTCATTTTTTGCTAGCGAGTTGTCATAACAAATTGCTACTAGTGCCAATAATATTAATCAATACATTAACGATAATACAAACAATAAAAATATAATATCAGTCTCCTTTTGTGACTTCACGAAGGCATTTACTGTGTCGACCATGAATTGCTACTATACAAGCTAGCATGTTTTCCTGTAATAGGTATTACTCTAAATGTTGTTAATTCATACCTGAGTGACAGGCAACAAACAGTCTTTTCGGATAGAAAATTTTCACAGATAAGTCACGTGACACTGGATGTACCACAAGGCTCAATTTTAGGATCTATTCTCTTTGTTATTATCATCCTTAGTACTTATAGTTTCGACAATATTATTTGCTGACGACACATATTTCCTTTGCTCCACAAACACACTAGAGAATGTCATTGAACAGAGAGACAAATGCTAAAAATTAGCAAAATATTGATTTACAGCACATAGCTTGCTTCTAAATGCAGAATAAATTCCCTATGCCCCCCTATTCCCAGTTCCCTATGCTAGATCAAAAGTTGACATCATTTCCGGTGAAACCGGAAGTGCCTCAGAATTCTTATAGTAACCTTTAGATGGGCCTTTTTGTCTTTTGTTCTGAAGATTTTTTGTATCTTTACAAATAAAGGAGATTTTCGGGGTGCCCCGTTTCAAACAAACACCCTGTATACGAATTAATCATGGAGAGAAAATAGAAACATTGTTTGTAAAAAATTATCGCAGACTATATTTGTACACCCGAGTTAAGTCTGATATCAGATTACCCAGAATCAAGTACAATGTGTCAAAAAAATTGCCTACTTATATCGGAGCGACTGTGTTCAACAAATAACCGATTAGAATTATAAATATGAAAGAAATAATAAAAAAAAAAAACTTCTTGCTAGTATCTGAATATCTAGGTGATGATTTAACTTTCCTAGCATAGATTTTACTACTGTTTATGATTTATTTTAACTTGGTTTTTGTATTTTTTTGTACATTCAACTACAATAAATTTATTATTATTATTATTACTACGGACCGTATTATTTATTTCCAAAATCCTAAAATTTTCAAAAAGTTTTTTTATTTCAAACATACTTAATTCGGATTTTTTGAACGTATTCTTGCAAATTGTATCTCTTAACTTAACTAATGTCAATTTAAAAGAGAAGTTATAAGTGCATTTCCACTGAAGACGAATATTACTATCTTTGAAATTTATTTGTATTTGTAATTTCGAAGTATCGACTGACATCATCTGTTGAATATAGGACTCCCACTTTTGTTTTCATGTTAATCTTAAGCTAAATGCATAATTGGCAGAAGGTCTCTGTAATGGGTCAATCCGTAACGCGTTTCGTATTGCCTGTAGAGTGCTTTTCTCAGGAGATGAGGCCAGGGGCGTTATCCTATATGCGTCAAACAATGACGTAAAACCAATTGCAATACAGTTTGCAGCCGGTTCTACCCCCGTTGCTTAGCAACCACGCGACTACGAATTCTCGTTTCTGTGCAGGTGACGTACCCACCTCATCTCGTGAGCAAAGCATTCTAGTACACAATGAAATTTCTCGTTTTGAATCTCGTACAATTTATCATACGAGAATTATTATATCGTGTAATACAAGAACATCGTACGAAATTTGTACGATATTAAAAACAAACTACTTTTATTGTAGGGACCTAAAATATTGTATAGAATGAACCGAAAACGGCGCAGTAGGATATAGCGCATAGTTACGTGTCCGTAATCTGTCAAAAATATTTTTTCAGATTATTTACTGTCAACTTTAGCTGCATTTTCTTTTGTTTAAAATAAATTTGAATTGGTTGTTTATATTATTAGGAAATTTTTATATGCGTTTATAAACGTTCCAGTCCTGGATAAGAGGATCGGGGAATTATTTTTTAATTAAACATATTAAAAAATTTGTAGATTTTTTTTCAACATTTCTTTACCACGCTCTTGGACCACTGGAAACGAGCAACAGAAGCAGGATATTTCATGGGTTTCGAAAATATTTGTTATTGTCTTTAATCGTACATTACCATAAGGGATGATACTAAAAAAATTAAACATTCTGTATGCTAAAACTAAATATAAACGCTGAAAAATCTAATGAGTAAAAAAAAACTTACCAAACGGTAGAAGTTGCGCAAATTGCCAATGCCGCTTAAACAGATTATATTATTATTACGTTTTTACCGTTTAATTTAATATTTTAATAACTGATACAAAATGAAACAAGCAGAATTAACCCCTAATCGTCTCGTCCAAAAATACTGGAAAAAGAAAACTTTACCAGTGGGTCATTCCATCTCAAATCACCAAAAAGACACCTATGGCTCCCACTCGACCCTCTCCAAATGCCATGAAATTTTGTAGTAAGATAGCCCTAGACCCCAAATGACACTTTGCAAAATATTAGAGCTCAATCTGCTTTGGTTCTTAAATAACAGCTCCATATTCAATGGGCTCTCGTCCCGTTCATGCGTAAATACCGCAAAAATTAGCAACTTTGATCCTTTGTTAAATCACTTCTATTGCCTGTAGGAGTGTGAAATTTGACATACCAGGACAACTTTTGGTGTAGAATAACGTAGTGTAATCAAAAAAGCAGTATGGGTGGCTATTCAGCTATCCACCCATGCTAAAATCACTGCCAAATTTTGTCCAGAGAAATTTGGACCCCAATTTGGAGACCACTTACTCATCAGCAAGAGGTCTAAACGCCATTATCTTTTGCAACGATGTATAACAAGCACAATATTATGCAGTGATGCAATAGCAACTCTGTTGTATCCATATGTCCAGAGGTGGCCCACTTGAAAGTTGACCAAAAAAATTTTTTGTGCAAAACTAGCCAACTTTCAAGGCAAAATATCTCAATATGCGTCATTCTCAATTTGGTTTTGAATGACACCATTGGATAGAGCAGATTTTTCTGTACAAGAGTAACTTTTTTTTAGGTTGGGATCTGAATCCCTAGTTCAGCCAGAGGACTCTGAAAATGACATACCTTGGTGCGATATCGAAAAAATCAAATTATGATTCTCCATATATTCTTTGTGCACTGATCATGATTGCCAGCAAATTGATATCCAAACTGATTGGAAAAATTTTAAGCTTCATTGGGTAGAACATTTTTGGGTGGGATTCAGAATTATTATTTAAAAATCAGTGCTATTTTAGGTTCCTGTTCTATATTTATCTTTACATCTTTGTAGTATCGTGTCAGCAGGTCAAACGTTGCTGTTTACTTATTTGTGTATTTACTTGCAATAAATACACACATAAATAAAAAGCAATATTAATATTAATGTATTACAGGTCTCACTTGAAATTACTGTATTCAGTTAGTTAAATAATTTGATTTGAATTCGATTACGGATACGTCATGGATCAGGATTCCATTAGTTTATTGTAGTGCTGGGAACCGAAACCGGTTTTTCGGGTACCCGGTTCCGGTTTTCGGGTAAAACCGGGTTCGTAATTTTCGCGTTACCCGGATAACCGATTCCGATTACCCGATTCCGATTACCTGGTTCGAAATACTCTGTTCCGGATACCTGGTTCCGATTACCGGATTCCGATTACCCGGTTCCGATTACCCGGTTCCGATTACCCGGTTCCAAATACCCGGTTCCAAATTCCCGATTCCGGATACCCGGTATCAAATACCCGGTTTCGAATACCCGGTTCCAGATACGCGATTCCGAGTTCCTAGATTGGATACTCGGTTCTGGGTTCGGGAAAATACTCCAGGAATTCGAATGAATACAAATTCCCGATGTTGATTTAAGTAAAATGTAAACATAAATATGTTAAAATTAATGCTGGGAATCGAAACCATAAAATAAAGTCAGACAGAAAATAGTGCGAACTTCCTAAATTCTTCGCCATAGTCATAGGCGAGATAATTTTAGTGCTGGGAAACGAAACCGGTTTTTCGGGTACCCGGTTTCGGTTTTCGGGTAAAACCGGGTTTGTAATTTTTGCGTTACCCGGATACCCAGTTCCGATTACCCGGTTCCGGATACCCGCTTCCGATTACCCGGTTCCGAAACCGGGTAAACCCGAAACCGTTTTTTTTTAATCGGTTCCGGTTCCGTCAAGATCGATTTCTTACAGCACTAGTTTATTGCCATGTGCTATTGCTAGCCATGGCGTGGTTCTTCTGAATGGCACTTGACAACCTATACCCACTCCCATTGGTAGTGGTTCAGCCACCATGGACCAAAGCAAGGATTACACTAATAATGGATAAATTTGCCTTCTGCAAATTGCCATGCTCTGAATTTGACAGCCTGCAATAGTCTACAATATAAGTACACCTCGCATATAAAAGTGTCATTTTCAGAGTCCTGTGGCTGAACTAGGAATTCAGATCCCAATCTAAATAAAAGTTATTATTGTACAGAAAAATCTGCTCTATCCAATGGTGTCATTCAAAACCAAATTGGGAATGACGCATATTGCGATATTTTGACTTGAAAGTTGGGTAGTTTTGCAAAAAAAATGTTTTTGGCCAACTTTCAAGTGGACCATCTCTGGACATATGAATACAACAGAGATGCTATTGCAGCACTGCATAGTATTGTGCTTGTTATACATCGTTGCAAAAAATCATGGCGTTTAGACCTTTTGGTAATGAGTAACTGGTCTCCAAATTGGGGTCCAAATTTCTCGCGACACAATTTGGCAGTGATTTTAGCATGGATTTGTAGCTGAATGGCTACCCAAACTACTTTTTTGATTACACTACTGTATTCCGCACCAAAAGTTGTCCAGGTATGCCAAATTTCACACCTCTCTGGGCACTAGACGTGATTTTATAAAGGGTCAAAGTTGGCTCTTTTTACGATATGTACGCATTAACGGGATGAGAGCCCATTGAACATGGACCTATTATTTAAGAACCAAAGCAGATTAAGCTCTAATATTTTGCACAATTTCATTTGGGGTCTAGGGCTACTTTATTACAAAATTTCATTAGATTTAGAAAGGGTCGAGTGGGAGACCTTTGGTGAATTCACATGGAATGACCCCAGTGTTAACTGAAGTGTTTATGGAATACACTCAGTCCAACTTCGATTTTGAAATAACTGAAAACATCACATGCTTTAAATTCCCTATTGAATATTCTTTGAAAAATAATAATTTTATAATAGATTTGTTCTTGCCTTCAGCACCCACTAGCATTGATCCCGTGGCTCATAATATAACAAGTAACTTTATATAATATTTTTTTAAAACATTTCTTCATACACACTGGATTTTTACAGATGGTTCAAAACGTAAGGATTCTACAGGTATTATTGTATACGATCCGAGCAGAAAATACGTAAAAAAATATAAAATTTCACCTCATTGCTCAATATTTTCAGCAAAATTGTTTGCAATATTAAAAAGTACAGAGTATATACTTGTTGATAATTTTTTTAGAAATAAAACGTCATTATTTTTACAGATAGCCAAAGTGCAGTTAAAAAACTACAATGTAAAAATTTTCTAAATAACCCAACAATAGTATATAATATAAGGCACAATTTATATCGTAGTCAAGTACAAAATAATGTTAATATTAAAATAATCTGGATCAGAGGGCATAATAATATTCTTTATAATGAAACAGACGGTTTAGTCGACAACACCTATATTCATTCATCGTCAGAATATTTAAATTTATACACTAACAAATTACGCAAAACATGACAAAATGAATTTACTGACAAATCTAGTTCAAAAGGGATAACTTACTATAATATTAATAATAAAATCAAGAAAAACCCTTGGTTTAAAAATATAAGTCTTTCAAGAAAAGCGATCACATTAGTTTCAAGAATGCGCCTAAACCATACACTTTGCCCTGCTCATCTACACAGATTTAACATTATTGATTGTTGCAGTTGCAACGAAGATGAAATTGCCGACTTCAATCATTTAGGCCCGGTTTTTCCACCTTCAGATAAAGTTCCAGGTAACTATCTGACAGATAAGGTTATTTGTAACTTCATCTGCTGAGTAAATGTCATCCCTTCTTTCTATACAAATGTATCTATCGGATAGTTATCTAACCGATAATGAGACTGACGTATTGGATTCACTGACTGGTATTGACATTTATTCAGCAGATGAAGTTACAAATAACCTTATCTGTCAGATAGTTACCTGGAACTTTAACTGAAAGTGGAAAGACCGGGCCTTAATATTATCTTGCCAGAATTATGAAAATCTGCAAAATAAATTTTATCAAATATTAATAAAAAACAACATAGTATTGCCTACAAACATTCATCTTATTCTCCGACATGCCAATATAGAAATAATTAAAGCTTTAGCAGAATATTTAAATGATACGAAAATAACTATATAATTTACTTTCTTATAGTTATTATTGTTATTATTTTTTTTCTCTTTTTCTCATCTCATTACTAACTTGCTCTATTCTCTATTGTAAACCTTCCAATGGCCCCCCTCCGTAACCGATGTCCTGCTGTGACGGGCCTCACTAGCAATTACCTTATCCCATCTAAATCCTATCTTCAACATCCAAATTCATATTTATCATGTATAAATAGCTCCAGACCAATCGTTAAAAACGAAGGTCCGAAATAATTAAAAAAAAAAAAAAACAATAACCGATACGGGCGTACCATTGCGGTCCGGCTGAATATCAGCCCTGCCTACAAGCAAGAAATCGTTAATTTTTCCTCCAAGAATTTCTAATGTAATTTCCTGGCATAAATAATGGCAGTTCAATAAAACTTATATTTTCATGTGCACAATTCACTGAAGCGTAGCTCAAAAAATCGCAATAAATATAAAATTCAATGCAATTTTACATGAAATGAATGTGTTTCCGGTGCAACGTCACTCAATATTTCCATAAATACTGCATAGAAAGCGGCACATATTCTTGAAATATGAGATAGAGTTAATTCCACCCGACTTTCTCTTCTTCCAAGTATAAACCTTGAGATGTGCAAGTAATATAAAGCTCACAGGAAAGTAAATATAATATGTATGAGTTGCACAAGTACCTTTTGAGGAAGCAAGATAATTTCAAAGTTGCGGTTAAGTTACGTAAAACCGGTGAAGTTTGTTAACTTCATATAAAATTTAAATTGCACATTTAAAAACCACACTGTGATAAGAGTAGAGAATACAATTGATATTTAAATTAATTATGTGTTTGTTAATTTATTTTCCGGAATTAAAACCGCAAGAATACATATTTAAATTCATTTATTTACTTTATTCATTGAATTACAATGTACAATACAGAACATCTTACATATTATACGACGTTTGATAAAAATATATGGACTGCAAACATTGCTGTGTTCCACTGAACCCCAGGGTTCTGCGGAACACAGGTTGAATACCACTGGTCTGAATATTTAAAACAATCTGAATAATGTACATTGATGGGAACCAGATTAGTGTTGTTGTAAAATTAATAATTATTTAACTTTTTATTGCGAGAAGAAAAAGAAAGCTCTTAAGATGTAGATTAAAGAACGAAATTAGTTTTTAAAAAGTTTTAAAATAACAACATTTTTTAATAACTAAATAACAGACAATTATTGGTAAAAATGTGCCAAAAAACGTTTGTCCCATATCCTGAAACCGGAGGGATTACCTAAAATTCTGAATAAATCTAGTAATGCACATTAATTTAAACCAGCACAACGGAAATTTATGATCTGATATTTTCTCGAAAGTTTGAAATTTGTTGCAAGACCGTGCTAACCACATTTTATTGACTAACTGTAGAACTGGGTAGCTGGGTAACATCTCGAGGCACGAAAATTATGTTTTCAAAAGTTATCGAATTTTATAATTGTTAATATGTACCCACAGCTCTTTACTACTTTGCTTCGTACTACTGGATTTGTTTCCAGTTACTACTTAAAACTCTGAAATGTGTGACAAATTTTTTAAGTTTATTTGGGTTTTGTAAGTATAACCACCAGAAAGCCCTTATAACGTCACCCATGTGTCTGTCTGTCTGTACGGTAGAAATTGTAGCCAAACGGCTTAACATAGAAAGTTGAAATTTGGTATTCTTATACAACTCTTTGACCCACATATAGGAAAAATACTGGGAATTCAAAAAAGCACATCCCGAGATAAATATAAACAATTATGTATTTAATAAAAAAATAAATATACTTTTAAAATTTTGAGTGGCAACCCAACTGAAATCTCTTAATGCATAGATCAACAAGGAAATTTTTATTTTCGAAAAATATATTTTTTATGGGTTTTTGCCAAAAATATCAAAAAACTTTTGTCCCCCACCCTATATCTCAGAGTGGTTGATCTAAAAATCAGAAAAAATCTCCATAATGAACATTAATAGGAACCGAAATAGTTTAACAAGAATTTTTGATCAGATTAGTTTGTCGAAAAATGTCGATTTTTTTGTATCGTCGATAAAAAAAAATATTAAAAAAAAATTTATTGTGTGATATCAAAAGAAAGCTCTTGGGATGTAGATTAATGAACGAAAGGTAGTTTTTTAAAATTCGTTTTTTTAAATACGTTTTAACAAAAAATGTGCTAAAAAAGTTTTTGTCCCGCCCCCTTTTATCCAAAGTAGTTTTGTGTTTTAGACAAAATTAATAATTTTTTTAATTCATGGCCAAATAATGGCTGATAATGTTATGGATTTTTTGTATTTATGGCTAAGAAAGAGTGTGTCTTTTTACGAAATTAAAAATATAATAAAAATAAATAAAACTGAGGCCCGAGTTTTGAACACCAACACATTATAATAGAACAAATATTCGTAGACATCCAGTATTATGTTGGCTTCTTATACTTATTAAACACCTACAAAACAATGAAATGTGTGAAAATTCACACTTCACATCAATTTATAATTGAACTAATAAAGACATCTTCCGACATCTAAAAATTCTCCATTTTAAGAAATGAATTAATTATTCATGCCGTAAAAATAAAAATAAACATTTAACCTTATATAATGTTATTGTTAATATCCTTGAAAATTTTCACATTACCTTTTAGTAAGTACGTACTTCTGATTTACAAAAATATATTAAATCGAATTTGATCCACATTGTACTAAGCCTTTCACGAGATGCAAGGTTGCATTTAAAAATAAATTACGAGATCAAAAATGTCATCAACATTATAAAAAATTATTTATATACAGCAAACACATGTTAATTCTGTCAGAGATAAATTATGACTCGGTTTTTTTAATGAAATACGGTTAATTTTAAATTGTTTTTAAAAGGTAATTGTTTTGAGCAATTAAGCCGATTTTATAGTACACTTGACCGTGAATTAACAATATGTAATATTTAATAATTACTTACTCAGTAACATTATAAATTAACTGCATTAATCATATGGTGGGATTTTAAATTATTTTTATGATTTATTGAGCCGTGTCATTGCCGCCTTCAGTTGCAAAACTTGTTCAGACTAGAAACTACCAACAAAGGTCCAGGATAAGACTGCTGGTCTGGATAATTATTTAATTCATGTTCTGTCGTTTTTTAGGGCCTTAGGAAATGCACTGAGGCCAACAGAATAATAAATCCGGAAAGAATGATCGTCGATGATTATTATCCTTGGCTTTTACAACCATTCAAGGGGTCTATTTTGTAAGCTTTTCGACAATCGTTTTAACAGTATCCTGTTAAAAGTTCCGTTTTCATCACCTCGAGTTGGTATTCTGTAACCTATTGTTAGTTCACTTTTGACAGTGTTGTGACACTCCTGGGAGGAGACCTAGAAATGTGTCCTCTTAAAAAGAGATTATTTCTTTGACATTTGTACTTGTGGTTTACAAACGTTTTAATATATTTGCAGGGTAGTGTGTACTCTCGTGATGTGTACTAATAGCTAGCAACGTGGAGACGTTGAAAGCCATAACATTAACAATTTTCGGACCAGGAAGGTTTTTTTTTACATATCACACAATAAAATATACATAACATTATAAATTACATTCATGTTTTTATATTAGAATTTTTTATAAAAGACCAAAGAGATTCCAGAATTTCTTGATTGTGAGTAGCCAGTAAGGTCAAAACGTTAAGAGGGAATTGAATGCTCATGTTGAAAAGCTTTTGTAGAAAAATGTTTCTATATCGGTCGTAAAGTGGACAGGAAAAAATTAAACGATTGGGATCGCCAATTACGTTGTTCTCACAGATGCAAAAGGGGCTACTTCGCATATTAATTTTATGTAGATGATATGGGGAGAAGTTATGATTGAATTTAAGGCGGCAAATAGTAGAAATAAAATATCTGCTTTGGCTAGAGTTAAACCATTGATTTAGAGGAAGAGAAGGATGAATTTGTCCGTAATGTGAGCCCTTCTGAAGAATAGAGTCTAAATATTCTTCTTTCCAGCTATGGACAATTCTGCTTTTTAAAATATAATTAATTTCAGTATTGGAGAGAGGGAAATCCATTGTTGAACCTTGAATTGCAGCCGCTTTAGCAAGTAGATCCACTCTATTATTATATTCAAAGTTGGAGTGAGCCTTAATCCAACAGACTTTTATTAATTTTTCTTGATCTTTAATGTTATTGATAAGATCTAATGTCTGGTAAACCAGAGATAGATTATCTTTATTAAAGTTTGGATAAGATAATTTTTGTATTACACTTTTGCTATCCCAAAAAATAATAAATGCATTGTGATTGTGGCGTGCTATGTATTCCAGACATAATTTGATGGCAAGCATCGCAGCTGAGTAAATAAACATATTGTCCGGTAACTTGTATTGGTGGCAGAACTGGGCTTGCGGATCAAGAAACGCGCATCCTACTCCATTTCTCGATTTAGATGCATCGGTGTACATGTGAACTGCAGAAGGTCATTTCAAAATAGCTTTTTCTAAAGAAGTCTGCCGGGTTCCATCCCTACCGGGGCAATTTGGCTCCAAAACTCCGATCAGGAAGGTTAAAAGAACAAGAAAACATTTTGTAAAATTGATCAAGTAAATATAAGTGTTAAACAGTAAGTAAATAAATACAGTAAATGGCTTTCAACTTCTCAATGTTGCTACCTATGAGTCCTGCGACATTTTGATGCTTCACTTCAAAGTGTTCTATTCATTTTGTATTAACAGAATAGGCACATATTTATTTATATAAATATTATAACGTAAGTTAACTATTGTAATGCTATTTTAGCACCTGAAGAAACTAAATATTATTTAGCGAAACGTTGTGATCCTATAACAAATACGTTATCCACCAAGCCGTAAGAGTTTTATTTCATTATTATTTGGGGTTTGTCAGATCTTGACAAGCGTCTACTAATCGCAAACTTTGGTAACCTTTTAAGCCTCGTCATCCTAGAGACTAGTGGGGCTAAATACACACGGCTGCATCCCAAACCCTGGCGATATATAGACGCGGAAATTACGTCAGATACAGTGCCCGCGCAATGCGGAGAGACCCAAGCAACACTGTTTTCTGCATCCTGCAGATCTAAAAGGTGGCAGAAGATCTGCAGGATAACCTTCTAAGCCACGTCATATTAGAGATTAGTGGAGCTAAATAAACACGGATGCACCCCAAGACCTGGCGATATGCAGACGTGGAAATTACAGCGACACTGCATCCTACATTCTGCAGATCAAAGAGGTAGCAGAAGATCTGCAGGCGGAAATGGACTCGATTTGCCTTCGATAAGAGGTTTTCATACCACCCAAAACACCAACTATCAGGACTACAAGCTTAACATTATACCCTGGATACAGCTTTCTAAGCTCGGACAAGAGATCCCTATACTTGCTCCTCTTTTTCTTCTCCTTGAGAGAGATATACTTCTCAGCTGGGCTTGAGAATTACATCACAAACATTTGTTTGGTCTCGATATCCAGAAGAATTATGTCCAGCATAGTGGCAGTAACCTCGACAAGGGGAAGGAGAAATTCAAATAAATGCGACCTTTGGAAGTTTCCACGCACGATTCTATGTCAGAAGGGACGTATGGTTTAACCGGTATTTGGTCAATACCATAGGCATGTCTAAGATAGTAGTAGAACACGCGGAGAGCAGCATTATGTTAAGACTCGTAAAAAAGACGACTTAGTCACGAACACGGAAAAGCAATAATATTATTAGCAATGAAGGCAAAAAAGTATCAATTTTGCAAAAAAACAAAAAACGCGATATTTTCCGAAAAAATAAACATTTTTTGAGAAAATCGTGTAAATATATTTATTTTTTTTTTTGAGGAAAAAAAAAAAAACTTGTGAACAAAGAATAACAATGCTTTGGAATAAAACACTGAAAAGTGGAGACACCATAAGGCGGCAAGAGCCCTCTCTTGCCCCATATTGCCGGTGCCCATGGACACATTATTCCATAGCAGAAACGCTTGTTAATTAATGTGGCGCTTCAATAAAATTAATTATCTCTAAACTTACCTCTGAATATACACTTATATAACAATGTACAACATTTACATGCTAAAATGTACCATAATTTGAAGTTATTTATTAGTACATTGTCACCCTTCATTATTTTACATTAATTGACCTACATTTCTACCAAGATAGCATTAAGAGATCGTTATCTGGCTTAAAGGGACATAATAATATTATATAAGTTTACTAACTCAGTAACTACATCTCTACTTCAGCAACTTGTACAGGCGACAAGAATATCAAACTGAAACACAATTGGGTTACGATGAGAAAATAATTTCAGATTAAAAATTGATTTTTCATTTAAAGTAGTTAATGTACAATAAAACTGGGTCTTGGGGGTAATTTTAAAATAATTTAATTTTAACTTGCCGCAAGTTTTACACGAAATAATAAAATAAAAACTAATTTACTTTTTATTTCATATAATAATAATAAACCAAGTGGTTGTATTTCTTACTTCCTACACTACCGCTCGTAAGTATTTACCCACGCATTTCTTTTTTCTTTTTAATATTCTAGATTTATAGAGTAGTAGATACCACAAATTTATTTTTATGTTATTGTTATTTATATATCAAGTCTGTATACATATATATTGTAGGGGTGATTTACGAAATTTTCCAGAAATAATAATATAACGGGTAAAACTTATCCACATTTCCACTTTTGAACAGATAGCTAATGCCGCAACTTTTTCTATTGTTTTAAGATAATGGCATTACATTTTACATATGAATGAGTAAGATTTTTAGTTTCTTTTTGGTTTTTGCGGAGGAAACATTATTAACATTTTGACTTTCCTATGACGTGCCTTTGTTTACGAATTGTAGTGTTTGTTATCAACATACCGATAACGAAAGAAATTAAAATACCTTTATAAATAATTGCCCACCATACAATTGGCAAATTATCCACCAAATTTAGATTGTACTAAAAATACCGAGAACAGTCGACCACAACATGAAGAAATTTAATACCAATGAGAATATCCATAAAAACACAAGATGGACGACCCAAAATCACGACTTTTTCTGAAGATAGAAAGATTTTAATAACCAATAGGCTAATTTAAGCCTAAATGCCTTACTACACCAGATATAGCAGCCCAGTTAAATCTGGAGAGAGCGAAAGAAGTTAGTCTACCAACCGTGGAACAAAGACTGCAAGAGTCCTTGGCATAGTAACCGTAAAGCCGCATTCAGAGCTCTTTAAATTAACACGTTGTAGACTGTTTGTTGTAGACTGTTCGTTCTCACGTTGTAAGTTATGTTTTTATGCATTGTTTTAACGTTCTACGTACCGTTCACAGCAGTTAGAAATTAATGGGTTACAAATAGTCCAACATCTGTGTGTCTTTAAACCAACTACATGGCTTCGTAAAATGTTTTCTATCTATTATCGTTTTTATAATTCTGTTGTTTTGGATTTTAACTAACTAAATCTAACCTAATTACCTAAATTGATCATATTTACTGTCCGTCTTTGTAATTTTGAGCAAGATTTGTTAATGATGACATTATGTTAGGTTATGTAAAGGCATACGATAACTACGGTGTCTCTGATAGACTGAGATAGCCAATGTGTTTATAT
Source organism: Liopterus haemorrhoidalis (assembly GCA_963971575.1). Lineage (NCBI taxonomy): Eukaryota > Metazoa > Arthropoda > Insecta > Coleoptera > Dytiscidae > Liopterus > Liopterus haemorrhoidalis. The sequence goes on from OZ020611.1 coordinate 140,641,864, forward strand.
GTCTGTCTCATTAAAACAACTCACAAGCTACAAGTTTAGAAAATTATCCACAATCGATAAAGAACAACGTATTAAATTTAGAAGTCTGAATGGTTTAACGCGTTACCATATGACAAACTTGTTAGTGACAAGCAACAGACTACAAGCCGTAATCTACAGTCTATTGATTTAACAGCTCTGAATGCGGCTTAAAAAATCATTGTTACGAACCGTAAATTAGCAGAAGAGTTTGCAATGGGCCAATGAGCATAAAAATTGGACACTTGAAGACAATCCTATGGAGTGAAGAGACCAAATTTAAAGTTTTTAGTTGCCACTGAAGGCTCTTCGTCCAACTTATTAGAGGATAGGACATCTGACTAGTGTTTGATGCATTCTGTAAAATTATTGGGGGATGAATTGGACAGAATGGCGACAAAAGTAAACCTCACTTCTAAAGAACATTTATGGAAGATTTTACAAGAGTGGCGTAAAGATTTAAAGGGCACTGAGTTTTATTTGTAGTTGAATAAGAATGAGTTGCACTAGTTGCTGACATATATTTAAGCAGGATTTGAAATTTATCTTTTTATTGTTATTTAAGTTTATTTTACGAATTTTTGTACGGATTTTTCTGTGTTCTAAGAGTATTTAAATAAATACTTCCACTGCATAACTTAAGTTTGTTTTCATTTTCTTCATTAATAATCATTTATAGGTATATTGCGGGTCCAAATTTATAGCACTTTTTCAAAACCATAATTAGTACAGGAAATGAAGCTCAAAAAATGACAAAACCTGGCAATTTTTTCGTCCAGCATCGATTTGGATAAAAATTTGGAATTAGGCTCATTTCACCCTCTAGTTCATTTTCTACATTGTGCCGTTGTACGCTTTTTGTTTTTTAAGGGTGAAAACTACCCCTAATTGTAAAAAATTATAAAATAACATTTTAAACCTTAATATGGGTAAAATTTGGTTTGGATTAGCTAAATATGGATCGTTTTATGCTTTAGAATACAATTTCATAATGTTTCAACCCTTAAAAATCCACCCTTGTTGGATTAAAAAATGATTTCATCTTGCATCGATTTGCACCAAAATTTTAAATTAAGTTCATCTCACCCTCTACTTCAAATTTTATATCATGCTCATGGGCACTGTTTATTTTTTAAGGGTGAAAACTACCCCTAATTGTCAAAAAATTATAAAATAACGTTGTAAACCTTAAGATGGGTAAAATTTGGTTTGGATTAGTTGAATAATGATTGTTTCATGCTTTGGAATACAATTTCTAATGTTTCAATCCTTAAAAACCCACCCTTGTTAGAGCTTGATATAAAAAAAATCGCTCCGAACCGTGCTATTCGAATGTTTCGAAAAAAATTTATTGGTTTTTTAAACATAGCTCCTTCATTTTTAGTGATAGAAAGTTTTTTTAAAAACGATTTTGTAGGGCTTTTCAAGAGCTATAAGACTATGTAAATAAAATTCCTTAAGATCCTTTAGTTTTTAAATGGGGTGAATTTGAAGGGCTCGAATAAGGTGGTGTTCGCTTGTAAATAGAGGTTTTAAACGGCTATAGCTCGCCAAATATTCACTGTACAGAAAATATATGGACAGGGAAATTTAAGTCATTAAAAAGGCTACAATTTAGTGCTCTATCATTTTTTTCGTATCTCCAGTAATTACGGAGATATTTTGAAGAAAAGGGTGAAAAATACGAAATCGCAAAAAATCGTTTTTTCTTTAAACTCCAATTTTTCTAAAATTAGGTATTTTAAATTGGTCAAACTTCTTGGGTGTACTTAAAATACATATAAGAAGAGAACCACAGAAGGGTGAGGATCAATTTTAATTAGGGGGGTAAATAGGGGGTTGTTTTCACTGATTTTTTCGTAGAAAAAAGTAGGTACCGACCTTATTTTGATCATAAGTCGCTAAATTTTTATGCTAAAGACTTTTTGTTTTTTTCGTTTGAAAGGTCTAATCAAATACTTTAAAAAAGATTGAATGAGTTTTCCTCGAAAAATGCAACTTTTTCCTGTTATTTGACTTTGAATCTTTCAAATTATGCATTTGGCGAAAAAAAGTTAACCATTAACATGCCGTATCTCGGTTCTTATTAGTTGTAGAAAAATAATAAAAAAATAATTTTGTTTGTTTTTTTAAAGGCTACAATTTTGCTTACTGCAGTTTTTTTGATAAAATGCATATTTTTCGAGTTATTCGAAAAAAACTTTTTAAAAACATCGATTTTTTCGTCGAAAAACTGTTACTTTAAACCGCGAATAACTCAAAAAATATTAGTTTTACGAAGAAAACGTAAAGAACATTTTTTTCTTAGAATTACTTTTCCCATCGATTCCTATAGTTAAAATGTAGTAAAAAATTTCCACCCCCGAGATGGGGTGGCAACCACCCCCAAGGTGTTAGCGTACACCGGCATGATGTAGAAAATGATCCTTGGGCTATTCCCTACCTTCTGTGAAAATTTCAAGTAATTCCATGCTGGACGAAAAAATTGCGAGCCAAAATGCTTCATTTCCTGTACTAAATTTTTTACTCTTTTTACAAAATTCTTAAATTTAGTGTATTATATTATATGGATTCTGTTCAAAGCTCTTTAGGTAAAAAATTAAATCTTTTAGCATTAAAAAATAATAATAAGTTAATAAAAAGTTATACAGAAAACACGAATTGGAGTTTCGACTTCGACTATCTTTTTATACACAAATAATACAACCGCCTGAAACGCTGGCAACATAACTTACGTAAAATGCCGAAGTTCTAAAAATTGATGTGAAGTGTGAATATTCACACATTTCAGGGTTTCGCAGGTATATAATAAGTGAAGGCGGTATGCTGAGTGTGTAGGACAAATTTTACTTTGTAGTAATCACGGCAAAATGAACGATATTATAATTTTTACAAAATAATTTCAACAAAAAAAAAAAACAGAAAAAATAAAATTCACTCAGTACTCGAACTCGAAACCCTTCGTTTACCAGCGAGTTATAGCTTACGACACCAGTGCTCTAACCAATAACGCCATCGTACGCCTTACATGAGAGTGTCTTACATTGGTATAACTTTTGTACTTTGTGAACCAAAAACCACAAAAAATGCGTTATTTTCCGAAAACATAATCTGATCAAAAATTCCTGTTGTACTATTTCGGTTCACACCAATATACATTACTTAGAATTTTTTTAGATTTTTAGTTTAAACCATCTGGGCTACAGGCTGTGGGACAAAATTTTTTTTGCACAATTTTGGCAAAAATCGCATCAAAATATTTTATTTTTCAAAAATAAAAATTTGATCGTTAATCCATGTACTAAGGGCTTTCATTTGATACCCTACTCATAATTTAAATAAAATATTTTTGTTTTCGATGAGCACATATTTGTTTATATTTTTAGGGGGGTATGTTTTTTAGATGTTTTAGTATTTTTACTATGTGCGGGTCAAAGAGTTGTATGAGCATGCCAAATTTCAACTCTCTAGGATTAGCCGTTTGGCTACAATTTTTACCGAACAGACAGACAGACAGACGACAAAATGACGGTATAAGGGTTTTTTGGTCATACCTACAAAACCCTAAAAACGGGAACTTACCTTTTCTGTCCTTATTCGTCCTGGCATTGGGAACCTATTTTTATTATTAATTTATAATATGTAAGGTATAAGGGTTAATTACAAATCCTATAAATACTCATAGAGGTTACATAAAGGTCCGAAATCGAACATGTAATAGTGCCTATATGTATTTGTTCAATTTTGGTTTACTAGACACTTTGTTATAAGTTGTTTCTGAGAATAAATAAAAAACTAATAAACGAAGAAACATTCACGATGTTTCCTCATATGAGTAGGGAGTAGGCCATGTTAGGGTGGCATTTAGTTGCTAGCTACGAAATATACTGCGAAACTAAAAAAACTGTGAAAATAAAATAAAATTCATGAAATATAAAATAATACTAATAATTTTAATTCTAAAATATCATTCATGTGGCATTTTATAAGAAAAAATCATTCAGCAACAAAAAAATTTTAATAACCAACAAAAAAAAATCATAGCCTACTCAAATGAGGAAACATCGTTAATTTATTATAAATAAATAAATATATATATATATATACGAGGTATGATGAAAAAAAAAACACTTGCGTTATAGGGGGGGGGGGGGGTATGAATCGGACAGAATGGCGACAAAAGTATACCCCACTTCTAAAGAACATTTATGGAAGATTTTACAAGAGTAGTGGCGTAAAGATAAAAAGGGCGCGGAGTTTTAAGTAACATTAATCCGATATTTCTCTATTATCTCTTCAATCCACCAAATCACCTGACTTGATGGTGTTTCAGTATGGTGGATGGGGAACAACGGTGACCTTGTGCCTCATCGAAATGTCGAAAACATTTAACTTGCTCTTCAGCAACCGGCCACTAAAACGTCATCTCGAAAAGCTCAAGTGTTTTTGTCATCGTATTTCCATATTTAAAGCAAAATTTTATGCAGATACGCTACTCTTCGATCAGGTCCATCTTAAAAATAACCAGGGTAAAGAAAATAGAATTGCAAAAACCGTTATAAAATTCGAACGAAATAATTTACCGAAACACACTCAACGGCAGTCAGCTCACAAATGATAGCTCCCTCTCACCATTTACTAGGTACTACACAACGCGCGCAATCGCCTTTTTATTTGATCAAACCTCGTATATGTAAACACAGTTAGCAATTAAATAAAATAAAGCACTAATAAATTGTAATGCAATCTAAACATAGCTTAACATGCTAACAAACAATTTAAAGGTAGGTAGCAAGCTCATTCCAAAAGCTACTTACTCACATGTACTCGTGTATTATTTATGTAAGTAATAGGGTACCCCATCACCACCGCCACCTGTACTATAAAGAATAAAAGAAATCTCACCTCAAGGAAGGGACGACGCTTTCAGCACTCCTATACACCCTACCGACATCCTGTGACGCTCGTCTAGAACGGCTGCTATAGTAAACAAGCAAAAAAAAAAACAAATCAACATCTACATGCATTATAACAAAATATAATCAGGGCGCAAACAAAAATTAATTGCACCCTAAAAAGCAAACAAACAAATGAAATGAGAATAAATGCAAATCACAAATAACATACTGGAAAAACAACACAACTTGGTAAATAAAAAACAAACCAAGAGACTACAGTATACAACCAGTGATTCTCAACTAGCTATATTACAAGTTTTACTTTAAAAGTATTTTGGAAGCAATTTTATAGATTCTATCAATGGATTTAGGGGATCTTTTTGAGAAAAGAATACGTATCAACGCGGATTTCTAAACGCAACTTTGTGACAAATAGATGGATACTGTAACTGTTTGTAACGTGAATTTTCAAAAGTTTATCAGATTTCAGAGGGATCACTTTATTGCACAGCAAAGATTAAATTGTTACAATTTGCAATTTGTGACAATTGCAAATTAGATACAAAAATATATGTGTTAACTACTGAGTGAGGCAACACTTATGTTCATCTTAATTATTTCCTTAATAAAAATCAGCTGTAGCCACCACAGGATCGACCGCCATCACAAAGTACTTGTTTAATTTATGCTGCTTTACTAAAAAATGTCTCAAATAAAAGTTGTTAGTTATTGCTTTTATAGCAACTTTTGATAAATATTTTTTTTCGAAATATTTCTCTGCTGTGAAATATTCGCAAAAATCTGAAAACCGACACGAGTAAACTCCCATTTCTAGTTAACAGATTTTTGACACACACACACACAGAGATTTTACCAAAAGTTGCTCAACTCGTGCCATTGATGTCGAAAGCTTAAATATGAAGTTTCATAAAATTCCCTTTAGCCGAATTTGCTCTGCACGTGTACACATATAGACAGACAGACAGACAGACAGACAGACGGACGAACTGACAGACAGACCGACAGACATCATGCTAAAAATAGTCAAAACGTTATGTAGGGACCTCAATTCGTGGAGATCCATCGAAATCTCGAAATGTCAAAATCGGTATGATCACAATACCTCCCTTTATATATGTTGGCGGTCGGTAAAAAGAGTTATAAGAGTCAGACTATAGCGATATCAAAAATTGTAAGAGGCACGGCAGTTAATAACTATTTTTCAAATTATACTACACATATTATTAAACACAATATTATAGAGCTTTTTTTCTCGTTTAAACCGTGTAAAACTTTTATATTCTTACATAACAAAATTTTTGAGAAAAGATTTTGTGGGTGAAAACTAATAAGTGACTCATAACAGTAATCTACCTATTGTACTAAATTTTCAAAATGATGACCTTGCTGTTCAATATACTTTTGTACACGTTTTTTAAAAGCTTCTTGAACAAAAGAAGCTATTAAAAAAACGTGTGGCTAATTCTAATTTTTATGTGTTATCTTGTGGTAGTATAGGCCAGTCGTTCAATCAACGCAGTTGGTCATTTTGCGTCATAACTGCAATGACAAACTTAGTAGCGAAAAAATAACTAAATCGATTGTTTTTTGCATTTGAATTATAGACTAATATTGCGCTTCACTCTTTTATTTTACTAAAACATACCTTTTGAAGTCATATTTAGTTTGTGTTCGATAGTCATTTTGAAGATTTACAAATTTTAAAATTGTTTATTTAATATAGGGAAATTTGCATTGGTATCGATAAATAAAACATGTTTAAACATGTTTACATTTGACATTTTATAATACGTTCTGATGTGTTTTGATACTTGTGTTCACATATATATTAACTTCTAGTAATTTCTAAAAACCTTTTTTACATAGTTTGTTGTTTATTTAGTAGTTTTGTGTTTAGTTATATATTTTCTTATAGATATCTTATAGATTTCCATTTAATATTGTGTGTAGTGCATAGTTTTTTAGGTTAATTCAACGTGCTTCTATTTTTTTTTCTTTGATCATATTTTTGGATCACATCAGCCCTCTTTAGGACTATTTTGCCTATTAGAATAGTTTATTAGTTTCTATTCTGTTCTTATTCTTATATTTTCATTTCATTTCGACACAAGTGACAGCGTACGAATATTACATTCGTTTAAATGGATGAATATAAACGTACTAAATCTGACATCACAAAAACATGTGACTTTTCTAGTGACGCAACTGCACTGATTCGCCGACTACCCTATAGAAACAATTGTATGCATTTGTTTCCATTATTAACAAACAAATAAGTCGTTATTTTGAAGGCCACAAAATGCGATTTTCTCAAAAATGTTGTTATGTCAGGAAATACAAGTAATTTGAAGAAAAGTTATTTACTGTCATACCTTTTGCAAAACAAATGCATTCTTTTTTTTTTTATACGGTTAATCATCTGACCTCCATTGCCCCAAATAAGTTTTATTTAAACAATATTTTTTATTCTGTACATTACGAGGATCCTGCATTGTTTACGCAATAAAATCTGTAATTACAAATAATTTATAGAGTTAGTTAGTTAAAAAATTTTACGCATAGCAACAATGGCTATAAATAATAATAATAATACTACTGAAAAATGTATGGTCTTTTCAATACATTTCTGTTAATGACTTATTTTAAATTACAGTGATTTTCATTGCGTAAACAATGTAGGATCTTCTTAAGGGCATGACAAACACCACAGATTTCAAGTTTTTAATACAACTAACTATCTAACTAACAATCTGAACTAAAATTAGTAACAATTTACAGATAAAACTTTGCATTGAATTATTATCTAGTAATAGCTATTTTTAACCGGTATTGTTAAAAAAATTGTAAAACAAGTAAAACTGTTATCGCTGAATAATTTAATAATTATAGTTAGGACATAATTAGTCTATTCTAACGTGTTTAGTTAAATATTTAAAATTATTATGCATAATGTGGTGCAGTCGTCCAAAGAAATACATGTTTACACTATATTTACATATCAAAGTCGAAAGATTCACTAATTGGGTGGGCCTACGTAAAAATAAAATTGTAATGAGGTAGATTATTTCCATTCGTGTCATTAATTGTACTCATTACTACCGTTGTTAATTTTTATTTGGGTTTATTTTAATTTGTTTAAAAACTACGCCAATGGAAAACGTATTCATTCAAGTTCTAGGGCTAATTACGTCCATTCCCTATTAATAATACAAGCTTTTCTAATAGACAAGTTCAGTTTTTTAGTTTGTGAAAACGATAATATGTAATAATATTATGAAATAAATAAATAATTGAAATTGTAATAGATGTATAGCTAAAAAAATTTCATATTTTATTTGTTATTTTCAAATAAGTTTTATATTAGGTAGTTTTGTACAGAAATTTTCAATTAATACGTCTACAATTTTTTAAAAAATACTGCATTTGATGATTATGGAATGCCACTTGGTACACGTGTTCTTCACGAAAATTAGTCGTTTTAACCCACAGCATCTTTTTGTGAACCCCGGCAAATTAAAATCGAGACATAAATAGCCCACCAAATACAATAACTATAAGTAATTTTCCTAACAAAATTGCTACAAATATATTTTTAAAATGAAGTTTTAGCTACAATTTGCAATTTAGTATGCAAATATACATCGACTGTGTCACCCTAGAAATGGTTTGTTCCATCCATTTTGACATAAAATGAGTTGATGTTATAGAATTTAATTTTAGGACTACAATTATATGGAATTTTTATTTTCTTAAGTTGTCACTTTTTAACGATTGAAGTAGGCATTTCCAAAATCAAAAGTTTCATTCAAAAGTTTAGTTACTAGATTTCAAAATCTACTTAAACCAAACCGCTTAAACCAAAGAAACAAACTGTAAACATATTTTGTACTAAGTCATTTGCACTAAGTTCCGCACGAAGCTAAGAAATTAACTATAATATCTTATTAATTACAGTACTTATACATATATATACATCTGTATATAGTCTGTTTCTTTGGTTTAAGCGGAACTAAATTTTAAAGTCTAGTAAAGTTTAAAGAATGAAAGAGATTTTAACTTAAGAAAATAAAAATTTCATTTAGTCAGCTTAAGCATTTTGAAGAAAATGCAAACTTCTGTTGAACAAACCAATTCTGGGGTGACGATTGGTTAAGATGTATTGATTTGCAAGTGTCCATAATTCATTTTTTTTTTTTTTATTGAGTATTCCAAAACAATTCTTTTTACAATAAAAATATCCTATTAGATGAAAATTCGCTATACATTTTGATGTATAGATAGTTTGATTTTTTTTGGTTTTTTGTTCTTTTTTTTACACATTAGGATTTTTCCTCAGGTATCGAGGAAACCCCATGCAAAATTTCAATCTTCTAGACCGGCGGTTCTTAAACTGGGGTCCGCGTAGCCATTACCGGATGTCCGCGAAACAATTTTGACATTAACTTTACATCCCCGGACTTTTCGCTTTTATTCAAATAACTCATTTAATAAAAATCCTACATGGTCAAGACTTTTTGTATTTGTTGTTATCTAACTAGTTATTAACATAACTAAACAATAATTAGTAAAAATTTAATTATTTTTATTCAACTGCAAATTATTTACAGAAAACATATTATAATAAGAAGACCAAGAAATGTTTGTATGAGTTTAACGTAATATAATTTGTAACTTTTTTAATTCTTTTACTACTATTTTTTATTCATTTTATGTTTTTTATTCTATATGCTAATAAAAATGTTCATCTTTATAAATGCGCAAGACCATTCATTTATTGAAATAACCAGCGATACATTTTTACCAATATTTATTATAACGTATTGCCTATGAGATTATTGAGCCAGAAACTAAGTCTCAAGATCGACGTAAAATGACTAGGATGCCTAGGGCTGCGGTCACACTGGAAGCGTGTTCGCCCGAAGTACAGTTCGGGCATATTAGCGCGTATTCGAGCGATTAGATAGGTGGTGTTTAGTTCTAGCAGTTATTTTAATGACAAAAAATTAAATAAATGGGATTTTTGTATTAAGAATGCCACAAAAAATCAAAATATAAAGAAAATGACATTTTAAAATGATATTAACCTTAACCAAAAAATATTTATTGAATATTAAAAACCTTAAACAAAACGGCCAAAAAGCATAATTCAAACGATGAAAGTAATTAGATTGGAAAATCTAGTTCCGCCTAAACGTTTGGAATAGCCTATAATGCTCCAATTTCCTATTAATATAGAAAATATCAAGAATGTTTGCATAATAAAGCAGGTTAATTTTGTGACACACACAATTCACCTTTGATAAGAGTAATTTTATATTTATTTTTTTCATTACATTAATTTAAAAAATACGTCACTGTTATTCACGTACCACCAAGTCTTCTTTCAGGTACCACTAGTGATACGCGTACCACCGGTTGAGAATCACTGGTGTAAACCATTCATATGTTGTTTTGTTTTTTATTATGTTTAGAATATGTAACAAATAAATCTCCTTAGCGCTAATTTTTAATTCAGTCGCCACTTCATCCCATAATTTAAGTGATTGATCACGGTTATGGTAAGTTTTTCCATTTTTGATCCCATAACGATCTTCGATCAAAAACTAAAAATATTAATTTCTCAATATTCATTTTGTATACACAGACTGTACCACAGAGCAAGTACAACAAGTGGACTGTACGGAGATTAGAACTGTACGTAGAAAGCATGCTCGCGCGAAGAAACAAACAAGTTTGAATTCAGCTATTCGCGCGATTTATAATACACAGATGTGTACTTCTACTCGCTTGAATCAGTCGCCCGAATGCGGTTGAGTACGGGCGTAGTTTCGCGCGATTGATAAGCTTCTACGTAACCACTAAGTAACCACACATGTGTATTTCTACACGCTTGAATCAGTCGAGCGAATGCGGACGAGTACGCGCGACTGACAGTTCGCGCGAACACGCTTCCACTGTAACCGCAGCCTAGGATTGGGATGGGGTCCGCAAAAAAAAAAAAGTATTTCAAGAGGGGGTCCTCGGACTACATAAGTTTAAGAACCCCTGTTCTAGACCACTGAGAAGTACGAAAAAACCTCTGGAAGGACATACGACTGACAGACACGTTATGGTTCTTATTATATATACTAGTTTTGTATGAGAAACATGAGAAATGTGGTGTTTACCCTGCCCTGAAATAACTACGATGGTTTTAGATTCTAAAATTTAGAATCACGTACACATCGTATGACTGGTACAGATTTGCATTTTATTACAAGTATGCGTGCGACGGAGCGGACATTACAGATTTTTTAACTGTAACAGACCTGGATTAAGGGGGTAAGTTTACTTATGTTGAATATTAATGTAGGTATTTATGTAAATAACGTGTTTTTGCATATGTAATTTTTTTAATTGTTCACTACACTTAGTTTCCTGTTTTTAAGTTTATTTTTATAAAATACGCAGATAATTACAAGGATGACACGTGGCAATAAGCTTATTGTTTAAATAAATAGTTCAAGGCAAAAGAACGTGATTCATCATATTTTGAATCCATCAAATTAAAATTATGCTGAGATAAAAATTTGTTCATAAAAAACACTTAAAACCACTACACTGTTGTTCCATACACTTCACTAAAATGTGCATTTATTATTACATTAGTAGTAGCCCATGAATGAATTGAAGTGATAAATTTCTTGTAGCCCGCGGCGTCTGTAGGAAAGATACAATAAAAGATGATGTTTTTTAAAATAATAAAATGAAATATATAATCGAATTAATTATTCGGTAAGTAGAATTTTTCAATATATCAATCCAAATTAGAAAGATTCACTTTATTTATTTATGGAAATTTAATGTGTACGAAACTAATAAATTAAGCCCCCCCCCCCGGATTGGGAAACACAGACATAATTTATGTTACTCAGGAAGTTCTAGGCTGTATAACACAGTAAGAATTTTACAAATCTGTTCATTAATTTGCCTACGGAGCATAACAGGAGGTCGCGCCCTCTCAGTTGGGAAACACTGGTTTGGCATGTATCACTCAGGCAGAGGCGGCTCGTGTAAACTCCTAATGGGCGTGCTGCAGCCAGAAGTATTGTTGAGATTTTCTTTCGGAAAAGTAAATCATTATTAAGATGGACATAATAGTATATTGTGCAACTAGCGCGGAATATGTATTCTGCGCGTATTTCTCACTATGCTTTTCTTCCGATTACCATTTTTCAATAAATAAATAAACAAGAAAATACTATATAAATATGGTTAACAGCCATTAATGTGCGCGCAGCCAGTACGGGAATTAAAATTCACGGAAACTGCACATGCGCATTGCTGCGAATTAATTCTTTCCCGCACAACGCACATGCGCATTGGAGTGTATTTACCATTTCCGCATCGACTGTGCGCGCAAGGTAACATGCGAAATTAAGCTAATTTCCTTAAACTAACAGTTTCGAAATGAGACAGTTACATAGAAGTCCTAGGAAAAAATATTAACTACATATACGTTTACAAATGAAAGCATATAAAATATAGAAATATTACATTTTATGATTTAATATGTATTAATTAAGTAGAAGAACTCAACTGTTCGTCAATTCGACCTTGCGTAGAATATTACGTATATTTTGGCCTGACATTATTACCAATGCTCGCCTTTAGGAGAGAACCTACCAAAGCCCCATAGACACCCTGATAAAACAGCGGAAGTGGAGATGGATAGGCCATACCTTAAGGAACAACCATTAGTCCATCAGTAAAACGGCTCTTGATTGGAACCCACAAGGGAGCCGTAGATGTGGCAGACCAACGGACACATGGCGTAGACTAACCATGAAGGAAGCCAGCGAAAGTGGCAAAAAATGGAGGGAGCTAAAACATCTACCGCAAGACAGATCCAAATGGCGGAAGTTTATTTAGGCCCTATGCTTCACATAGGAGCGATAGGAACCTTATCTATAGTCAAGTGGAAGAAAATAAACGTTTTATGTGCTGTACAGACCATGCGATATCGTGCATTCTTATTCATTGTTTAAAAATTTAAAAATATTTGTAATCAAACGTATGCACTTCGTAAGCTTTTAATTGCAAACGTTTGCAGCTTCGAAAGTATATAAGCAACGTTTACCCCCATCAGGCGGGCTCAGGGACTTAACCCCCCCCCCATGCTCCAAAAACCCTTTGTTTTTACGGGTTTTTGTCAATATACAAGTAGTGATGAACCCCCTCCCAAGAGCTTCAAGCATATGTGGTTATTATGGTTGTTACGCGTTTTTGTGCAAATAGAAGTGAAGACCTTTTTTGTCATCATTTGTATATAGAGCTGAATACCTTTTTTTGGTCACCACTTGTAGTTTAGAAGTGAAAACGCGTACTCCATTAATCCCGAAACGCTCGGATTGCTTCGGCGGTCAATCGGATTGACAAAAAAAAAGCTAATGTGTACGAATCGGGAGCACTCGGATCGCTCGGATTAATCTGACTGACTAAACGTAAATTAGTTTTAAGCTATAATTTGCGGAAATAATTTTTCAAATCGATTCATGTTGGGCAAATTTGTTGTGTTTTTTAAACCGTAGTAGCAAAAACAAGCGATCGTCTGCTCATACTCATAATAGACAATAAACGCATTTTGCAAACGCAACTATTGAGTATGTTGACTTACAAATCGCAGTATTTTGCTTGCTGTTCGTTTAGCGAACTGGTAACACTTGACTGTAATCACAGAGTAAACAGGTTGACTACTGATTTTCAGAAGTTGCGTTTGCTATACGAACCCATTGACAATCAATATTCTCAACAGTTGCGTCTGTTAATCGCTTTTATATAGAGTCAGGGGTAAAGAATCTGAGAATTTAGTTATGAGACACTTAGCAGTTGGGAACCTATATATTCAATGTTGTACGCTCAACTATGATTATTATAAAATAATAGTGGTAATATAAATATTTTTTTGTCGTTTAAATATTGAAAAAATATATTCATTTCAAAAATAATCATCACGTATTAAAACAAGTTATTTCATAACATAAAAAAAAGAGGTGTATACATAAGAAATTCATTATCACATACCTCAAATACTATCATTAATCACAAAACTATTATAAAAAAATCTAACAAACAATAAATTCGATAGAAAAAAATTATTGCGCCTTATGTTTGTTATAAACTTCCGAAACACTCGAGTGCTAAGTCGCGAACACAGTTCACATTGGACTGAGATCAATCACTTGAGTAAACCGAAATGTCCTAACAAATACCTAATAAGAAAATTAAACAGCGCGTCATTAGTATGTCGTATTAATAATTTATGCTAACTTCAGGGTATGCAACCCGTTGGAAGGCAGTGGCGGGACTTCAGGTTCATGACCGTTTTTTCGGTGACTATCATCGTCTTGACAGAATGCCGAAAAGCAGAACTCGATAGAAAACATTTTTGGCGCATAGCATCTACGGCTATAAGAGCATAGGACAGCTCATTTACTTATTTATACTAAGATAAACGTCATACGACGGTTGCCTTTTATATTTCGGGAATGCACTAAACTAGTGCTGCCATCTGGCAACTGGCGCTTCTATCGTAAAGTTTGACATATTTGACGGTATACGTTCTCAGAACATTTTGACGTACGAGCGCTCTTTGTGTTGTTAACACTAACTTGAATGAATTCAACAACGATATTGCTGCGTTCAGAACCTAGAAATTAGAATTAACGTTAAATTAGTACTTGACATTAAATTTGTACGTAGAAATAAAGTAGTGTTCACAATGTATTAAGATATTAAGACACTGACAAAAATTTCTATCGATTTCTACTTTATTGATCGATATTTGACAGCTGTTTATATTTGCTAATGAAGTTTTGAGTGTTTCATAGTTCTGAAAAGAATTAAAATAGATGGAAAATTTATGTCTATATTCATAGAAAACAGAAAGATATGGATAAAAACAAAAGATATGGTCATAGAAATTTTTAGGTTTAGACAAATACTTACTGCGCAGCCATCAATTATAAATTAACGAGTTTGGAGTCTACAAACTCTTAATTTTAATTTATAAGGTTGTGAACGATAACGTACGGTTACGTGTAACGTATAACAACCATTTACATTAATTCTAAGTACTAATTCTAATTTCTAATTTCGAGATTGTGAACGCAGCATAATACTTAAAAATTAAAGAAAATAATCTATCTCATTAAAATTATATTTCTTTATAGGCCACAATTATTATTTTATGACGCGATTTTTCTAAAAATGTTCCATAAAACTATGAGCCTATCAAGCTATAAAAGCGCCCAGGACAAAAAAAAAAAAAAAGGAAGACATAAATTAAAAAATGAATAAAAACCAATAGAGGATACGCATAAAATTTATCTTTTCTTAAAAGTAAATTTTTTTGATACGTTAATATTAGTTATGTCACCTAACAAAACAAAAATCACATTTTAATTAATATTTCAGCGAAATTTTTTAATTAAAATATTATAAATTTGAAATAAAGCCGACCACAGCGCGAAGTTGCCGAGTAAATACGACTGAGCATGACGTCAGAAGCTACACGTCCCAGACTACCTACCCAAGCCTTTACGTGTGTATCGGAGATGGCAACGATTAATCGAATATTGAAATCATCGATTAATCATAAAATATTTTTTAATAAATATTGCTTTTTTTAACTGTTTTTTATGTTTATATGCAATAAAAGGAATATAATAAAAAATAAAATGAAAATCATGCCAATCCCCTATTCCTGAATGATTTCAACAACGATAATGCTAAAAATTAAAGGAAATAATTTATCCCATTAAAATTATATTTCTTTATAGGCCACACAATTAGCGAAACTTTAAATTTTGGTTTGTAGACAAAGTTATTTATTTGCTTGGAGGATTACACCACACCATAATTTTAAGGAAGCGATATATACAAAATATTTAATTCAACACGGTAGAATATATTTGCCGCTTGATATAAATGTTTTGAATATATTCTTTAAAATAAAAAAAAAAAAATAATGATAATTATATCCTAACTCTAGTGATGATGAAAATGGAAGGCGGATCGAAGGGATGCCAAAAAAGCCCGCATCACAAAGGCCTTTCGCTCTTCACCCCTTCAAAAAACCTCTGATCGGCTATACACCTCTGACCTTAACACTTTTCTCTGCAAGTCGCAATTAGAATTGATGAAGTAGACTTACCTGAAACAAAACAAAAAATTATATTAGATACATAGAATCAGGAACAAGGAAGAATAAAATAATAATAATGTACATCTTTATCTATATTAATCTTTATGGAGGCTATATCTGTTTATTTATTTTCTCGGCCTCATATTTGGTTTCTACGAGGGTTGCCTTTTATATTTCGGGATTGCGCTAAACTAGTGCTGGTATCTGACGCTTCTATCGTAAAGTTTGACATTTTTGGCGGAATACGTATTCAGAACGTTTCGACATACGAGCGCTATTTGTGTTGTTTACAGTAACTTGAAAAAATTCATCTCGGCTGAAAATGGAATTAAATCGTGAACATTTTCGAGCGATTATTTTTACAACTTTCGACGTGGATTAACCCAACAACAGTGCATCGATGAACTTAATTCGACTTTTGACGATGAAACATCATCAAGGGCTACTCTTTATCGAGAGTTTTCCGATTTCAATCGTGGCCGTAGTTCGCTTAAGGACGAATTTCGTGAAGGTCGCCCAAAATCGGTTGTTGTTCCGGAAAACATTGATGTTGTGCGTGAACTGATACTGCAAGATCTTCATGTGACTTATCGTGAGATTGAGATATCCATGAGCATTAGTGTGACCAGTATACATTCAATATTGCATGAACATTTGGCCGTCAAAAGGATTTGTTCGCGTTGGATCCCACATAATTTGACAATCGTAGTGGAAAATGCCTCAATCGGATTGGAAAAAGTGCGAAAATTGGTTCAATCGCATGCAAAAGTGTATTGATCTTCATGTAGAATATTTTGAAAAACAATAAAGCCACTTTTGTTGATAAATAATTGTTTTTGATCTCAAAACCCGAAATATAAAAGGCAACCCTCGTAATAAAAGAACACTTGCATGGATGAACACAAATAAATTAAATAAAAATCTGTTCAACAAAACGAAATAAATGTTTGGGCGAACCACCATCTATAATCCGTTCAAACGTTAGAATGCAGTACAGGGCAAATGGAGTAGTTCATACTATCTAATGGGTTTTCCCAATAACGCTGTCCTTTTCTTCCCTGGCGAGGTTGCCAGCTGTAAAACGCGCTGATCGTTGAAAATATGGCACAAATGGTTATTAATTTTTCCTTGATACTTTTTCCATTTTATTTGAATAAATTATCATCAAAAAAATATAAAATTACGTATAATATTTCTAGTTCATTGACATATTTGACACTTTTGCAACATTTGGCATCGCCGCTCCCATTTTCCATAATAGCAACACTGCATTCTAACGTTTGAACGGACTATAGCATCCTGTAATACAGGGCCACCGCGTGGATGTCAGCCGTCTGTGTGGAAACATCCAAAATCAAGTGACAAGCAAAAGAAAAGGGAAACATTATACCAAAATCAAGCGATGAGCAAATCCATAGGGCAGAAAAAAAGGGGTTGTCAATATAGAAAATTGATGAATGATATTCAAAAAGCAATGAAAATGACTAAATGAAGATCTGTGGAGACACGGAATAGACTGGCGCAGAGGATACGATGAACAAAGATAATTATAGAACACATTTCGTAAAGGTAAGTTTATCTGCTGCGAAACTTCTATTAAACATTTCAATTAATCCTGTGGATACATCTTAATTGAAATTACAATTTACCAATCCATGAATTTAATATAATTATAAACTGACATTTAGAAGCAATCTCATTAATCGTAAAATTCCATTAATCCTGTAAATCTTTTACTTTTGTCCATTCAGTGATTTACACTCAGTACGGTAGAACAGAATATTAAAAATTATTTTTAAAATTGCTGCTAATGATTTTGGTAATGCTAACAATCAAATAAAAGTTAAAGGTTATAAAACTTTATTAATACTGCCCTTCTGCAGCAACATCTCTGCCAGCGTCTTTTTCACTTTTGGAAAAACACCTTGTAAAAATATTTTGAAAAGTTTCCTATTTTATTTTGTCTTTAATCGTTTAAAAACGGCGTACATTTAACGAACGATTTTGGGAACAAATAATGTCATACATAGCCAAGTCAGTTGATGAAGAATAAAAGTGACTTTGTTCTTTGCCAAAAACTGCTGAACCATAAGGGATGTGTTAGCATTATCGTGATTGTAGACATTGGTCAAAATGTCTTGACAAGACCTGTATAATATTCCTAATTTTTCTGCAACCTTTCTAACAGTCAATCGTCGATTTATCCAGCCTAATTCGTGAACCTGGATAACACTTTTGTCGGCTTTAGAAACTAAAGGCCCATCCAATCTCTCATCATCTTTGATTTCTACCATCATTAAAAATACGAACCACTTAAAACATGCAGTTTGACTCAGATCACCTTCTTCAAAAGTTGTTTTTGTAAGTTCAAATGTTTGTCGCCATCATCCCAAGTTTGAAATCAAATTAAAAACAGGCTTGCTGCTCTTCGATAAGGTATATCTTAAAAATCGCCAGGATGAAGAAAATCGAATTACAAAAAAACTCTATTGTAAAATTCGAATAATATGTAGATAGTTATCTGTATATTGTTTTGCTAAGAGATAACATTGTGTGGGCAAAAATCCACTTTACACTAAATACTTTTAATTTTTATTGAACTTCTTTTCTTTACAATTACGTTATTCCTGGTTTGAAAAGAAACTGTAACATTGATGGAATTCATTTCCAACCGTGCTCCACCGCATTATACAACTAGCGTGTGGCTTTATCTCGATAATGCTTTCATCAATGGAAGAGTCATTGGTAGACTTGCATTTATTAGTTTATCCGCTCGATCGTTAGATATCACACCTGGATTTTGTCTTGTGGGGAATGATAAAAGATAATTAATAATGCTTTAATAACAACCCTTAATCGAAGTAGCCTTTGAAGATATTGATGAGATTACAATCTTTGCGTTACAGTATGTGCCGGCGTCCCATAAACGTAATTGTTTGTGAGACGATGTATTGATGCAAAAGGAAGATAATGCAAACATTTAAATAAAATAATAAGTTCGAAATAATGGCTCCAAAACAAGAACTTTAACAAAGAGAGATTGAAAAAACCTTATAGTTTTTCAAGATAAAATATTACGACGAATCCTTGGTCTATTCAGACTACAAAAAATCAAAGCTATTCGAAAAGTATACTCAAAGTCTAGAGAGTATCTCACACTGAGAGGTAGAAGATTGCAGTGAATAGGACACGTGATGAAGATGAAAGAATGATAAAGAAAATATGGAAGAAAAATTGAACATCCGTCGACCAGTTGGAATACCTCGCTGGACATATCAGCTAACCGAAGATCTAACAAGTATTGGCACATAGTACACATGGTAAGATCTCAAAATTAACAGATAAAGATAGAAGGCTTATGTGAGTGAAACCAAAAGTCAACCTGTACCTGAATAAGTACAATTAAAAGTGTTAAAAAAGTCAACCTGTACCAGAAAAGTACAATTAAAAGTGTCAAGTAACTTTTAGTATATGTTAGGCATAAATAGCCATCGTTGCTGTGCGCCAAATATTCTAACTAATTAGCTAATTTTATTGTAGAAATTATTTAGCGAGAGAACTTACAGTGACGCCACTGTTTTTCTTTGATATATCAAACAGAGAATCGTACGAGAGAGAAGAGAGAAGCGTTGCAAATGGTCTGTAACTGTATCTGGACCACACGGTTACAGTTACACCATGTACCATTAAAATCATTCAGAACCGTGTCAGCATCTAAACGGCGACCATTACGGCAGTTGCCTGACTTGACTCGCTACAATGTCCTGCTGAGGAACCCTCGACTCATTACTTCTTACAACCCACACTCCACCAGGAGAATATCTACGATCGTTATGTGTTTAGGGTAAAATGGAACAGATTTGTTGAGAGCTTTTTAAATGAGCTTCATTTAAGGTTATTTTAAGGTATTTTGGTTTTGGTTTTAATGATTATTTCACCATAAAGGTTGATAACGAAATATATTTTGGAAATATGTTTTATCAAACGTTTCATAACATGTTACAACGTTACATTTTATGAGATACTCAGCTTTCCATACAGCGTATAGAAATATTTATAACAGTTTAATTCAATTGTTGACATTTATGGTATAAACGTGGACAATTCAATGTTGTAATTTTCCTTGCAATAATTATTACTTATTCGACCTAGCAGATCAACAACAGTTCAAATATTCATACAAATGTTGGGAACACTGATGTTCACGTGTTTATTGATTTCAGGAAAGCCTATGACAGCATTACGTGAAAAACTCAAAAAAATATAATAGGATTTGGCATACAGAATAAACTTGTGAAGTATATTTGGCAAACCGAAGAGAACAATTATGTGTGTATCCGTCAACAAAGTTAAGGCACAATAGTATAGTTCTCATAAGTTTCTTATATAAAACTAACAACCTGAATTAAAATTAGTAATAATCTATACATCAAAATTTGCACAGATTTTTTATCTATCTAATACAGTAGTCGACATCGACCTCGAGGGTTCGATATGATATTGGTAAGGGTCGATTCGGGCTTGGGTGTCGAAAGGAGTCGTTGCAAAATGACTGGATATATTTTCATGATATTTGGTACGATGATAGAGTAAAACCAGAATTCAAACATAGGCATCCCAAAATTTTCATTCTAAAAAGGTGTTTCGGAATGAAAACCGGTTACTAAAGAAGTTAAAACATCTCCCGTATTATTGACTTCACAGAAAAATTTGTTTATAATAAGAAAACAAATCTTCTTGTTCAAAGTATTTTTTCCATTTGATGAATAATTGTGGAAGGGGGGGGGGGGGACACACTGAAACTAAAATTTAAAAACTTAAAATACAAATTCCCTTTTTATTCAACCAAGTTTTTAAATTCATTTATTAGATGGAAAAATGGCCCCAGAAACCGTTTTCGGGCCTCGAAGTAAAGACGGCTCTGGGGGCAGGAACCGGCAGCTAAAGAGCCGCGTGAGGCTCCTAGCTGGAAAAAGAGCGCCTTTTTTTATTTTGAATAAAAAACAATTTCATGTAGTTTCTTACGATTTGTATTAATACACAATTGTACTTATAGTATAGTTAATACAAATGCGAATAACGATACATGAATTTGATTAAAATAAATGTTGTTTTATTTATTGTACACACAAACAAAAAAATAACCATGTAAACATCAAAGTTTCTCAGTGCTGATAATTAATTTGTCAGTGCTGATAATTATAAAATTGCTCACTTTAAGTATCAACTTTCTGAAAAATTTTCAGACACCAGGATAATTCTTTAAGTTGCTGCTCTTAAAACTTTATTTTTGTCGATTTCTTGTCGAGATGGATCTTTATTTGAGGAGGTAACATTAAAAACGTGATTTATCACACAAAAGAAAAGAGCTCATCGTGACGCGTGCAAGCGTCATTGTGTGTACGGCGGCCTCTGTGATGCCGCATCACCGAAATCGTGAATCGATGCACGCATCGGCATCACAACAGTATTGGAGAGCTGGGATGCTACCTCACTGATGCAGATTCCATGTTTCAACATGTGTAGACTTGCATCAATGTTTGTTTACAATTCTTGGGTGAATTTTATTTAATAGGTATTGAAAATGACGGTCATCCATTCTTAAATAATTGTAATAATCTTTTGGTTCTTTTATTTATTCTTAATTCACTCAATAACCGGCAATTAGAATACACATTTTTATGCTTAAGGGTGCGCACAACCATATAGTTTCTTATACAAGACTAACAACCTGAAATAAAGTTAGTAACAATCTATATATCTAATAGGATATTTTAAATTGTAAAAAAAAATGTCATGCAATTGTAAATAAATAAATTGCATCATAGACGCCATCTTGTAAATCATTCAACGCATATTTGTGTACCATGCTGCAAATTGTAGCTAAAGCTTCATTCTACAAATATATTTCATGATATTTTGTTCTATTGTGAAAACTAATTATAGTTATTGTACTTGGTAATCTACTTTTGCCGCCACCTCGAATCTGCCGCGGTTCTCAATATAGGTGCTGCGAATAAAAATGATTTATTAGATGCAAAGAATACTTGTACTAAGTGACATTTCATTATCTTCAAGTATAATATTTTTTGACGAAGGTTCTAAACTATAAACAATCATGTCAAAAAAATGTTGACGTATTATTTAAACATTTCTACACAAAACTATATAAATATAAAACTTATTTGAATCCCACAAATATATTTAAAAAATTACAGATGATTATTGTGTGATACATATTGTTAAGTTATTGAGAGATAACGATTTTACAATAATTTTTCCTACAATAAAAAATATCCTATTAGAAAGATAAAAATTCTGTGCAAAATTTGATGTATAGAGTGTCACTAATTGTATTTCAGTTTTTTAGTTTTGTATAAGAAACTAATAATCTCTGGGGGTTGTACGTAGCGATAAACCAATTTTTACACCACTTACTTTTTGGCTTCTTTGATTTTTTAAATGACACACCAATTAAGGCAATTCCCACTGGCAATGGTAAATCACTATACATGTTTATATTTTATTAAAAACCGGTGACAATTAAACAAACGTCGAGCTATATACTAAACAAAGCTGTGTTCAACCGTCGACTCAATGTTTTGCATCGAGGCATGCATCAGTCGTGTGTGTCTAACACACGACTGATTACCAGTGATGCCCGTTGCATGATGCCTTGGAATCTATGCCGTGAATCGATGCATGCCTCATAGTGTATGAGAGTTTTTAAGCATACTGATGTACGTCACCCTCACCCGAAGTGAGTCGACCGTATAGTCTACGAAACGTGAAGCGTACGTTGCTAAAGAACAAGTTAAATGTTTTAACTCGAATTTGCTGGTCACCCTGGTGTAATGATTAATATACTGGCGTGTTGACTGTTAAACCAGGGTGGCTCGGGTTCGAATCCCGGTGATGAGATAAGGTTGTTGTGTTTGTATATGTAGTTTTAAGGTTAAAAATTTTATAATTTTATAATTCATGTCCATAATTGCAAAGACCAAATAAATAAATTTAAAAAAAAAAAACGAACTATCCCTAACTCAAGTTAAAATGATATGTTTTTGTATATTAGTTTGACTCGAGTTAGGCATAACTGAGTTAAAACACAACTCGTTCTTCAGCAACCGGCTATAAGAGAGAGTTGTTCCTATCATTTTCGCACTATAGTTATACATTGTACATTACCATAAATTTTATTTTAATTTCTAGGTCTCTGTCCCCCCCCCCCTGTCAACACCTGTGAACTATTGCGAAAAAAACCATTAATTTGTAGAAATTTCACGGGCGAGTGATAGCGACAGGTCAACTTTAAAACTCATTAGTTCAGTGAGGCACGTATAAAATACGCGCATATACTTTATGTGCACCATATTAAGTCGGTAAATTGTTGCCAATCGCCTGAGATTTGTCAACGTAACTTACCATTTAACGATACTTAGCGTAACTGCCGCGCTAGTTAATCACCACGCGGTTGCAATACACTGCACTGTTTCGAGTTGTTTGTTTCGACATTCGGTCATTTGTCACGATGATTAATTGTTTAATGTTCCCTTAATGAAATATTTAATAACAACATGATATTTCGTAAATGGTCTGGCGATTTCCTAATGAAGATAGTCTGCCAGGATAGTACCCAATGGAGGATCGCAGCCTGCAATCTTAAGGGGTGTAACTGAGGAAGTAACAACATTGAATGCTTATAAACGAAGTTTGATAAATAATACCAAGTAGATGAAGAAGGAGGATGGGACCAATGTTGCCAACTTAACGCTATTAGTTCTAAATCTGGCACTTTTTCAAAAACATAATTTAGCGCTTATTTAACGCCATTATGAGTTAAAACAAAATTGTTAACCAGTGGAAAAATATAGGCTATCCAAAGTGGACTTTTACTAGCAATACTTTTGGATCGAAATATTTGAATGCAGAGATGCAGGGACCATTACACATACAAAGAATTTCAGCTACAATTTCCAGATATTGCTTTCCTTGAAAGAAATTTTTACAGCGCACTTAGAAGATGTGTTGATTTATTCCGAGATACAGGGAGCATTACTCATAGAGATAGAACTGAATGGCCAAGAGTTCGTACTCAAAATACAGTTGATGATGTTCGTCACCGTATGAACGTGCAACGCACTACATCACTACGTACACTTTCGCCAGAGACTGGTTTATCATTAAGAACTTGCCATACTATTGTCAAAAAAGATTTAAAGCTTTTCCCATACAAAAATCTAGCTTTACATGAGTTGCTGCCAGCAGATCACAATAGGCGAAATGTGTATTGCCACTGGTTCCAACAAAATTTAATTAACAATGATGATTTGTTAGATTTTACGTTTTTTTCTGGCTAGGCCTGATTCACCCTTTCGGGGTATATAAACTCACAAAATATGAGGTTATGGAGTGCTCAAAATCCTCATACTTTTCGCGAAACTCCCATTAACCCGTTAAAAGTTGGTGTTTGGATTGCTGTGTCTCGAAGACGTATTATCAGACCCATATTTTTCCACGAAACTGTTACTGCTCAGAGATACCGGAATATTGTACGTGAATTTATTAATCAGCTTCATGAAGATGAGATCCAGCAAGGCTACTTCCAACAAGATGGCGCGACTGCCCATACCGCTCAAAAGACAATTACCTTCGTGAATTTTTTGCCGATCGAATAATTAGTTTACGTTCAAATCCAGAATTTCCACCTAGATCCCTTATCTGAAAAATAATGTATACAAGAGCTCTATTAACCATATCGAGGAACTGCAAAAAAAGAATTACCGAACAGTCCGAATATAACTCTTCAGATTCTTATAAATGCTTTTAATAGTATGAAAAGACGAGTAAATTTTAGTTTTTTATGTTTATTTTTCTGTACCTGTGAAATCAAATAATTATAATTTTATGATTACAAAGGCTGTGCCTAAACGTTAGTCAATTGTTATATAAAGCTTGCAGTAGACATTATTTTTTATTTTTCTATAGCCAACTTTTATGTAATTTCCTTTTGAACTCGGTATATTTATCAGAATTTATATTTTTTAAATGTACGATATATATATATATGCTTTCATTTTATTAATAAAATAAAACAAGTTTTTTTTTCAATATGTGTTATATATTTTATTTACTTTTTATAATTTAAAGCGATTTTTAGATCCATTTCACAAACTTTAGTCCGTTCAAATGTTAGAATGCAGTACATGGCAAATAGAGAAGTTCTATTTCATACTCTCTCATGGGTTCTCTCAATGACTCTGTCCTTTTCTTTCTTGGCGACGTTGCCGGTTGTAAGCCGATCTTTGAAGACACGGTATTCTACCAATGTTTATTTATATTTGTATCGTGTTACATGATTTTTGTAAGTTATACGAGTGTCCGATAATTTTTCCATTTAGTTCCAATGAATTAACAACAAAATAATATAAAATCGGACACTTTTACAACATTTGGCAACACCGCTCCCATTAACCATAAGACCAATAATGCATTCTAACGTTGGAACGGACTATAGAAAGATAAATTTAGCACCATCTAGCGCTTTTCCGAGCCCGAACCAGCGCGCGTTCCTAAGACAGATTTAGCAACGCTGATTGGTTCTTGTTATGATGATGCTGATATTTGTGAGTTGACTGCTGTGGAGTTTGTGTCGTTTGTGTTGAAGTTATTTCGTTCGAATTATAACGGTTTTTGTAATTCAATTTTCTTTGCCAATCAGAAAATTTACCTCAAGGTGGATCTGATTGAAGAACAGCGGAGTTATGTGAAATTTTATTTCGAACTTAAAGATGGCAACAGAAACATTTGAAAACAGCTTTTGAAGAATATGATCTGATTTGAACTGCGTATTTAAATTCGGGCGTTTTGAAGATGGTAGGAATTCAATCAAAAAGGACTAAAACTCGATGAAAAGGTTAACCAAGTTCTCGAATTAATCCGTACCAATCGACGATTGAGTTTTAGACAGGTTACAGAAGAAAAACGAATATCATATGGGTCTACTGCCGACAGTTATGACAATGCACCAGCTCACACTTTCCTTATAGTTCGGAATATTTTGTGAAGAACAAAGTCACTTTCGTTCCCCATCTACTACATTCACTTGATTTGACTCCGTGTGACTTTTTTGTTCCCAAAATTGAAGAGTTAATTAAAAGGACATCGTTTTCAAACGACTTGAGATTGAGTAAACCAAAAACTACAAGAAAAAGAAAACGAAGAATAAGTTTAGATAGCGAGATCATAGCAAAAGAATTTTTATATGTTTTTGGAAATGAACCACGAATCATATTTTTCCTGTAAACCGGTAAAATGCTTAGCTTCTGCAAAAATTCTTCATATAGCTTTTTCAAAAGGTCTTTTATGTTTAATTAATTACAAAAGTTAAGCCCGTATTGGTTCGTTCATATTTCAATTAATTACTGTAAATTAAAACAATTAATTATTTACTTAACTCGATTAATTTATTGAAATCAAAGAAATGCAATTTTAATTTTTTATCTGCAAATTAATGAAAGTAACTGAAAAATATGTTTGAGTGAAAGTTCGAGTTTTTCTTATCTTTTAATGAGCAAATATAGTAATAGTAATAGTAAAACTAAGAACTAATAACCAGAGTTTGGACTTAAATTTACTAGCACTTTCGCATTCGCGGTGGCAAGATTATCTAATGCATCTCAAGTCGGACATGTGCATTAAATCTGTTCATGAACTTATTCCTTAATTGTTGGTACCTTATTAGAAACTTCATCCGCGAACAAAGCAAATGAAGACATTAAAAAACGACAAGTATATACAAGAAAATGCGCAGCATTAGTCAAGCGTTAAACATAATAAATAAATATGTAATTAGAAAATATGCAATATTTATTTCCGAATGTACAAATAAATATTATAATTAAAATCAATAACTTTACCATAAACAGTCAAAGCACTGTTTTATATTAGCAGTGCTAGTCAAAGTTAACATTTGAATACTAGTTATTCCGGCGGTAATTATTACATATTTTAAATGAAAGTGTTAAAATTTTTAACAAATTAACACGAAAACACTAGACACTATCACGTAGACTCTAATAAACTGTTGTACTCGCCTAGAATACATATGTGATAAAGTTAAATTAAATTTGCTATTTTAAACAGGTGTTTGTTAAACAAAAAAATTAACAAAATAAAACTATTTAAACCAAAATTTAAATAAAAATATTTTTCTGATATACGAGGTAAACGTCAAAAGTCACATTCCAGTGGAGGCAGAAATAAAACGATAGCAGTATCAAGTAAAGCCATCTATAAGTGGACGAATATAAAGCTTTCTCCAGCCTTTTCCGTCAGACCCTTGAAGAAAATTATTTCAACGACCCCGAGTCTATCCGCTGTTTAAAAGCAGCAATGCGTGTCCGTCTGTGTGACGTTTTTTTACTTTTGCCGTGGCAACCAAAAGAAAATACTGAAGTCCATCATCACAAGGGATGAAATTATAGTCCGTACCATAATTCTTTACCAAAAAGAGGGCGGGAGCTGTTTCGAAGCCACGGCCACAGGTCTTTTGAACATAGAATATTCGGCAGACTCTTTGGACCTTCCTTTCTTCAACTCAATTATTATATTGTTGCTAGCTTTTATAGATTTAAAATTATTGAAAGAAATCTGGTGTACACTTTTTTAGGACACGGATTTTTAGGAAGAGACCCAGTAGTCAAAAGAAACGAAATTCTACTTAAAAAAGGAAAACATGGAGTGGCGTAGGCCAGACGAAATGAGGCCGAGGAGGATAAAAATGTTGGACTAAGATCATGGTTACAATTTTTTGGGATTCGAAAGAAATCTTAATGATCGACTTCAAAGGAAAGAAGATCGACAAAGAACGGAGAGTACTAGGCCGACTTGGTGCACAAGTTGCGCGGCACCATCAGGGAAAAGACTTGCGGTTTTCTCCTCCAAAAAAATAATGCGCTTAGTTCATAGACATCAAGGATGGCTTTGCCAAGGATGCTGTGAAGGAGTGTGGATTCGAGAAGCTTGGCTATTGCCTCTTTTCAAAGCTCAAAAAATACCTTCAATGTAATAAAAATAGAAAAATGTATACAAACAATTTTAACTTATTTAATCTTAATCTAATTCAGTGGTTGCCAAACTTTT
This sequence comes from Liopterus haemorrhoidalis, assembly GCA_963971575.1. Lineage (NCBI taxonomy): Eukaryota > Metazoa > Arthropoda > Insecta > Coleoptera > Dytiscidae > Liopterus > Liopterus haemorrhoidalis. The sequence continues at coordinate 140,670,130 of OZ020611.1, forward strand.
CGGTTCCCGGCGCCCTTAATGAATCAGAATTTTCTTGAGGCGCCCCCAAGTCAAAACATTGGTCTAACTAACGCAGTTGAACGAATATTGGAATGTTTTCGCGGCGCCCCTGTAGCCCAGTCGCAGCACCTCAGGGCGCTGTTGCGCACAGTTTGGAAATCGCTGATCTAATTCAAATATTAAATGTTTGATTTATTGTGTCAAATTTAAAGTTGTTACAAAGTGTATTTTATAATTAAAAAGCTAAGTGCCACTGCCAAGTTTTAATTTTATCATTACAGCTGATTTCGACCACATAACCGTATAGTTAGTTGAAATTTTTGATGCACTGCATCAAAGGCTATTTGCATCTACATAGCCCAATCTTTAAAAGGAAAACAAAACTGTATAACTGGTAAGTTTTTGAAATTTTTGATGAACTTTGATTGTCTCTCCAGTTGCTTAGTCCTAGAGATATCACTAAAAAAGACTATACCTAAAAATGACACCGTCGTTTTATTTATATTGCCCTTGGAACATAAGACGGAATATTGTCTACCTCGCATTTTCGTGTATATCGCATTTTCTAATAATTCAAATGATTTTTAATAAAGCGCAGAAAACTTCATGCACCGACATGCACAATACCAATTCGTTCTACTTTTTCCACGGCAATAAAACCTTAATTTTCGAAGTATAAACAGAAACATTTCTGTAAACAATTCGATAAAATACGGCAAGACAGGTCGACCTAATTTCTTCATCGCGGTGTACGATCTATTAGTATCGATCATAGGAAAGTATAACAATGGAGCATGTCAGCGAAAAGTCAGTCCACTTCACTTTTTCATTCACAACACGAGTACACCCATCGACTATAGACAAAGGACTTCGAGAAAGGAATCTCAAGAATGCAAAAAATTTAAAGAATGAAGTGCAAATTACTGTTGCTAGCCAGAATGATTCATTATATGATAAGTTTAACTAACCTAGATTTAAATATTAGCGCATATTTTTTGAGAAATTTGTATAATACTAGGTCACCATTTATCAAACAATCAATATTCAGTCAGTTTTCTGGTAGTAACAGTCATAATAAATTAGATATTTTAAGATATTAGAGTTGGCATCCCTTCATAACTCCACATATGTTCATCCTATTAAAACAAAGGTACAGAACAATTAAGAAAAGGTACAGAAATTATTTGTTTTCTTATATTCATTTATTTTAGCTGCGAAGTTAATAACAAGCATGGTGATTCGCACTCCGAGTGGTGACTTCGATTCAATTTTTATCAAAAATGATAACAAACCGAAAACGAAAACAAAATAATGATACTACCAAATTTTTTTTTAAAACGGAATCTAAAATGAAAATATTCAATACCGGTTTTCCACGTTCTCCAGTTTATAATTTGTTTAATACTAGTTGTATTAACAGATTATTACGATGACGCAGTAACAAATTTGGTTTATACACATATTTGTGTCAATCTCGGACAGACAGATTATTTTTATGATTTGGCTTCGGACTTATCCATTTAGCCAGCTTCTACGTTTTTGTTTCGATCATAAAGATTGGACCATAGTGGAGTATATCAAATTAATTGTAATAACTGTAACTTTATTTATATAGGTAGGACTGAACGCAATTTTAACATTAGAATATCAGAACACATCAGAGCCTGGGAGCTCAACAATAGTAATAAATCTAATGTCTATAAACATATAATCAATAAAAACCATTAGTTTAGTTTTAGTAATGTCAAAATATTACATGCACAACCATAAGGATTAAAATTGGATGCTTTAGAAACGTTAGAGATTAAGAACTCCGCTTCTAGCCCTATTTTAACCCTTCGGTTTTTCCTAATCGCCTTTTTTTTCTAATTGCTCTATAATGTTGTATATTGATGATAGTATATATTTGTTCAGTTTTGTAAACTCTTTGTATTCTGATGATGGCCTCATAAGCCGAAATACGTATTAATAAATTAAAATATTTTGAAACATTACCTAGTGTTTTATTTTGAGTTCTATTCTAAGTTTTTCTTTATGATATGCTTAATTTTTAATGAGAAGTAATAAGTAACGAGGTAATAAGGCGAATAGAAATATCCATGACCGGGTTTCGAACCTGGGATATTCGGCATGTAAAGCAGAGTCGCTACCTCTACGCTACCAAGGTCGGTAAATAGACAGATATATAGACAAAAAAATTGATTGATATCGTCTAAATCAATTAAAACGTGAATAACGATGTGTAAAAACGAAACAATAAAAAAACATAATCTCCAATTTTATTTATATACAGAGTGATTATTTAATGGCGAGACGACGTCACCGAATTTTACGTGCTGTCTAGCAGAAATACTGGTGAATACTATGACTATAATAACTATGATTATGAAGAAAAAAAAGATTATGCGCATGCGCGCATAATCGCCTGCTACGATGTGTATGAAATGGCAAATTATTAAAACTTCCAGTGACGTCGTCTCGCCATTAAATAATCACTCTGTATATTAAACTGAAATTTAACTGTTAAGTCAGTGGTGGTCAACCGTTTTTACCTAATACTCTCTTTTCACCACATAAAAGAATGTGATTCCCTTCTTTCTAAAATTGTCTGACTCAAAATGTGTATTTCCAATAATCGGTACGCAACTTTCCCCCGAAACTCAGTTCTCCCTTAGGAATGAATTGCCTCCTGGTTGAGAACCCCTGTGTCAAGTCAAATAAACTTACTTGGTTCATCTGAATAGCACTAAATATTTATAATGGTCGCATGATAACTAGATCATTTCTTACAAAAACTTTGTTTTGTTAGGTCAGTTACGGTCAGATAATAATAGAAATTGGTGCGCAATTAGCTGGCTAGCAAACAATAGAAAAATTTCATTGCATTGAAGCCAATAGTTAATAATATCACAACTGAATGAAAACTTAGAAAGTATTTCGTATAATTTGTTAGACTAATTTGTAGGAATCTTTTTATGTTCAAATGTATGTATATGTTATGGACCACGTGATAAACAGGGCAGTATTCACAATACCCTGACATTATGAATAATGCCCAAAACAATCGGGCAAGATAATAAATGTTACAAAAAATTGCCCGGGCGTTATGAATACTGCTCTGTAACCGTTGGGCAGAGTGATTAATGCAGTTTCTGTTAAATTAAAACTTTAGGTACTCAAGTAATAAAATAAATTCGTACCAACGTAACAAAAAAACCATTTTAAGAAGTTAACAATAATAATCATTACGAAACAAAGAGAACCAACTTAATAACTTTATTTGGCATTATTTTTTTTTTGATTTAATACTTTCTCATATTTACGTATTGAACCTTTACTTACGTATTATCAATTTAACAAAATTAAGCAGTAACTGCAGAACCATTAGGAAATAAACAACTCAATAATAATTATTAATAATTAACAAATAATCGTCAACATTATTAAAGTGCCCAGAAATATTGTAGCACTATTTATAATGACCAGACAATGTGATAAAATATCATACATACATACATACATACATACATATTTATTATCTTGCCCGATTGTTTTGGGCATTATTCATTATGTCAGGGCTTTGTTAATACTGCCCGAATTAATCAGTTGGTCCATAACATATATACAACCAAAACTACTTTGCAAACAATACAAACTGATTAGAGACTGATTAGTAAACTAATTATTATAGTTATTATTAGACATAATTATTATAGTTTGAGATATGATAAAACTCACTTCTCTCAGAAAATTCAAAACTACCCCAAAGTGGTAGGGAAAGTCGGAGGAAAAGTATTCTGTGACCTTCGCCGGCCTTCATTCTAACCCTGAACATAGATTTTGATAGTTGCATCCCCTGCAAATGAATGAAAACTAAAAAATCTCGATTTTCCAGAAAACTTAAAACAAGTCCTATGCGGTAGGGAAAATCCGAAAAAAGAGGTCATCCACCTTTGGATGGGTCATTTCTTACTCCTGAGGGTAATAAAATCTTCGCTTCATTCCTTAATGCAACCGGAGCAAAATTATGAAAAAAGTTAATCGTGAATATTCAATTTTTCCGATGAAAATAAAAATTAGCGCATTGAAGAAAACGGATCCGCTGCCTACGACGTTCTATTTTTGGAATTAGATCAATCCAGAAAAGGAAAGTGCCACTTTATGTGTTTGCAGCTACCATCCTGGTTTTGGAATAGCAGAGCCAATGGGATAGTCAGAACCGTGTTGTATGTAAACACCTATTAGCCTAGTAACGGCATAGTTACTAGGGTAGTAGGTACTTACCGGACATCGTTGTTTCAATGCATATCTGGAAAGAATTAAGAAGACAAATAGTGCAGCATGCGCGCATTGCTGTCATTGCCTCGATGATGCGAGACATTATCATTAATCAGCCTTTCTTGTCCACTGCTGAACGTAGGCCTCCCCAATCTTTTTCCATTCGGCACGATCTTGTGCTATTGATTTCCAGTTCCCCGCAACTCTCTTTTCTCGTCCACCTGGTTGGAGGTCTTCCTCTGCTTCTGTTGATATCTCTAGGTCTCCAATCTAGGATCTTCTTTGTCCATCTGTCATCTTGAAGTTTAGCCACATGACCAGTCCAGTTCCATTTAAGATGAGCAATTCTTTCGATGAAGTCACATATTTTTGTTTGTTCTCGAATCCACTGATTTGTTTTTCGAACAACTAAACTAATTCCTAGTATTGATCTCTCAGATCGATCTCTGGGCAACTCTGCTGCAGCAGAATCATGGAGTTGCTACCTTTTCGGTGATGCTAAACAGTGAAGATAGCTGGGCAGTCGTATCTTTCTACATTACAAAATCTATGAAGAAAAATAGAGAAATTGAAGAGGCTGAAATGGCCCAGAGGCTACAAACCAGTACATTGGCGGAAAAAAGAGCCCCGGAACCCCTAGTCTCGTAAGAGAATGGGGTATGTAAGGTGGTAAACAAATATCGCGGGAGCCCGAACAGAGTGAATATAGACACCACCCCGAAGGGTAATGCAAAAACGGTTCCAGGGTGGCCGTGCCAGAGTCAGGAGGGCTACTTATGGGCAGCAACCGCTACATCCAAAAAAAAAAAAAAAGTAGCAGCATAGTATAGTGAAAGGTCTAGCTACTAGACCTAGAAGCTATCCCGTTTATTAGCCTAATGTAAACCTGGAATTAATCATTTTACTTCACACTGAGTCCTCTGTAGAAACACCAAGAATAGGCTCCATCAAATAAACATATATAGATACCTATGTGTATCTTTGGAACATTTACATGTTTTCTTAAAAAAATAAAACATTACTTGTATTTAAATAATGTCTTTAGGTGTTTGTGATAAAATAAAAATGAGTGTTCAAATGAAATGAAAAGTGTTTAGTGTGTTGAATGAAATGTAAAGCAAATCCTCGTCATAACTCTCATACCTTTTTTTACTGATTTTACGGAAGAAATAAACTTTCCCTAAACAGTTAAAAAAGAGGAACTTTATTGTATAGGCAATTTAATCTTAAAGCAAGTTTTCTTTTCAAATAAAACTTTGTGATATTGTTGTGTAAAATTACACCAACTTGCTACATTCATCAATTTTTATTTAAATAATCAATTCACTGGATTGCATAATGTATCAATGTATCATTTAGATATTTCTAAAAATAATTAAAAACCATCAAAACAAGACAGTTGCGCAACCACAATTAGTTTTAATATAGCAATAAATGTTTAAATTTAACATGTGTAAATATCCTATACCGATATCCTAGTTTTAACATAAAATTGCATGTGGCTTTTTATAGTTTTGGAAATAAAATAATGCTAGTATGTAAAGGTGGACACTAGTCCCACAGTGTTTAGATTATTTAGAATGAAAACAAACATAAATGAAGTCTATAGAATTTTCCGTACAGTTCGATGATGTCTGGGAGAGCTTAGGTCTGTACTAAGATCTGTCAGTTGATTTAGGTGACGACAGGGTAGTGGGAAAGCAGTATATTTGAAATAGTGTTGGTAATTTGGAAGTATTTTCTTAATAAACATTGTCAACTAGCCGCAATCACGCGTATCACAATATACGGCCAAGAATAACAGTAAACTTAAATATAACAGTGACATTATTGTTTTGTTTGTAAATATACATACATTTTTGATATACTATTTTTAGAAACTTTTTCGATAACAAATTAATTGTATGACATCACCATTTTTTAATATCATTATTGTCAATAATTAGTGTTAATAACATTACATATTAAATCAACAACAGATCAAATTTTTTCATTAAGACAAATTCTTGAAATACGTTGGGAACATAACACCACCGTTCATAATATTTTTATTGATTTCAAGAAAGCCTACGAACAGCATAATAAATTTATCAAGATGACAATAGTATGTGTATCGGGATCCAGAAACAGAGTGAAAGTAGGTAACCTCTTGTCACAGCCTGTAGAAATTCACACTGGAGTCAAACAAGGAGACGACACCTTACCTTTGCTGTTTAACCTCGTGCTGGAGATGGTGTTACGAAAAGCCCAAGATACCAGCCACCGTGGTCTACAACTCAATGGGTACCATACGATTTTAGATTATGCAGATGGCCTGAATATTATTTCAAATAAGATTGAAAATGCAATACCTAAAGCCAGTTAGATATTGACATTGAAGCTCGTAATGTAGAACTCATCATTAATATTAAAAAAACCAAGTATCTCATTGTTAGTAGACACAGTCATCTGAACACGACCAACTTAAAAAATAATGGCAACATTTTTGAGAGAGTTTATACTTTCAAATACCTGGGCACCATGATAAATCAGGTGAATTTGATACAGCAGGAAATTAAGAACTGAATTAAAGCTGCTAATGCATCGTATTTTGCTCTTGGGCCCCTCTTAAAATCAAAACTTCTGCCTAAGAACACCAAGATCAAGTTATAACAAGTATGTCCCGTACTTATGTATGACTCTAAAACATTGACCTTAACAAAGCGAGATCGACAACATCTCATAGTTTTCGAAAATAAAATATTACGTATAATCTTTGGTCCCATTCAAATGGTGCCTGGAGATCCTGTAAGAAGAAAGATATCCGAGCGCTGTACTCAAGGCCAAGTATCACACAAGAACTGAGAGGTAAACGATTACAGTGGATAGGGCACGTGATGAGTATGAGGGCGGACAGAATGGTTAGGAATTTATATGAGGGAAGATTGAACACCCATTGAGCAGTAGGAAGACCTCGTAAACGATGGATAGATCACCTAATCGAAGATCCAACAAGTATTGGTATACAGGACACATTAAAAGACTTGACAATTAACAGATCAAAGTGGAAGACATATGTGAGTGAGGCCAAAAGTCAAGCCGACTGACAGTGACCAAAGAAGAAGAAGAACAATGCATATTAATAAATTTTCAAAATTACCTATTTTCTGTTCTTTAAAAAAATATATTTATGTCGTTATTATTTCCTATCCAGCAGTTATTACTTTCTTTTTAAGTTTTACTTGACAGATAGAAACTTCTCAGTTAAATACAATGATGCCCTATCAATTTACTATCCCATAACATCTGGTGTTCCCCAAGGTAGTGTACTTGGGCCATTCCTTTACCTACTTTATACTGCAAATATACCTGAGACAGACGACACTATGTCATCTAAAGTCATTTAAATCTTATAGACGATTGATACAATAAATGGCGAACTAAAGTAAATCAGGCTAAATCTGTCCAAGTCACGTTTACAACCAGATTTAATACTTGCTCACAAGTAACAATCAACGACATTCCAGTTCCCATAAAAACTGAAGTAAAATACCTTGGATTGCATTCTGATTGACGATTGAGCTAGAGTAAACACATACAAGCCAAACGTAAGCAGTTAGACATAAAATATCGCCAAATGTATTGGCTTCTTGGTTGAAACTCAAAATTATCAGTTTCAAATAAAATTTTGCTCTATAAGATCATACTCAAGCCCATAAGGTCGCATGAACTTCAATTATAGGGATGTGCTAAGCCGATCAGATTAAAAATAATACAGCGATTCCAATCAAAAGCGCTTCGAGCTTTGGTGAACGCACCTTGGTACGTCTCAAATAGAATGATCCAGGAAGACCTCAAAATCCCATTCATCTCGGAAGTAATTCATACAGTTGCCAACAAATACCATGACCGAGTCACTGAACATGAAAATGAACTTGTGGGAAATTTAATAAATGACCTTGACAACAGAAGGATAAAGAGACTTTGGCCAAATGACCTACCGCAAAACTTGAAGACAGTGATATATAAGGACAAACTTCACTGGATGTCTCCCTTACATGCCGACTATTTTCAACTAATTTACTTAATTCTCGCAATGAAGTAGATTGTAAATTTAAAAAAAAATGTATTTATTATTTAATAATGACAAAAAAAATCTTAGGATGGATTCGGAAACTTCTTAGAAGGTAACACATGAGCTTATAGAACTTCGAAAGATGTTTAACTGAAATGTTTGCAGAACATTAAAACCAATCATATCCAGAAGAAAATCAACAAAAACATCTGGCACATTTCATCATAAACTAAATATTATTTCAGACGGAACTTTTAAAACCCCCAATCTACGTAAGAATTTCGGTTTTATATAAAATTCTTAGAAATGTATATTTGTCTCCAAATTTTGTTTTGCGAGACTTACAATGGGTTTAGTCATATGTCACGTGCTCTATAAGATGATTTCTAACCAAACAAAATAAAAAATATAAAAAAACAAGAAGATTCTAATAAGATCTGACGTATCAATATAAAAACTAGTTGGTATACATAACACAACAGCATATGATCAGCAATTTTCCCTGTTACAGTAGCTATTTATTCCAATATTTAAATTCATATTACATCATAAACCAGAATTGAAATTATTTTGTAATACTTTGTTTTTATTGAGCACTAGAAACTTTATTTTGGATTGAATCCAATACAATGATAATAATAAAACGTAAACGATCTACTATTGCAACAATTTTAAAGTAAACTGTAGTCGTTATTGCAATCGTAAAATTGGTATTAAAACGAGTTTTATATAAGAACAATTTGATAAATACAAGTTAAATTAAATGCTGATCTAAACTAAAAAATTGATTGCGGTGTCGTTTAAATTTCAAGATGTGCTTCAAATGAGTATTTAAGTATTCGAGATAAAAAATTATTAACTCAATAAAAGCCAAATCTTAATTTATTGATGAATTTAAATTAAGATTATACATATTTATAAATCGTAATTATAATCAAGAATGCAGGCATATAAATTCGTAAATTGTATCATAAAGCTGAGAAACAACCTCTTCGAATCGGGTATTTAATGTAGCTAAGAACATCTTGTCAATCTTAGCAATGTCCTATGCCGAGACTGGGAAATCTATGCCAATGATGGCACGCGAGAACATTTTGTTCCACCGCAAGGGTTTTGAAAACGAAATTGTTTTAATTTAATATTAGCATATGTAATTAAAAAGAAAAAAATTGCACGATATTTTTAATTTAAATAGTAAATAAATTGTAAACAATATTGGACCGTGTCAGAAGCTACTGAAAAGAAAGTCCAAACTTTTGAAATATGAATCTACAGACGTATACTCAGGATCTTCTAGATAGACCGAGTCAGCAACGTTGAAGTCATCGGGAGAACGCTTCCAATCTTAGACAAAATAAACTAGAATATCTTGGACATGTAGTGAGTTGAAAAATTCTAGACTGGCCAATGCATCGGTATGATGATTTGAAAAGAAGCGATGGGAAGGTTAGCTAAGATCCGTACAGGTGAAAATCGGTTAACTAGAAATGGGAATTTACTCGTGTCGGTTTTAAGATTTTTGCGAATATTTCACAACAGAGAAATATTTCAAAAAAATGTATTTAACAAAATTTGCTATATAAGCAATAAATAACAACTTTTATTTGAGACAATTTTTGATAAAGCAGCATAAATTAAACAAGTACTTTGTGATGGCGGTCGGTCCTGTGGTGGCCACAGCTGATTTTTTCTTTTCTTTTCAGAAATAGACAACAGTCTATTATATACTTTTGTTAATTCTGTAGTTTGTCCAATAATAATGAAAATAAAATAAAATTAATCCAAACCCGGAAAACGTAACAAATATAACTTTAATATAGTTAAAGAAATCTAAACTTTAAAACCTAAAATAAAATTTTACTGTTTTTCTCATTGAAAAAATTTACCGAGTGAATATTTTTCGATATCAAAATATTTGACGTCAGTGTATATAATAACTTTACGTAAATTTTTTAGTGGCAAAAAATTGTATTCAGCAATATTGATTGACGCTGCGTTAGGCAGGGCAAGTTCAAGGCAGCCTCTTATGTATATATGATACATATCGATAAGCTTCAGTAAACGCACACGTTGTTAAAATTCCATTTTTCTTATTTAATGCGATTTTGTCACAAAAAACATGCAATCATGTCGTGGGGAAATAATTCTTCGTAGGGAAGAAAATGTTATATAAAATAAAAAGATTGTTTTTTGTTATTAAAGATTATAAATGTTAAAAATACAGGTACACAATCTCTTATCCAAAACCCTTGGAACTCTTTTTGGAATGAGTAATTTTTCAGATTTCGAAATGGTAGTACATATATTTTTATACAACATACAGGCTATATGAATATAGAGGGAATACGATTTTTCTCGAAAGGGCGACGTGTGAGGAAGTAATATTACCAAACTTGACCCAAAGAATCGATTGGTAGTACTGAAATTTTCCGGACTAAACCGAAAGTACAGGATATCAAGGACAAATTTGATTTTTTATATGGGAACGTATGACTAACTGAGTATTTTTGGACAGAGTTTTGAAAAGAAACAACTTTTACTTAAACATTTTTTAATTTTTTATGGTTTTCGAAAAATTGTATTCTTTATTATGACACAAAGTAAAATATTTTTATTTACAAGTGTGCAAAGTATATTCAGTTTTGATTTAAACACTATCGCATCCTTAATCACTGCAAAAAAAAAATAATAACAATAATAACAATGGTGAAAAATATTTCATTTTCAAGTCATACCTACTTCAAAGTGAAATGTATTTATTTTTATTATGTTCCAAGCAACAAATAGAACAAAAGTAAAGATGCGAAATCAAATTGTAAACAAAAATACTTTCCAGTCTTTATAAAGAATACACTTTTTCGTAAACCGTAAAATTTATTTAAAAAATGATTGAGTCAAAGTTGTTTCTTTTCAAAAGCTCTATCCAAAGAAACCCGATACGACATCGTTCCCATTTAAAAAATCAAAATTATCCTTACTCCCGGCTTGTTCCAGAAAATTTCAATACTACCATTTGATTCTTTGGGTAAACTTTGGTCATCGATGTTTTTCCTAACTGAAAATGCAACGTGTGAGCACGTCGATTTTCGAGAAAAATCGTATTCTCTATTTCGATACACCCTGTATAGTGGTATGCAGGTTAAACAGTCTACTGAAGTGTGTACAGTAGTAATTGTTACTTATTTAGACATATTTTTGCAGTGAACCTTGTAAATATTATACAGTGGTAAATAAAGTGTGAGAAAAAAATTATTAGCATACTTATATACATATTTTTAAGTAAAACGTTAAAAATAACTTGGCTCAAACTCAGCTAAACATCACGTACAGAAAAAAATTTCGGTTATCGGAGTTTTTCTGGTTTCAGAATTTCGGACATAAGACTTGTACTTGTATAAGAGCATGACATCTACAGAACTATTGTGGATGACAGGGAAAAAAGTGTGGATTGCCATGAGGATACCAAACGTTCGAAACGGATAAGGCAAGAGAAGAAGAAGAAACACTGTTTAATATTTAACAGTTAATAAATTTTGCATAAACGCATATCAAAATTTTCCTTAATGAATTCTCTTAAAATTAATTGAAATAAATAATGAACTATGTACTTACTTATTAAAACAGCAAATAATTATATTTAAAATTGCCACCGTGGAATATATTAATGTGCAAAATAAACTAAATAACTGAAGAATTTATAAAATTTCAACTGGTTTCTGAAACTACTTTTTTGGAAAAGGTGTTTCATACTTAGTAAAAAATCCAATAACCAACGATCGCTTTTTTGAAAACGATAAGAAAATTTATAAACTAAACAAACTCTTTTGAATTGCATATATGGAAATTGTATTTGTTATTTATTTAAATGAAGATATCAAAAAGGAATAAAAATTTAAATATGAATGCCTTTTATTGTCTTACGTGTTCCAAAAATATAGGATTACGAATTTTTAACATTCAAATATACGAAATATATAATATCCGGTTCTGTTTAAATAAATTAATATTGAGTTAACAAAAAAATTAACTTCTGAAGTTCTCGGTTCAGATAGGAACCAGAAGAACTAGTATGTATAGTCATGGCGCTAAGAATTCTGGTTTTTACAATTGTCTAGATCAGTATTTTTTTAACCTTTTTTAATTGATGGCATACTGAACAGGGTGCCAAGGTTCCTTGCGTACTGGTGACCAGTTGCCAAAGGCCAAGTATCTGACGACCACTAAATACAATAACATGATTCCGCACATGGCCGCTGGAACTGTGGTTTCCAGCGACTGCAAAAGTACGGGCGATGCAAAGGAAGCCAGTCAGTCTCAACGACTAATGAGATGCGTGTAATCAAATAGACGTTTTCAGATTACAGACGACCACTGCGAAGACTATACAGTTCGACATATATGTCGTGACAAAGAGACACCCTGCACGTGTAATTAGTAATGGGGATTCTAAGCTTTGACGAATTGCATTCTTTCGTAGACAAACATCTATAGTCAAATGCAAAAACACATACTGACAATTTATATTATTCTAATAGACGGAAGAACGTCTCTCTATTATTACGTAGCATATGAAACGTTGTTTACAATACTACTTGAAACAACATGAGTTTGGAAAAAGACGCTGGAGCGTGGGACGGGGGGAACTCTAGCCAATGAACAAGTAGATAAAATGATCGCCAAGTAGATTACTGACATACTAAAGCAAGGTGTGTTTCTACAGTTTTGATGTTCGAGTGTGATCATCATCATCAAGCCTTGTCCATCATCTGGTGATTTTGGACTGCCTCTAAAAAAAACATAGGCTGTCAATAAAATTTCTCCATCTAACTCGTCTATCTGCCATAGGCTTCAAGTCGATGATGTTATTATAGAGTCTTTTGTCTTGGTTTTGAGAGCTCCATGCATTTATTTCTAGCAGGGTTGAGCGACGCCAGGTTTGAGTGTGGTATTTAAGTTTGTATACCTAACTACTATATATAATACACAAGTGTTAGAATGTGAACTAATACGAGGGTTACCTTTAAAGTTTTTACTAAACTAAAAAAGAAAAAAAAATTTTGATGACATCTGGTAAAAAAATTGTTGTATACCATTCAGCATTACCTGTTCTCCGATCCTCTAAAGGGATGGTTGCGATATGTCCAGTACAACCAAAGAAACAAGTGATCATTTTCTTGGAAGTGCATCGCGAACGAACAACTTTTGTGGGTTTCGGTTCATCTTGGAAGATCCAAACAGTAGATTGCTTACTTTCCGGTTCATATGAATAAATCCAAGTTTCGTTACTTGTAACGATGTTGTATGATGTTGCAGTGCATGTATGATGTACGATGTTGCAGTGCCTAAATTGAATTTTTTTGCATTCTCTTACACCGATCAATACGAGCCTTTTTTTTAACTTTGGTTAAATTATGCAGAATCCATCGGGAACAGATCTTTTTCACAGCTAAATGTTTATGCAAAATCAAATGTATTGTAGTCTGCGATATGCCAAAGGATGCTTCTATCTCACGGTAAGTCACATGCCGATCTTCTTCAATCATTTTGCGCACAGCATCAATGTTTTTTTGAATCACAACCGATTTTGGTCGCACTTCACGAGATTCATCACTGACGGACGCACGACCAAGACGAAATTCTGCAAACCAATTGTAAACAGTCTTTTCTGATGGTGCTTCATTACCAAAAGTTGAACCAAGTGAATCTATGCATTGCTGTTGAATTAGGCCTTTACTAAAATCGTAAAAAATCATCCAACGAAAACCTTCACGAGTAATATCCATTTTTTCACAAACTTGTTTTTTTAATGCTCACTGTCAACAAACTACTCGGTCAATTTATAAGCTGCCACTGATTTCACACTAACAAATGTCAAATTTTACGAATATAGTAATTACACATTTTAATATTGCCATCTAGAGGTTGTTTGTAAAAACATAAAAGGTAACCCTCGTAATTGTTACTTTGCTGTTTTATGTATTTATTACTGTACAAAGACCGTCCTGTCATAAGATATGTCTTTGCCAAACAATATATTTGTAAAATTTTCGCAATGAGTTTTGACGCAGAGATTTATTTCTAAGATCGAATCTCTCAAAGGCATTTGAGATTTGTCCTATAAGGAGTAGGTACTCGAATCGTGATATATTATCATTTATTAATCAATTAATTAATCAAGTGTTATTAATTAATTAATCAGTGATTATTGATTATTTATATAGACATGGCTCTTCGATCAGATCCATCTTAAATATCGAGATACAGAAAATAGAATTACAAAAACCACAATAAAAAAAAAAAAGCGAAAAAAAAAAAAACTCAACAGAAGTAAACTAACAAATGACAGCTGCATCATATTATGCCCTACCCTCTTTTATTACGAAGCGCGCAGTAACGTTTTTTTGTTTTAAACCTCGTAAAATTAATGGTGCCAATAACAATATTTGCCCAATAACAATTTTTTCAAAGGACAAAACATTTAATAAAAATTATTATAACTACTAAATTACGTTAATTTTTGCTAATTAATAATTACTCAAAACACAAATTAATATAATTATAAGCACGTTAATTGCCCATATTACAAACATGCCATTCTTTTAAGAATAAGTATTCTTCGCAATTCTCATGATTATTTATGTCAATTACTATAACTGGTTTACATCCTGCGTTTAGATCAACTAGCTAAAAAATGAGACAGTTTTTTTGCCAAAAATATAAAACTGTTATCACAGGTCAGTAACTTTTAAGTAAAAAACTTTGGCCTTTAATAAACTTTTCTAAGAAATAACATTAATTCTGTTATTACCGTAACTATGCTAATAAATGTTTGTGTGTAAATTTTTTACTTATAAATATTTCAGTTCCATGTTCATGATTTGATGAAATTCACTAAGCATTTTGAGAAGTTATAAATATGTACATATATGAATGATTATAAACATACATGTATGTTTGTTACTAAGTACTTTCTGAATAAGTTTATAGTTCTACGTTTACTACTTCGTCCCCATTTCACACTAATAGTAACTTTAAGGGTTATCCCAAAAGTAGATTGAACCCTTTTTATAATCCTTGCGCTAGATACATTAACAATAGCCCCTTTAGAGACATAACTGGTTACGGAATATAAATGAAAAACACTCCCTCAACCGACCTAATATAGGCGTTTACTTTTAGTCAGTCAGATCAATCCGAGCGATCCAAGTGCTCCCGAGCCGTTCGTAAAGTCAATCGGAGCGTACATATTAGCTTATTTTTAGTCCATCCGATTGATCCGTCAGAGCGCTCCGAGCATTTCTAAACAATTCGATGACTAGCAGGTTTGTTTGGATTAATGATCACTGGTGGTGGAGGATATCGCAAGTAAATTGAATCTTATAGCCAACTGGAAAGTGATGTAAACATAAGGTTCGTTCGTTTGTCTGCTTAGATCACATTAGAGCAAGTCTAGCAACATTTTAGGCGTTCGTTTGTGTAAGAATAGTTGAAATAATAGTATTCGTTTGTCCAGAGCAACTAACGCTAGATCACATCGAGCAAGCTAAACTTGCTCGGTCTCAAGAGATGGAGCAGGCAGAATAGAGCAAGAAATATAACCTCTAAATAAAGAAGTTTTTTGACAAGTGTTATTATTAACCATACAAAATAGGGAAATATTAAAGGATCTAGCTCTAGCGAACAAATAAAAAAATAACCAATAAACACAAAAAATATACTGGTCTTCTTTTTAGATAGTATTACATACGAAATTGCAGTAGGAAATGTTCAGGTGGAGAACAAGGCATTAATAAAAATAAACAACAATTATATTTTCTTTGGCAAATAGCCGGTCGTTTAGAAGATCAGACAGCACAGCTCAAACTTGCTCTTGCAGTCACACGATCATGATCTAACTGCTCGACTTAAGCAATCTAGATCACACAAACGAACAAACCTCAAACTTAACAAAATGGACGAAATAAGTGCCGTTTGTGATAGCACTCTATTATTGGTAATTAATAAACTCATATTTATAAACCAAAACGCGGTAATCAGAGATTTGAAAGTTGCATTTAGAGCCACCGCCACCAGGCGTCACTATGTTCATTATTGTTCCCATTCGATTTATTCTGATTCTATGAGCCAAACAAAATATGATACAATCGTAAACTTATCAAACACTTTAGCATTACTGTAACGTAAGGAGGCTATTTTAAATGTTCAAAATGTAATAAGAACTAAAAAATGAAAAGGTACAGAGCTTTGTGTATTCATTTTGCAAGAATAAGTTCACGTTCATAAGTTCAATTGATGCATAAATTCACAGTGTTTCTGGTTTCCAAGGGAAGAAGCTTTGGAAAGAATTCTTGCATATCAAGTCAATAAATGATTTTATTTTATGAATTAACAAATTGTTTTTATTTATTTTATTGTAATCAAAATCTATATTTATAAAATTGGAGGCTATCTGTTTTTTTTTTTTTTGTCTCATATTTGGTTTCCATGCGTTTCGGATGATTATAAGACGATATCCGCAAAATAATAAATTTCTGTCTGTATGTCTGTCCGAGATTCACACAAAAACGGCTAGAAATTTTTAAAGGATTTTGGGACCTAACCGATACTAGAGTAACTTTCCGACACTGGATCATTGGTAACAGCGGTAATGCTCGTAGAAAATGTATCATTGACAAACATTACTCGCTAATTTGAAACATTTTTTGTAGTCGACAACAACTGTCTCTGTTCGGAGGAGCAGCCATGTCTCAATTAAGTATGATTTGGGTATATCATAATAACTGTTAAAATATAAAAATCTTTCTCGCCAACAGTCTGATTATTTCTTTTTCTCCAAAGCAATAAAAAAAGATTGAAGCAATCGAAATGCACTGTTGAGGGAAAATGCTTCAAATACCTTGGACAGCAAAACATACAAATGTTTCGGTCCTCGTAGAAAGAACAGACGATGAGATTATCCTCACTATATAACTTAATCCTTTCTCCCGATTCTTATCGATTCCTGTATCACATCTAGAGAAGGCTTCGAAAACTGGAGACGCCAACTGTTCAAGGTAAAATTGACGAAAAAGAAGACGCAGTAGAAGTCAGTAGCGCTGCCTCGTTATCAGCTATAAGATAGCGAAAAATGGAGGTTGCTTAAAAGTGAACGAGTTCCCTTATATCAAAGTGATTGATTGCCTTTCATCTATTTGATGACATAATTGAAGATGATACAATTGCGAAAGACTGCCCGTCCTTAATAACTCTTGTGGACTTTAATTTACAGTTCCATAAAAATATAAAGCCATATTTATTTTACGTCCAAAACGTTATAAAATTGCAGTATATCATTATTTATTTTAAAAAGCATCTGAAGCAATACGATGAACATAATTCCATCCTTAGAGTGAATCGATAAAAATAAAATGACTATATTATATTTTCTGTAATGGAAGTAACACATTACTTTATAAAATATAGTGTATTTACCCCGGGGGAGTAATTACCGTCACGTAGGCGCACCCTTTGACCAGTTCTCTTAAGTACCTCTGACCTAAATGTTTTTATAACACCGATAAAAAATAAAAAAACTTCAGAAGTGGATATACTACATGAGAAAAACATCTTGAAAAACACGACAAAAAAAGTTTTGAATTAACTTGCTGGAAATTAAAGGAAAACAACAAGTTTAACGTCTTATACATTTTGATGTATGAAGTAAACTTCTTTGGAAGTTACGTAAAGTTTCGTAACATTAATAGCATTGTCAAATTTAAGAGACTATAAAGGAAAGTCGTTTCTCTTCTTCTATGGTTTCTTCTAGCTAGAAGAGCTGTGAACTATGATTTTCTTATCGATATTTTCTTAGTTATATTTTATCAACAACTGCGATGTTTTGCTTCTCTTATGAATTCTATGATGAAGCAACCATTTACCTCTTTAATCTCATCTCTCTTCCGTAGTACAGCGACCATGAGACTCTTCTTCTATCAAGTTTTCCTTACAGAATGAACCTCTCTAAATTGTCACTGCTTCGTTGTTGGACATGGTCAAATAAAGTAGCTATTCTGTAAAGTACTATCGTTGATAGCCTTGTGGTTTCTTTAATATCCTTAAGGTAATTGAGGTATTTTTTCTCCTTTCTTTCTATCATACTCTTAGCAGCCTTCGACAGAACCAATGTTAAGTCGGTTATTAGTCGGTCACCATGGAAAAACGGTTAACGTAGCGACACATAAACTTTTAGACGAGGGGGCTCAGGTTCGAATCCCAGTGATAACATGAATGTTTGTGTGTCATTTTAAGATTTATTTTGTATAATAAATAAAAATGAATGCGTAGCTGGCTAATATGATCGAAAAACTTTGTCAAAAAAATAATATAAAAAGGACGGTTATTGTGAGATTTATCCATCATTATAACTTTGGTATTGGTATGATTAATATGAAGACCATATTTCTGATTATGTTATATTTCTGAATCTCAGGCTTTTACTATTCTTTCAAAAAGTTTTTCACGGCTAGAAGCAAATAACCTTATAACATCACTATTATTATAATAAAATCACTTATTTTAGTCAGGAACGGAGGGGGGGATATTTGATAAGTCAATGACTTATCAAATACAATATCAATGACAATAAGAAATGGCGCTCAGATCACAAGTTTGATATTATTTCTGACATTTAGAATTCCTTGTACACATACACACTAAGTTTCAAGTAGATTTGTGAAATAGAATTTAGGAATAAATAATCTATCGGTAAGATGGATGCCTTCTGTTCACAGTGGATCAAAAATGGAATTGTATGACCATTACGAAGCAATGTTTGGACATGTATGTATTGCAATTCAAGAGTTTTTGCGGCGTTTGAATATATATGAATACACCTGAAATGAAGGAACGGGCAAAACAGTAGATTTTTCCTAGCGAACGTGCTCCAAAGAAGGAAAAAAAGGTTATTCTACGATTCGCAAGGCATAATCGTCACCGGCTGTCTGGAAAACGGAAAAACGATCACAGGACAAAATTCTGCCGCTTCAATTACACAATGAATTGATGAAAGGTAGTGCCATTTGGCTAAGAAAAAAGTTCTGTTTCACCATTACAATGCATCAGCTCACTTGTCCGTAATTACAACTGCCAAATTGGTCCAATTTCAATACGAGCTGGTCCCTCATCCACCCTAGTCTTCCGATTTGTCCCCCTGTGACTTATTTCTCTTCTTTTTCCAAACATGAAGAAATATTTCACTAGAAAAAGACTTGTATCAAATGAGATCAGCACTGAAACAAACGCTGATTTGTTGTAGTGTAATTTTTGGAAGGCTTAAAGAAGTTGGAATATCATTGGGCAAAATTTATTGAGTTAAAAAGATACCATATTGAAAATTAAGTCGCATTTTGGTAAAAAGAGTTCTTTTTTCGAAATCACCGACCTATCGACACACGTATTTAGTGTTTATTTTACGCCTTCAACATCATAAACGGATAATTTAATAAAAAGTCAGTGGGCAAAACAGTGGGCTGATATCTAATACAGCGACTGTCAGATAATCAGCCATTCCACAATAGCCCACAAATTTAAACCTCTGTTTATCTACTAACTAATCTAACCAAACTAACGTAATCTGCCCTATGTGCCACCTAATCGATAGTCATCTTAAACGAGCCTAGTAACGGTCCTGATTTAGAGGCATATTTTTGATTTATGTTATTCGAACAAAACAAAACCACAAAGTTCGAAACAAAGGAATTAAATGAATTATATGAAAACATGTGTTTCATTATGACAGATGTATTAAAATACAATGCCAAAAACATACAAAATTCTATTTTTAAAAGCAGTAAATTAGAAGATTTCAACCTGATAAGAGTTGAACGTTTGGAAATTCTTTATCTTTTATTTTATTTTATTTTTAGAACACCTAATCATAGGTGGCTGCGCTGAAAATACCATTTAGTTGTTCTATTTTTACGCAATGTCATAAAAATACACGAAACATTAAACGTAGGTAGAAGGAAAAGTAATTACTTTTGTGTTTGCGTAAACGATGAGAAAATTCAAGAGACAAAAATAAAATAAGCAATCTTGCAATTTCCTGTTTTTCTGGACGCAGGCGTCGTGTAAGGAAAGCGGAAAACTCTAGTGTATTATTGAAATAAATGGGATTCTTATGTAGGCTGAAATACCAAGGATATGCTCATAACAAGACTTGAACTGACTTGAAAAGGATGAGATCAAATTAGATTACTTAAATTGTTTTATTACATAAAAGCTATTATTTCACATTCTGAATGATCTTTTTTAAGGTGGATGTATATTGAACGAAAAATAATAATAAAAATATAATAAATAATATAGTAATATTAAAACAGATTTAATAACATATTACACATTAAAATATATACTCATCAAAATGTCTGGAGATATTTGATGAGTTTGGGAAAGGAATATTTGTTATTTTACAAAGCGTCATTGACGAAGTAGCACAGAGAATGAAAGACATAAAAGATCAAGAAAGACAGGAAAAAATTAAAGAATCCAGATACAACAATATGTATGCCAAAATTTGGACAATACAAGTACCTAATGGAAAAAGGAAATAGAGATAAGAAACTAACGGTAGCAAGATTTAGATATAGAAACGAGGAGAGACACAACCAATTCTGGAGAGAAGATGAAGAAATAGTATGTAGGATGTGTCGGAGAGAAAGGGAAACCATCGAGCACCTACTCCACAATTGTGACGAAGTCCGACCCAGAGAAGGAACACGAGATTTAAAAGACACAGGATCAGGATGGAGATGGATGAATGAAATTTCGCAGCGAAAAACGTTCATTCAACAAACACACAGCGGCGGAAAAAAGTAGAAAGAAATGAAATTTAAATATAGCACATAGTGTAATGTACTAAAAAAATTTAAAATTCAAGCCGGAAATTCAAGTCAGAATTTAATAAATTTTATTATTATATATTATTTTATTAAGATTTCGTTAATTGTGTGTAGGCAGGGACACCGCGTTTGTGTCGGCCGCTCATGTGTTAATAATATTCGTAGGACCGCCCTTTGCTTAAGTTGAGAACAAATACCGCAGGTGTTGGTGAAAGTTTGCACATCTGCACGATTTGTATTCGATTTTAGTGAAGGTGGTCTTGTTATTGTTTGAACACGGGCAGTTGACGTACGCGTATGCTTTTCGGAGTTTTTATGGAGTGACAAATAAAAATTCCTTTTTTTTATTTGGGGCATTCTGATGAGTGTATTCGTTTCCTCTCTTTAAATTATTTATTTTGTAGTTAAAGTGCATAATTGCATATCGGAGACATAAATCGAGGTATAAACACATGTTTACATTATTTGCGGTAGTATATTTCATATGAAATAAATTAAAACAATTTTTTTCACATAACTGAAAGACTACAAAGGGATGTCCAAATCGTTGGGCTACTGAAGAGCATCGGGTGTTAATGTGTTTATGTCGTCTGTGTTCCCGTGAAAGCTGTAGATACGACAAGAGGATATAAAGTGTTCTATAATTTGGGAGGGGTGGTTGTTTAGCAGGTGGCACTTGTTTAGGAGGCTAGCACTGGATACGGTCAGTTCGTAGATGATTCAGTTTCGTCCAAAGATATCTTGGCAAGTGAAAACCAGTTGCTTTTGCTGTAGGCTCAATGGTAAATGGTAGTTTCTAATTGAATTTCTGCCATTCTTCAGCCCAAGCTTCTTCCAGATTGAAGCTATCTTTGAGATGTATTAAGGGGGCTGTATGGGATTTTAGCCTAGTCTGAGGTTGACTTGCCCAAAATCTTATGGATCGGTAGGTCAGTGTTTTGGTTCAAATTTGTTTTTAGCCTATGAAGAGTTTGACGATATAGGTGTGGTATAGTGATTTAGCTTATTACTTGCAGTAACTCTTTGAGATTAATTGTGTATCAATTTTATTTACGTGCTTGCTGTTAAAACAAATGGGTGCGCCATATTCCACAGTGGAACAGACTAATGAAAGGCTCGCTATCGTTAAGGTGTTTGCTGAAGCTCCCCAGGAAGTACCAGTCAACTTATGAATTACATTGTTACTTGTACGGATCTTTCCAGCGGTAGTTTCAATATGCTTTTTGAACGTTAGAAATCTGTCTAAATGGTTTGCAGTAATTCTGCCGATCGTTTACAAATACAATTATCATCTCCGACTGTATCGGCGCTCTGGCAAAATAATGGCTCGGTCGAAAAAACAAGACATTCGTGCTATCTCTTATTCTAGTCAAAATTAATGTTCTTGTCGCTATCCAAAAGTTATTTCTGTTATTCATGAATGAATATGGCAGTTGTGTATATGTATTGTTTACTTGGCGTTCTTTTTCATATTTACCTCCTAGGTAAATGACGTAACTGTTGAAATCAGTAAAAGTAGTCAGTAAAATAGTAAATCTGTAAAAACAGTATCAATTGAAATAAATTAATACTTAATTAGAACCAATCGAGTAATTGTATATTTATTTATTACATTATTATGCATCACCGTCAAATTTCGGTTATTTCTGTTGACAAAACTTATTTTTTGACGATTTTGGTTTTCGAGTAGTCCAGTTTCTAGGTTTTGATTTGTCCTTTTCTTAATTTTAATAAGGACGAGTTGATAAGGAAGGATAATATCCTGTCCTGGATTCCAAGTCGGGACCTTTGCCACAAACATTAATAAAACTGAGTAATTACAAAACTTGAGAATATTAGTAAGTAGGATATTTTAATTCTGAAAATTTCTTATTCTTCCATGGCTCCGTGGTAAAACAATAGCCTATTGAGAAAAAGGGTGCGGGTTTAAATCCAGCTGTCCACTTCAGAATAATCACCTTCAGCTCAGAACTTAACATAGCATCGAGTAATTGCTACTTACAAATCAAATAAAAATTGTAATCAACATCTGATCGGTTTCAATGACCTTTCCAAGTACCTTCGTTAAGTGCATTCGTTAAATTTAATCATGACCAGATGATAAAACTGTATTTTAATTATCAAAGCAATATAGGAAATCATGGATAGATACGTAATATAAAACTACTGCTGTAAAGAGAGTCTTAAAATTTTTATGAAGTTAGATTCTTCTGATCTATTTGAGATTCTGAATATTGAAGCATCAGCTAAAATATAATGTTAGATCTTAAAAATATCAGCAAAAATGAGATGTTGTTGCTTTTGATTTGAAAACATTATTTCCTCTGATATGCTTTATGCGTCGTATATTTTATGGTTAGAAAGCCATTAAAATTGAAAAAAGAAACATATTAATTTATGAAGTTTTGATAACTATAACTATTCCACTATGATTTTTACCGATATACATTTTATGGCCTATTCAAAAAAAGTATTTAATGATAAGCAATCTTTTATGTGGTTGAATGGCGTTCACTCATTAAGTTATCTAAATATTTTCCCCAACGCAAAAAAATTCAACCAATGCATTTTACCCACACGTATACGGCATAAACTTGGATGCTCACCAAACGTACAATAACATTTTGAGTTACTAAAAGAGCTTTGGAGAGATATATGAGGTTTGATAAAAAAAGGGTTAATGTTCCGTAAAATCCCACCAGCACCAACTGGTTAGAGAGTAAGTGCAAACTAGAATGAGATTTTGCCTTGGCGAAGCGCCACCCATTTCTTTCAAAGCATAACATTTACGATTCAGTCTTATATTTTCCAAAATTTGTATTCAAAACCGAAATACATAAACATTTATTTTATGTGTTTGTTAAGGTGTTGTTGTTTAGCTCGTATTAACGTATTTTTTTAAAAAAGTTTAATAATGAAATTTTAGTATGTATACGGTTGAATACACATTTAAATCATTTCAAGACTCAAAATCCATACACTAACCACTAGAGATCATAGTGAATGTACGTTATAAACGCATACTCAATGATACACAGTTTTAATTGGGAAAATGCGGGGGAAAATAAAGAAATGTGCACCTACATATAAATTGGATGATTAGGTTAGGTTTAGTTAGTAAAAATTTAAGACAAAAAATCTGAAACTTGATAGACGTATATAAACGAGTACCCGTAAGAAATTTTTACCTGTTTTGAATGAGATTTATAGTCCCAAGTACTCCGACGTACAGGGCCGCCGAGAGGACCTCTGGGGCCCCGGCAAGACACTTTCTTTGCGGCCACGCTACTCTGGCACGTATCCCGATGCCACGCCGTTCCTAGGGCTCTGCCCACATGATTCTGGGGCCCTGGGAATTTTCCCTTCTACCCTCCCTCTTGTCGGACCGGCCGACGTATCATTTTAGAAACGCGTATTTCTCTGCCAACTACAGATGCCTGAATGATTGCTAGTGGTTCCCCATTCTTACGGCCATGCCTTCTTGTTTGTAATGTTACAATATACTCTATTCTAAACTTACAGCCTAGTTCTAATTTAAGCTGGTGGGATAATACGGAACATTAACCAAAAAAGCACTTGGTTTTTGACATGCGCAACAGAACTGGCGCTTAAACAACAATGTAACCGTTAAATATTTGAGGAGTTTATTTCCAAAACGTCTCGTCCAATTTAAAAAATATATATTTTATTGTTTTATTGGCAACATTGTTGCCTCTTTGGAAAACACCATAATTTCTTTCCAAACCGTCCTAGAAACCTTAAATAAATGGCAAAATTCTCAACACTGTAGTGCGATACGAAAATTTAAAATATAAATTGAAAGATAAAGTTTTACGCCTTTTTCTTTCCAAATAAATTTATTAGCAGCCCTGATTTTAAATTTTTGACAAAATAGTGCAGGTTGTGCGAAAGGTTTTCATTTATGCTGCTTTCAGAACCGCGAAATTAGAAATTAGAATTAAAGTTAAATTAGTACTTAACATTAAATTTGTACGTAGAAATTAAGTAGTGTTCACAATATAAATTAAGAAATTAAGACACTGACAACGTTTTGTCGGTAAATTTGACTATCGGTAAATTCGATATTTGATAGCTGTTTATATTTGCTAATGAGGTTTTGAGTGTGTCATAGTTTTGAAAAAAATTAAAATCGAGGGAAAATTTATATCTATGCTCATAGAAATTAGAAAGATATGGATAAAAACAGAAAAATATGGTCATAGAAATTATCAAATTTTTTCAAATTTTCAGGTTGACAAATCCTTACTGCGCCTGCGTCAATTATAGATTAATGTAATGGTTTGTAGCTATAGTGCGTTCAAAGGTGAGTTTGCAGTATAGCTCTTATGGTAAATGGGAGCGGTGTTGCCAAATGTTGTAAAAGTGTCAAATGTGTCAATTATAATTATGTGAAAAACTCGTATGATTTACAAAAATCAACTCTTATAAAACTCAAAATAACACTCAACAAAAACAAATGGCCATTTGTAGAATACTGCGTCTTCACAGATCAGCGCGTTTTATAGCTGGCAACGTCGATAAGCAAGAAAAAGATAGCGTCATTGTGTAAACCCATTAGAGAGTATGAAAAAGAACTACTCCATATGCCCTGTACTGCAAACTCACATTTGAACGCACTATAGAAAACTCTTAATTTTAATTTATAAGCATACGTATTAATTTAGAAGATTGTTAACTATAACGTACAGTTACGTATTACATAACAAACATTTAAGTTAATTCTAAGTACTAATTCTAATTTTGAGGTTCTGAACGCAGAATTACTGCGTTAAACAAACTTATTGTTTGAATAACGCTGCTGTGCACTCTGTATTTGCGTTGCGTCACTCTGTATTTCATTTTTTATATTATTTGTTTCTTATATTTTGATTATTTGTTTTCTGGAACGTCTCTTGTCGCTTTTCTTTGTTTTCAGACCGCCTCTTGTCGGCACTTTTGCTCCGAAATGTCCCTTGTCCAAACTAATTTCGTAAATTATTCAACAAAGGTAAGTAATAAAATAACAGTCGAACGTTTCTGATCAGCATGTGTATCTAAAGAAATGATAAAAAAAAAGGAATTGGTATTAAATAATTTATAATTACATTAATGGTTTCTCGTGGTTGCTCTCAACTTTTGAAAAATGGATGAAGAGACGTTTTGGAAATATGCTCTTCATTTGTTCACTTGCTGCTCTAGGGCTGCCATGCAGATCGAAATGTTACATTCATTACTAATATAAATCCACTATTTGAAAGGTTTAGGCCTGGTATTTTCATCTTCGGTTAACTATTGGTTAGTGATAACCAGTTAGGTTAAATTTTATGCTGTGCATTGTTATGGTTAACCAGTAGTTAAATATTCGATCCTGAACCACTCCTTGAAAAGACCGGGCCTTAGTGTCATTATTTAATATTTAAACATTCAAAACACAATATAATATTTATTTTATGACACTAGTCCAAATATTTTATTACGATATTGATATTTATATTATTTATCATGATGGTGATTGATGATTTAATGCAACACATAATAAAATGATTTCATTTAATAGCCTTTTATCCAAAAGTGAGTGTCACACAGTTAAACTGTCAATAATTCAACATATTAAAATATTAGTTGTTTGGTTCTTAAATTTGTAAAACATGTAATATTCCATAGTTTAATTAAAGTTTTAAGATTTCATTGTACTTTGAACCAGTATAAACACGATTTCTTTTTTCTTAGCAAAATCAATTCAAGACAAAATTATTACAGGTATAAACTATAAAGAATTTTAATGGTCCCGTTACCTATACAATATTTACGAGAGTGTTAATAGAAATAGTTACAACACTACCTCAAAGCGTTACACAACGAGACAATAAATAATTTAAACACTAAAAACAATTCATGTAAATTGCTCATATCTAAAACGACACCCTCGGGACAAATATTATAAGCCATTCTTAAACTTCACACTCAAAGAATACAACTTCATACATTTATAACATTTATAAAGTCGGTCTGTAGTTTATTTATCCGACGACCACTGACAGTTTATTCTTAGAGCGCAGTAGTGCAGAAGCTCCAGTACATAAATCTGTCGTCAGTGGGCGTCACGGCGTCCGTTTCATAAACAAAACGCTTCTGGTATATCTCTATGGACACAACACATTTATGCAAACATAACTTTGCGAAATACTATTGCAATAAAGTCGCGAGATTCTCAAGTTTGGACAGGAAATTCTAGAGGCGGAATGCATTTACAAACTTTATGGAATAAAAATGTTTTCTGCGTATTATGTTCAGATTTATATGAAATAAAAAGTCTTGCACTTTTCCTGTTTAAATAAAATAAAATAAGAAAAAAAGTATATGCACACAAACAAGTATACATGTTTAATTGAGGTAAACTAACAAAGAGTGAAAACTTGCCTATATTTCTCAAATTATACATATTGCCAGTTCACATTGGGCACGAACCCAGGCCCCCCGGCTTAATGGAGGCCTCATAATGCCGAGGTCATCGTTTACACAGAAAAAAGAGGAGCTCAATTTTTAGTGCAATTTTAGTACAATTTTACTACTTATATTATAAAACCTTGCAGATGAATCGGCGAACTTGAGTATCTCAGCCTTACATACTCTAATAAAGCAGATAAATTAGAAGAAATTTTTCCGAATGTGGAAATTGCTACAAGAATATCCCTTTGCTTAATGGTCACCAATTGTAGTGGAGAGCGCTCATTTTTACGGCTAAAAAGAATAAAAAATTAATTACGAACGACTATGTTACAAGAACGACTCACTAATTTGTCAATCATGTGCAAAGAAATTGATATCCTTCAAAAATTAGACTTTGAGGACATAATAGAAGATTTTGCACAACAGAAATTCCGGAAGAAACCATCATCATTAACGTAAGTCCAATTCTCAAAATAGTAAGCACTTCACTTATATTTGATTTATATAAAGCTAACCATAATAACCAATAAAGTCACTAAATAAAAGGGACCTAAACTTTGTGTACCCAAGGGGGGCTTAAAACGGCTCTGCACATTGCTTTTACCATATATAATGAAAATTAAGTCAGTATTTATAATACAACAGTCACGATGGGTTCGAATACAAAATAATTAATAATGTTCAAAAATCTCAGATAATTATCTTCAGAAATGAAGGTAAAAGTTTGCACGAAATTGCAAAAATTGTGCGAAAACCTTTCACTACAGTTCGTTACGTTATAAAAAAATCATAATGAAACCAAAAGTATTGAAAATTTGCACCTTTCAAGTCATCTTAAAATCCCGGGTACCCACGAGGAACGATCAATCAATCAATTGGCTTTTACAACCCTTAGAGGGTTTTTGCTGCCTCTTCAACAAAGTTCTTCCATCTTCCGCGGTCACGCGCTAATCTTCTCCAATTATGGTCATTGATTCTTTGCAGGTCTTTGGGCACATTATCCATCCATTTCATTCGAGGTCTTTGTCATGGTCTGTTTGTACCTGGAACACTATCGAATACTATTCTCACTGGCATGTTGTTGGTCATTCTGATGAAAGTGTCAGATCCAACGTATTCTGAAACTTTTTATGAAACCAATCACATCCGGTTCATTATAAAGGTCGCGCAGCTCAACATTTCTTCTAATTCTCCATATTCCATCCTCTTGGACAGGACCGAAATTTTTCCGTAGAATCTTGCGTTCAAAGATTCTCAGCCGACGTTCTTGTTCTTCTGTAACTTTCCAGGATTCACTTCCATATGTGAGTATGGGTCGAAGAAGGGTCTTGTATAATCTTTTTTGTGTGTGCCAGGATAGCAAGCGTGATCTGAGCAGACTGTTAAGGGCATTGTAGGCTTTGTTTACAGGAAGGATTCTTAAAGTTATTTTTTCCGTGATGTAGCTGTTACTGTTCAAGGTGCTTTCGAGATATTTAAAGCCTGTTACGAATTCTATTTGCGGTTCTGCGATTGCAGGTGGGCATTCTTTCGAGGTGTTCTTGATGCCCTGAGGTACTTTGTCTTTTCTGTGTTTATCACAAGCCCTTCCGCTCCTGTTGTTTTCTTTAGTGAGTTATACGATTCGACTATTTTTCTTTCGGATGTGCTTTTTATGAGAAGATCATCTGCATAGCCCAGCACTTGGCCAATATTACTGGAAATGGCATCAGTTTTGCATGATCCTATTGTAATTTTGTAAGAGGTGCCAATTATTGTTACCGTGATCAGGTTTTTCTAGGACCTTAAAGTTTATCATCAATTGCCACACTGAGGGGTGTCTGATACTGTCATATACCATTTTGAAATCTACGAATATCTTGGGAAAATCAATTCCGTATGCCTTTTCCATCAACTGTTGAAGACATAAGATTTGATCGGTGGTTGATTTGCCCGCTCGGAAACTTGCTTGGTACTGACCCATATCTTTTTCTGCATATGATTGTAGCCTCCGTAACAATAAGTTTGACAATACCTTATGTGTAGTGTTAAGGCTGCGTATAACCCCAGAGGTTACCAATTTCTTATACCAAACTAACAATCTGAAATAAAATTAGAATCAATCTATACATCAAACTTTGCACCGAATTTAATTCTATCTAATAATATATTTTTCATTGTAGAAATATTTATTGTAAAAATATTATTGACATCAGCAACATTGTTCTCTAATTTTTTAAATCTATTTAAGGGTTTCAAATATCTTTTATATTTTTATAGTTTTGTGTAGAAATGTTCAAATAATACGTCAACTTTTTTTTCAACTTGATTACTTATAGTTTAGAACCCTCGTCGAAAAATATTATACTTGATGATAAGGAAATGCCACTTGGTACACGCAGTCTTCACAAAAATTAAATCATTTTTACCCGTAACACCTAGTTTGAGAACCGCGGCAGATTCAAGAAAGCGGCAAATATAGAATACTAAGTACAATAACTATAAGTAGTGTTCACAAGAGAACAAAATAGCTAAAAACCTTTTTATAGAATGAAGCTTTAGCTACAATTTGCCGCATCGTATGCAAATATGTGTCGATTAGTTTACAAGATGGCAAATATAATGCAATTTGCTTATTTACAATTACATAACAGTTTTTTCTACAATTTAAAATATGCTACTAGATAGATAAAAATTCGCTGCAAATTTTGATATATAGATTGTTATTAATTTCATTTCCGATTATTAGTTTTGTATAAGAAACTATTGAGAACTATAGGGTTGTGCGCCGCCTTAAGAAAGTTTATGCCTCTGTAGTTGATACAGACTGATTGATGTATCGCCTTTTTCATGTACGGGGTACATGAGGCCTATTTTCCAGGCTTCAGGGATTCTCTCTTGCCGCCAAATTAGGAGTATTCGTTCATAGATTTTCCTCCAAAGGTGTTGGTCTTCCAGCAGTAGGAATTCAGCTGGGATTTCATCTTCACCCGGAGCTTTATTGTGTTTTTTTAAAACAAGTAATCAGAGTCCATATTAAAAGTACTGAAGCAAAATCGACGAGATGGTACGCAAAAATTAGCAAGTGATATTGCAAATACAATACAAAAGACGATTTATACAAAAACTGTGCAACATTTATAAGAAAAATTGGATATCATGGAGGACCTGCTTGTAAAAAACATGTATAAACTGAACAAAAAGAATGGCACGGTTAAAGTTCGAGCAAAGCTATTTAAATAAACCTATTGAATATTGAAAACAGCTCATTTTCTTTGATGAGAGCAAGTCTAACTAACTCTCTGCAGATGGAACTGCCCTTACTTTAAACGCTTTAAAGCTATATCATAGAATGGGAGTTTTTATAAAAAGAGCAGGATCAGGCTGTAATCGAATAACTATCGAAAGGGACGATCGACTTGTATCTACATCACCAACATCGGCACAAAACAGCAAGTTCCGTCGCTTGGCTCAACTGCGTGGAGTATAGTGATTGTTGCAAGAACAGAAGCCCGGAGATTAAACTGCGATCCAAGAGGCCAGCTACAGAGCTGGAACTGTTCCCAGCTCTCAGTTTCTGAATAACACCCCTTCGTTTTTTCCAAAATCACGTCAACTGAACTGTCAGTAATTGGCGTTCGATTTTTATATAGATTTAGCTCAATGAAGACCTGGAAAACGATATACTGACTGTTTAATATCAACAAGAACTTTGTTTGTGTTTCCGTAATGTAAGGAAGTTGCCATATTGAAATTAAGTCAAGTTGAAGAGTTAGTTTTAGAAAGTAAGTGCAATGTTATCTTGTACTTAAAGACATATTATCGAGTTATTATCATTCTGGTGTTAAAGTTTCTGTAATACTCTTTTATGGTGTTATTCTGAACACAATTTGTTAACATAAGTAAATTGTGCACTGTAACTTTCAAGGTTGAACGAAACTCATCTTGTAACATGTACTATTATTATTATTACAATGTGTTCGTTACTTCTTTAATTGAAAGTAAAAAGTGAAAATGTAACAAAGGTTAATTTTGAACAGATGGTCTTGAATTTAATTCTAATAGTGACCTAGAGATTAAATATGTTGTAACATACTAATGGAGTATATGCATGATATAAACAAAAACAACTTATATTATACGAATCAAGTGTATCATGCGATATGGCGTTCAATTAAAATGACATTATGGAACTTATGTAGGATGAACAATGTTCACTTAAAAACTGCACTCTAATCAAATGACCAATGAGCAGAATTGAACAAATTTACCGCTATCTATTATGTGATGGAGCACATCCTATTTTATCTCAGGAAAATGCACTCCTACAAACTTATCAAATTGCATAAGCTAACGCTATTTGAAGTACTCACTAAACTGTGATTCTAATTGAATAATAATCTTATAATATTTGAAATGCAGGTTGCAATTCACGGATTATCTTTAACTATCTTAAACATTTATTATAACAAATTATCACCTTCGAAATACTGGCCTTCTGCGCCTATACATCACTGCCAGCGTCTTTTGCATTTCTGCAAACAAATTTTGAAGGCACTTTTGAAGGATTCGCTTTAAATTAGTCTCCGATTTTATAAATATTTTTAATTGTTTGAAAACGACATTCTCCCGTTTCGATTCTTCAGTTTTAGAAACAAAAAAGTCAGGTGAGTATGGTAGCTGCAGAACGAGAATAACCTTATTCTTTCCCAAAAATTGCTTAACTATAAGTGAAATGTTAGCTGGTGCTTTATCCTGATTGTCAACATTGGTCAAAACGTCTTGACAAGACCCATGCATTACAACATCTCTAACGGCAATCGTTGATTGGTACGGATTAATTTACTAAACTGGATAAGCTTTTCGTCTGTTTTAGAAATTGCTTGCCTATCCAATCTCATCATCTTTGATTGGATTTCTACCATCTACACGCAGTTTGACTCACAGCATTATCTTTAAAAGCTGTTTCCAAAAGTACTGTAAAAAAGTGATTCTGACGCTGTCATTCCAAGTTTGTGTGGCAACCATTCCAAAATTCATATTTATTTTACTCCATTCAGTACACAGATGCTTTATGAAGCAATGCAATTATTTCAATATTTAATTATATTTTTATTATTTCATTTCCCGCTACAAAACATCTGGAGAGTCACCTCGAAGGAACACGCCACTTATATTCAGGTAAATTTGAGCGATATATATATATCGCATATATATGTCTGACACGAATGGTCAACAGATAATTCGCTTCTTAGTTGTCAGCACCAACAGAACGTTTAGATTTCGCTATCAGTCATTTATGTGTTATTAAAAACTGACTCCCTCTTTATTCTGTCACATGCACCTTCAGCTGCGTTACGCCAAATTTGAAACAAATGTCACGCCCGATATCGTACTCTTCGATCTGGGTGTCTATTCTGTAGGCTTTTCGTCAATCGTTTTAGAGAATCCTGTTGAAAGTTCCGATTTTCAACACCTCGTCTTCGTATTCTGTAACTTATGGAAAGTGCACTTTTAAAAGTGTTGTGTCGCTTTTGAGAGGAGACCTAGGAACGTGTCCTCTTTGAAATGTGATATTGTTTTTTGATATTTGTACTTGTTGTTATATAAACTTTGTAACGTTGCTATGTACTTGTTGTATGTTTGAATATATAATAGTATATAGTAAATAATAATATATTTGTAGATTAGTGCGATTTATGGTGCAATTCTGTGGCAAATCTGTAAGCTTATAAACAAGATCTATAAGAAATTGTCCATAACAACACATAAAACAACTCCTTAGATGCGATCGTCTGTAGCTCAAAGATTTGCCACAGAATTACTTGCACCATTAAAATGTGTTTTATAAATGGAAATATGTTTTTTTCTTGTTTTTTACATAAAATATTTTATTTATGGAGCAGGGATATATATATATTATGAACTGTTAGATGGACACTGGAAGTGGAGAAGACAAGACGGCTCAGTAATTCACTGAGAATATCAGATTTTCTCTAAATATTTCTAATTCTGTGTTATTTAACTTATTTATATTAAACATAAAAAATAATTCTAATAAAGTTTAAGTAATCTAAATAAACTGTTAGACGGTTTTGTACTATTTCTCCAATGGTATGTGCAATTCTCTCTATTGATTCCAGTGACGATGTTATCTTACAGTCAATATTCGCGAAGGAATTCGATATTTCGAAATTATCTAATATACAAAGCTTAATGTATGTTTGTTTGTGTGTGGGAATATTAGGCTTCGTGTCATGTCGTAGGACTTCGTTAAATTGACCTGTTCTACCGGGAGTGTCGGGCTGCTATACGTTACACGTACCAGTTGATGACAGATCGTACGCAGTCTACGTCTATTGTTAAAACCCTACATAAAACTATTTTGATAAATTAAACGCTCTTAAATAAAATAACTAAAATCGAAGGTAACACATGTTGGCATTTAACCCCTCACTGAAATAATTTGAATTTTTTGATTTTGCAGCAATCATTTATTTTTCTTCTATTATTTACTAATATTTTATTTTTCTCCAGCTAGTTATTAATATGTTTTAAGATTTCTGGCATTTCTATTCAAAATAACCCCCTGTTAAAAGTCTATTCTGTCTGATCACAATGTATCAGAATTTCAAAAGGGCGCCACTTAATGCTGAATACAAAACAACATCACATAGGGGACAGTCTATGGGGACAGTGCAGGGTTCATAGGTGACAGGACAGTGTACAAATAACTGCCGGCAAGTTACAGAATCCCTCAGGTTCATATTAAAAATCACCGGGATAGAGAAATTCAAATTACAAAAACTGCTACATAATCCGAACGAAATAAGTTAGTCAAACAAACTCAAAGGTACGCAACTCATAGATGACAGCTGCATCATGGTCCTTATTTCCCATTTCACTTACTAGGTGTAGCACGAAGCTTACGTATATTTTTTTTTATATAACCTTGTAGAAACAGATCATTACAAATCGACCTGTATTTATATTCTCATTTTATTACACCAAATTTCGTTTTCTAAATAGAAACTCTAGCTGATATTTTCCAGGTAGACAGTTAAAGCAACCAGCATTTGATATAATAATCAGTTCAGTAACTGTGTATTGATGTTTAATGTTACTCAGTGCAAACTACATTACATTCTGGTTGTTATTAATGGTTGTAACATCACACCGTTATATAATCCTAGAAAGATGATGAACTCACGATAAAGCTACTAACGATTTGTTAAATGATGGTTAAACTAATAGGATCAGCCAACAGATTACTGTTATATTATCACAACGGGGCTGCTACTAAGGATTGCTTAGGTTAGGATTTTGTTAAGACTGCAGAGCTTGTAACATAGCCGAGAGATAAATAACTTTTTTTTTTGACGTGAATACGGCTTTAAATCAGACCAGTACTAAGTGGTCACTACAGAAAGTTGAGCGTTACGAAAAAATTGGCATCGAGCTGAGTCTAATAATTTTTATATTATCAAAGCGAATCAAACCAACCTAGTATCATTTGATAGCTGAGAGTTCAGAGATACACTGGAGATCGCGCGCCGCGGTAAGCAGGGTGAGAGGAGAGGTGCGATGTTTTGGGGACTTTCCGCTGCGCAAAGTTCAAATTGGCGTAGCTACCGAGGGTGCTGGCAGTGCGACAGCACCCCGGCGCGGCGCAGAATCAAAATTATAGGGCGCTGAATTGATGAAAAATTTCAAACTACTACAAGAAAAATATAGTACGGGTTTAACAAACGCATTTACACAGCAGATATTAAGTATTCGATCAGCATTGCTGCACAAAGTTAGATTATGTTCCAGTACAAGAGAATTTGCCAAAATATTTTTAATAGACTATAGCACAATTTTATCCAGTTTCGACGAAATGTGCACAGCTTTTATGCTGCTTTTAACTTTTCCTATAACATCTGCGTTAGCTGAGAGGTCATTTTCAAAGTTAAAAATTATAAAAATTATCTAAGAAGTATTATAGGACAAGAGCAGTTGAGTGACTTAACATTAATTAGTCTTTAAAACGATCGTGCAAGATCAATGAATTATGAAGATTTAATAGACATTTTTGCGGAAACTAAAAGTCGGAAAAAAAAACTGTGTTAAACACTAAATGTATACCTGTTGTAAGGCTTACCATGTTGCGTAGCAACGGCAACGAAAATTATTAGACAGTTGACAAATAGATATTCTGACATTTATTGATGTATCGATATTAGCTAATAAATAATTTCTAGTGAACTGATTGTATTAATCCACGCGACATAACAATACCTATAAATCTCTTGTTAAGTTTTTTAATATTATTTTTCGCTTATATATATATATATATATATATATTCTCTTTAAAGAGTTAAAATATTAATTAAAATCTGAAATGACGATATAAAACCGGTATTTTCAAAAGGTGGAAATATTTCAACTGAACTCCAAATATGTATTGCTTTACGTTATTTTATTAAAAGTTCATATCAACAAGATATAGATAACTAATTAATAACATGAATAATTAATTAAGTACCATTACATTTTTACTTATAATTCTTTTAAAATATTCATATTTATTGTTAAAAGAAATCGATAATAAAATCGTCATCAAACGTTGTCAAAGAAACAAGGTTATGTATGTGTTTTTACCGCGATAACAATACAAGCTAGTAACGCATCTTCCATCTCTTTTAACATGTTGTACAGTGCATATGTCTATCTCTTTTTAACGACAAAAGAAACCGTTGCCAAACGTACTTCTCTATTAGTTAAATCATCGTAGTATAGAGATTATGAACACTACTAACGTGAGCATCACACTTTCTTATTTTAACAAGTAACGCTTAATTGCAATATTTAGTAAAAGATTATGAACATGGCTCTATGTTTTTCAAGAAAACTGCTTCTTTTTTGAATTACGTAGGTAATCATGTAAAATGATAAAAACAAATTGTTGTGGCTTGGCATTATTTTGCCCAAACTCGATAATCTTGTTGGCTTTAATTTTATAGACTTATGTGTCTACGTGTGTCTAAGTTGTTATTATAAGTTAGTGTCCATTATACTGTAGCCAAAATATTGTTGTTAAATACATAAATACACTTTTTTTTAAACAAATCGTTTGAGTTATTATTTAGAGTCAAGACTGCCAAGTCAGTAAATTTTCATGAAATGTTTATAAAAATACTTACTTTTTTTTTATTTAATGGCCTTTGCTGCTGTGGCAATTAGCCAGGGCAATTTTAATTTGAGAAAATTTCCATGCCTGAACGGTATTCGAACCCGAGACCTTCGCAACGCAAAGCACATGTGTTACCACTATGCTACGCCGATCGGCAAATACTTACTTAATACTATAAAGTATGAGACAGTAATATTTTTAAAGTAATGCCATATTGCCATTCAGAACATACGAAACAAATAAGAAATTGGCAAACAAAGTTCATTTTGTTT
The DNA here is from genome assembly GCA_963971575.1 of Liopterus haemorrhoidalis. NCBI lineage: Eukaryota > Metazoa > Arthropoda > Insecta > Coleoptera > Dytiscidae > Liopterus > Liopterus haemorrhoidalis. Next base: position 140,707,216 of record OZ020611.1, read on the forward strand.
AATGTGATTAGATAAAACTGAAAATTTGATAAAATTTTCAAATTGTAATATCTCAAAAGAGTAAAAATATGCCTTCCATCACTCTCTTGTCCGATCCCCTCAATTTATATAGTACTCTACAAAAGCTCTTATATTCTTGTCCGGGTAGATGTTAATTTCTGAAATTTTTTGTTATACTATATGCTAGTAATCCAATAGATTAAATATGATGGTAAAATAAAAAATTTGACAACTAGAGTGGAGTTTACTGTACGAGTAAAATTAATAACAAATCCAAGAGATATTAAAGATGACAGACAGTTCTGTAATTTATTTCTCAGACAATACTTTCTTGACGAGCCTCCGAGGCAGGGAAGTAAACCATAATGGTATGTTAGGTGTTCATTATAAATCTAGTGCAAGCGAAAGGGATTACTACAGAAATAAAAGTGAATGGCGTTTTATACACACAATATGTTCTCTAGAATTTATTTACTTTATTATTAAATATATACAATCTTATACTCAGGGCCTAGACGTTCTTAGGTTATTAGCAATTTTAATTATGGAGGAAATTAAAGAACAAAAAAGGTTACCGACAATAGTTTATAGAAAGTAGTTATAACAGAATAGTTACTTTCTTTGGCAATGTAAACGACGAAGTAATATCAACCAAGAGAGATTAATTTTACAAGGGAAATTTGATAAGGGAAAATATCGTGGTCGATGTCATACTAGGTGAACAGGTCAGATTAATAATACAATTCTGTGGAAATTCTGTAAGCTACAGACGATCGCATCTAAGCAGTTGTTTTGTGTGTTGTTATGGACAGTTTATTACAGATTCTGTCTGTAAGTTTACAGATTTGCCCAAAATTGCACCATAAACAGCCGGTTGCTCTATTACAGAAACAATAAGTAGAACATCGGATCCGTTTGAAAGAAAGTAAAAACATTATAGGTAACAACTCTTCTGGCTAGAAAAAATCGATATAGAAAAAGAGAATCTCACATGTCATCTGGAAAAGGAGCATTTCTACAGATTTATGGTGCAATTCTGTGGCAAATCTGTGAGCCTACAGACAAAACCTATAAAAGACTGTCCATAACAACCCATAAAACAACTCCTTAGATTCGATCGTCTCTAGCTTATTGATTTGCCACATAATCGCACCAATAGTCCTGGGAGATCCGATAGTTTTCTTATCAATTATTTCTTTTCTTATTCAATCAAGATTAATAAGTTCATATTTTCTAGGCACGATATATTTTTATTTAATTGAGGTTTCTCCAGCAAAATCTTATCGCAAAATATAACTAAGAAAAAGATTACTCGTCTTCTACATAAATAAGCACTGCGGAACTGCAGCACCCCCCTAAGAAAAATAAATCAAATATACATATTACACGTTGTACATATTTTATTACGTTTTTGTTTGAAAAAAAAAAAAAAAAAAAAAAACAATATATAATAAAAATAATAATAAATTTATTGTAGTTAAAGGTACATAAAGATTACAAAATCAAGCCAAAACAAATCACGAGCAATAGTAATATCTATGTTAGGAAGCTTAAATCATCATCTAGATATTTAGAGGTGTTATAATAAGCCTTTTCTAGCAAAAAGATTTTCATGCATTATTCATATTTCTAACTCTAATCGGTAATCTGTTTAAAATGACAATATTGAACAAAATTGCTCCGATATACGTAGACAAATTTTTTGACATATTATACTTGATTCTAAGTAGTCTGAACTCTGATGTTTTAATTATGTATTGTACAATTTGTGTTCATCAAATTACCATTATCTTTAATAAATAAAAGCAAATGTAATATATACAGACAAAGTATTGTAAGAATTTTTAATTTTGGGAAAATTTCCCTACAGCTAACTCTTCACATGATCCTACCAAAGAATTGGACTGATTTTTTTTGTGGTTGAAAAAGACGAAGTTAGTCGGTTGAGTTTATCCAAAGTACTATACCGTAAGTAAAGCAAGCCTGTACATAATAAAAACAAACAACTTTGGCTGAGTCTAGCTTATCGTAGTATAGAGATTATGAACACTATATTGTAGAGCATGAAATTGTATTTGTTATTTTTATTACAGTTTCATCAATGTGTTGTTTCCAATTTAATTTTGAATCTAACAAGAAACCTAGAAATTTATAAAATCCTTTTTATAAAGTTCATTATTAACTAATGGCACACGTATACACACTAGTTAATGGAATTGACGCCAACAAGTTTATCGAAAAAAATAATGTCAAACCACAACATTTAACACCAAAACTAGGTAACACAAAAATGAAGCAGTTTTCTTGGAAAATATAATAATTATGTAAACTGGAGTGAAAAATGTTTTCATACGTATTATAAACAAAAGAATTAAAATATACCGTAGCCAACCTTAAAAACTGCAATTCTAAGATCTAACGCAGTGCAGGGCCACAACAGGTCTTACAATATTCGGCTATTTTTGCCAGGATTTGTTGACATTCACTTGCACTTATCATTGAATGCAAAAAGAAAAGACGGTGCTGCATATTGAGCAGCGTCACTTAATATTTGCAGGTGTTTGTCAGAATTTCATTAAACGATTTATTTATTGTTGTTGGTGGTGGAGTATTTTTGGGTAAAAATTATCTTATGGCCGGTTTCTAAAGAAGGAGTTAAGTTAAATGATTTAAGTCGAGTTATACCCAGGTGGACACAAAACAACATACAAAAACATATAAAAACATATATTTTGTAAAATATAATACCGGGTACTAATAACCCAAGATGATGATGTACCTTAAATTACCTAAATAAAAAAACAAAACATATCATTTTAACTTGAGTTAGGGATAACTCGAGTTAAAACCTTTAACTCGTACTTTACCAATCAGTCGTTAGTGTTTTAAATTAACACGTAACTATTTATTTGTTATGCTGCGTTCAGAACCTCGAAATTAGGAATTAGAATTAGTACGTAAAATTAACGTAAATGTTTGTTATACGTAACTGTACGTTATCGTTCACAACCTTCAAAATTAATACTTATACTCATAAATTAAAATTAAATGTTTGTAGACTTCAAACCCTTACGTTAATTTATAATTGACGCATGCGCAGTAAGCACTTGTCAACCTAAAAATTTCTATGACCATATTTTTTTTGCTTCTATCCACATCTTTATGTTTTCTATGAGCATAAATATAAATTTTTCCTCTATTTTAATTCTTTTCAGAACTATGAAACACTTAAAAACTCATTAGCAAATGTAAACAGCTGCCAAATATCTATCGATAAAGTAGAAATCGATAAAAATATCTGTCAGTGGCTTCATTTCTTAATTTTTATTGTGAATGCTGCTTAATTTCTACGTACAAATTTTATGTTAAGTACTAATTTCACGTTAATTCTAATTTATAATTTGGAGGTTCTGAACGAAGCATTATAGAAAAAAAGTAAATCATGAGCAGAAGTAATGAACATATTTAAAAAAATATATTTTCTCAATTATTGCTAGATAATAGTCGCAATAAAAAGTAAGGGTCGGCCTAATCAGATAATACTATTTTACAATTTCAAAATTTCATGAATTTTCTAAATACTAAAATAATGAAACTTCGAGGTTTGTTCGTTAGTAGGATAGATTAAATTATCAAAATAAAGAATTTATTTTCTTTTAACAACGCTTTACATAAATTATTATTTCTTAGTTGACTAGATTAGAAACAGTTTTCTTTTTCCTTTTTTGTTCATGTAACACTTCTAGGTAGTAGTTTCAACGGCCAACACTGCTTAACATATAATAGTTCATGTTAATTATCAGTTTCAATGAATGTTAATATAATAATGATATCAATATAGTTGCAGCTGTATTTTGAGAAAATACACTAGTAGATTAAACTGTTAGAGCTGACAGGATTATATCATCCTCGAAGTTGGAATAAGACTTCAACATATGAATATATAGAAACAGGATCAATAACAGGAAACATATGTGAAGCGTATAAGTTTACATAGAGGCATGTGTTCACATGCGTCACTACACCAGTTTCTTATTCATGTTTTTTTTTTTTTTTTTAAATACGTTTATTTAGGGGTGCTCCAACAGCTAGGTTATTAGCACCTCGGGACATTGGTTTACATTATTTTACATTTGATATTGTACTTGTTTGTTTAGTTACATTTATATATTTTACAATAATTTGTGATATATTTGTAGTTATATTTTATGGTAGTATATGTTAGACTTTATCAAATAAATTGGCTTCTTTTAGGAATTTGATGATCTTGCTTTCATTTTGGTTTGACAGGATTTCGTCTGGGTCTGTTGGTAGTTGGTTGGAGCTTCTTTCCATGTGATATTGAGGGCATTCTATTATAATATGCCTTACTGTTAGTCTGGTGTTGCAGGTCTGGCAGTTTGGGGGGTCTTCTCGTCGAAACAGGTGTTTGTGGGTCAATAGAGTATGCCCGATTCTTAGCCTGGTTAATACTATCTGTTCTCTTCTAGTAGTGTTGTTTTGGGGTTGGCTTCGGTGTATGTGGATGCGAGTGTTGTACCATGTTTTTTTTGTTTTATTTTTGTAGTGGCTTTTTGTGTCGTATGTTTGAGGTGGATAGGGGTAGATTTCTTCGTGTATTGCTTCTTTTGCCGCTATGTCTGCTCTCTCATTTCCTGGGATGTTTTGGTGCGACGGAACCCATAAGATTGTGATTTCTTTCCCTTCTGATATGGAGTCGTGTAGATTGTACTGGATTTTTTGGATTACGGTGTTTCTGTTGAATGTTTGCTGTATGCTGGTGATGGTACTTAGAGAGTCTGTCTGTATTATGAACTTTTGGCCTGGGTGGAGTCTTATGTATTTCGTCGCCTGCAGAATAGCAAATGCTTCAGCAGTGAAAACGCTTGTTTGATCTGGTAGGTGGAATTTTTTAATTTCGTTTATTGTAACTAGTGCGGCACCAATACTACCTTGAATGTTGGCCCCGTCAGTGAAGATGGCAATGTGATTTTTGAATTTTGTCATTATTTTATTGTAGGATTGTAGGATGATCAGGGGATGGGTTTCTTTCTTATTGTATTGGGTTAGGGATAGGTTGATGTTCGGTTGTTGGAGAAGCCAAGGTGGTATTTTGTTGTGTTGTTGTGGGGTGAATTGAGGGAAGGTTTCGTTCATATTAGACAGGTGTTCTTGGATTTGTTTATGGAATGGTATTTCGTTTTTTATGAGGATGTGGTCGTTTATTTTGTGGAATATTTGTTGAAAAGTGGGAATATCTGGATTTATGGCTAAGTTTGCTAAATAGGATAGGGTGAGTTGGTTTCTACGGAATTTAAGTGGTGGCTGGTTTGCTTCGCTATTTATTTTTTCTGTGGGACTTGTTCTTAGTGCTCCTGTTGCTATGCGGATTGCGGAGTTCTGAATTACGTCTATTGTCTTTAGATCACTTGGTTTGGCGTTATTGTAGACGACACAACCGTAATCTATTTTGGATCTAATTAGTGTTTGGTATAGTTGTAATAGATTTTCTCGGTGGGCTCCCCATTTCTGGTGCGCTAGTGTTTTTAGAATATTAAGTCTTTGCATGCACTCTTTCTTCAGATGTTGGATATGGGGACGCCATGTCAGTTTGCTGTCTAATATAATTCCAAGAAATTTTATTTGGTGTACATAATCTATTCCGTTTCCATGTATGTTTAGTCTAGGGTTGTATCTGGAGTAATGTGTTCGTGTAAAGTGGACTGCTTTTGTTTTATTTGCCGAAAAAGTGAAGCCTGTTTTGTTAGCCCATTCTTCTATTTGAATAATCGCTTGTTGTAGGTGTGTTTTTATATTGCTGAGTTCTTTGTTCCTGCAGAGTATAACCAGGTCGTCAGCAAATAGAAAAGCTTTGATATGTTCTGAAGTGTGGCACATAATCTTATTTAAGGCTATTAAGAATAAAGTTACACTTATAATCTCCCCCTGTGGCACACCATTATCCTGTGTTTTTTCTTCTGAGATATATCCATTTGTCAGAACTTGAAATTTACGATTTTTTAGGAAATTGATAATATATTTCAGGATGTTCCCATTCAAACCGTATTCTACTAATAATTTTAGGATGTTAAATCGCCATGTCATATCAAATGCTTTTTGTAGATCAAAAAAAATCGCAATTAGATGTTCCCGTTTTTTAAAGGTTTTTTGGATTTCGCACGTAAGTGATACAATATGATCTAGGGTTGATCTTCCTCGACGGAAGCCGCTTTGGATGTTACAAAGAATATTATTTGTCTCGAGGAACCAAGTTAGTCTTTTATTTGTCATAATTTGCATCACTTTGCTGAAATTATTGGATGTAGATATAGGTCTGTAGCTGTCTGGGTTTGTTTTATTTTTATTAGGTTTTAGAGTCGGGAAAGTATTTACTTTCTGCCATTGTTCTGGGTATACATTATTTTTCCATATGTGGTTATATATTTTCAATAGGTGGTTTGTGACTGCATCTGGAAGTTGTTTGATCATTTCTGCAGGTATACCGTCTGGACCTGGACATTTCTTATCTTTTAAATTTTTAATTGCTGAAATCAATTCCATTTTGCTAAATGGTTTGTTTATGTCTGTTTCTGTTTCTTTTCTTATTCTTTCTGCTAACTCGGATGTTAACATAAGAATATAATAAAAAAAAATATATTAATTACAAGGTTTAACAAAAAACTACGCGAAATACGAGCATTCTGCAATACCTAGTAAATAGAGGGAGAATAGGGTCTTAATATTATGCAATTGTTATTTGGAAGTTGATTGCCATCGAGTTTGTTTCGCTATGTATTTCGTTCGAATTTTATAGCGGTTTTTTTATAATTTGATTTTCTTTGCCTCGATTTTTCATGGCGATGAAATATTGTTTAAAACTTAGGAAAACGACGTCAGAAACATGCTGCCGAGACAGGTGCCCCGAGTCGAACTGCGTATTTTAAATAACTCGGGAGCTTTAAACAAGGAAGATTTTCAGTCAAAGATGATAAGGGATTATGTAAGTCTGTAATTTCTAATACTGATGAAAAGGTTATCAAAGTTCGCAAATTAATCCGTACCGATCGACGATTGACCGCTAGAGAAATTGTTGACAAAATATTTGGATCAATATTGACAATCACGAAAACACACCAGCTCAACCTTCCCTTAGGGTTCAACAGTTTTTGGCAAAGAACAAAGTCATTCTCGTCAGATTCAAAGAGAACAATGTCAAAGTCACAAAGTCAGTCAATGAAAAATTTTGTAATAAGAGAGACAGTTTCTCTAAATTGGTACTTCACCTAAACATTGCAGTAACTATTGTGAACAGTTTAGTGCAGCTTGTAATTCAACAGTTGTTGAGTTTCCACACAACCACTGTTGAGCGCACAACCATCCGCATATAAAATGTGTTCTGCTCCATATACAATCTTTTGGAACGGCGAGATCTTGCTTAGTTCCGTTTGTAACTTTAAAGTTACTACTAAAGTCGTATATTATAAGCAACAGAATTATATATCTACATATACGAGGTAAGATAAACACACTTTAGAAATCATAAAACTCTATTAATAAGAAATTATTTTACATTTAAATTATCACTTTCGAAATACTGCCCTTCTGCGGTTACACATTGCTGCCAGCGTCTTTTACACTTCTGGAAACACATTTTGTAGGGACTTTTAAGAATCACTTTTAGATCAGCTCAATTTTCGGACGAGAAAAAGTAACACGGGGACAAATCAGGTGAATATGATGGATGGGAGACGACATTGACTTTGGTCTTCGTCAAATTCTGCCGAACCAAAAGGAAAATGTGAGCTTGTACGTTGTCGCGATTGTCGACATTAATTAAAATGTCTTGACAAGACCCGTATGATATTTTTCTTCAACTTCTTTAACGGTCAATCGTAGATAGGTAGGAATTAATTCGAAAACCTGTGGTGGAATTATGACGAATAGAATTATATTCTGTCATGGCCAATAAGTCGATTCTATTGGCGGTTGCCAAATAACTATGGCTTTTTGTCAACTATATAATAGAATTCTATTACTCTTAATACCATCACTGGATAATATTTAAGTCGGTTTTACTACACATCTAGCTTACACATCTAGCAATGTAAATAACTATCATAGGTTCGGGCACCAAACCCGAATGGACTGCGCACTTTGTTTATGTATTTAGTTGTCATCAGTTATCAGTATTTTTTGCCCCTTTGTGACGTTTCTATTGGTAGGTTCCACGTGATATATATTACAGGAAAAATAAATAACAATTTCTATTCACACGCAGTTTTTATCTGACAACGAGTCCGAAATTATCATTTTGCGGGTGGTGGAATGGAATTATTGTATTCCCGGGACCCATGTCCACTCTCGATGCCCCTGGCGGCAATTAACTCACTAATGAGAGCTGTATCATATCAAGTAAGTATTGCTCAACTCGCGCAGCCCTTATATTTTTTATCTAACTCTTATTAAAAGATACGAGTTTTATATAAATTGTACTCACGCTGTTATTTGATAGTCCATTTAATAAGGATCTTATTAAAACACTTTACTTTCCTTCTGTATGTTCCACAACAAATGCATATTTCTAGTGTAGCAAACTACGTATTTAAATGTCACCGTTGAACCTTTGACAAAACGCAAAATATACACATAACATTTTCCCTCATTTTGTAGGTAAATACATCCAGGCATCACACAAATTCACGTACATAAAATACACTTAAATGCTTTTGTACGTTCCTATATCTTGCGTGAACGAGTCTCTTCGCTCAAGCGAGATTTAGGAAGCGAATACACGCACCACGCACCAAGAACTCCAAAATGTTCTGTAATGGCCTTTTGAAGCTGACTTCTGGTTTATTTCCACTCAAATTTCCGTAAATATTTGCTCAGAGGTGTACTTGCTGTTATTTTCACTGGTATTTATTTAACCTTTCTACCGACATATTAAATTCTATGTTTAATATAAATATTGTTAGAGACTGTTCTGTTTTGTGTAACTTTGATTTCGATAAGAACTTATTGTGTGCACATTAAATACTTCTAAATATCTTCAAAACACTGGAATACTTCAAGAATTTTATTATATTTATAAAAGAACTATCAAGTTCTCAGTATAATCTACAGTATGGAAACTTTTGTTATATTCATATAAATTCAACTTGAGTTATGCTTATGTACTGAACATATAAAAATTAATTTAGGAAATGGATCTTTAAAATATATATTTATTTATTTATTTATTTTTTAATTCTTTATTGCCGGTTCAACATAAATACAATGTTATTCCCAGCATTGATGTCTTTCTTAGATCTAGCTTATATTATAACATAAGGAACACTAAACTACCTATTGTTTTTTTTTCGGTTTTTCACTAATAGTTTGTAACTTGGGGGGGGGCACTAATAATTTCACTCACTCTCAGATAGGTATATGTCGCAGAACACAATATATTAAGAAGGGACACTGGCAGCAAAAAAAATTAGTACGTTCCCTCTAGGAATATACCAATGAACTAAACAACAACAACCGCCAAATTTAAATTTTACTATCTGATTTACGTTCATAATTACCATTATTATTGTATTAAATATATTTTATTATTTATATTATCAAAAGTTTTACAATTAACAATCCATATACATTAATATAACATTTAAATAAGGAATTTAAATAAATAAATCTAAATAAAAGGTGTAAGCTATTTATTTTTGAAACACAAAATTATACACAACATTAAATATTATTTTAAACACAATATTATAATTACTAATTACAAAAACTGTATTAATAAAATTGGAGGCTGTACCTGTTTTTTTATTTTTTCGGCCTCATATTTGGTTTCTACATATTTCAGATCATTATAAGACAATATCCGCAAAAAATCAATTTTTGTCGATCTTCCCGAGATATACAATATATGTAACAAATACAGTATAAGATGACCAAAATTGGAAATAAAACTCTATTATTTGAACCACGTATTTAAAAATTAACAAGCTTAAATGCGTATTACTTCAACACCAACTGTCATGTGTTTGACAGCTAATGGCGGCTGATCTACAGCTAGAACACGACGCTTCTAATCGTTCGAAGTCGGGTATATTCGTAATTTATTTTGCACTCTGTCGCCATCTACCAATATACCAGAAAACTAAAACTCGAGCCAAGGTCATTACATGCCAGTGTCACCCGGGTGGTATATGTCTTGTGGCAGTTGTCTTTTTAGTCTTCCATGGATGCCTCTTTGGCCAATATTGTAGTTCGTTGCACTTTCACTACTATTTAGTTGTGTGGTAAATCTTTTGGTAAGTTTTTTACCGAAATCTGAATTAGGGGCACTGACAGTTCATAATGTAGTTGTTCATTCCGTACAAACCAGGGGGCATTAACGGCGATTCTCAAATCTTTGTTTTGGAAGACTTGAATTTGATTCATATTTGTTTTTGCCATACGTGAGTAATGGTCTTAATAGAGATTAGTATAACAGTATTGCGCACTTCGCTTTTAATTTTGATTTTCTGTTTATCATGGGATATAATTTCTGTAGCCTAGAGTAAGCTAGTTGTAATTGTTTATTGATGTGGGTACTCCAAGTAAGTCTTGTATCTAAATGAACGCCTAAAAGTATTTCACGGTTTTATCATTTAGGTTCCAGACTATTATTTTGTTGTTGATAATTATGCCTTATTCTCCTTAACGTGAAAATTTTGCACTCACTTTTGTCCAGGTTTATATTCCATTTGTTGAACCATTGGCAGATAGTATTAGCTGATGATTGTTCAGAAATGGCTATATTTAGATCGTCGTTTTGTGTGAGGATGGCGGTGTCATCTGCGAACATTGCTATGGAGGCATCAGTAGTTGGGATGTCGCTGACATAAATGTTAAAAAGAATTGGACCGAGAATGCTTCCTTGGTGTACGGAAATTTATATTTATTGTACAACTGATAATATCTTTGAAATGAAAGACACAATTCAACATAAATGATATTTACTTGGTCAAAAAGTATGGAAACTTATACAAAAATAAATTTTAATTAAAAATTAAAATAATTCTTCAATATTTTGTGGCGTAGCCCTTTGCTTTAATCACAGACAAACATCTTCTTGGCATCGAATCTACTAAATTAGCACATATTTGTTGAGGGATGTTTTTCCACTCTTGCTCTATAATTTTAAAAAGTTGATCATTGTTTGTAGCTGTATTTTTGTGAATTTGCCTATTTAAATGCTCCCCCAAAGGTGCTCGATTGGATAAGGATCAGGGCTCTGAGAGGGCCATTTCATTATCGGTACGTTTTTTATGTAAAAACCAATGTTTTACCAAATTTGAGGAATGCTTCGGGTCATTGTTTTGTTCAAGTAACTATCTCAGAAGCATTTTTACTTCTGCATATGGAAGCATCACACACTCTAGAATATGTTTGTACTTAAATCGACACATTATCTCATCAATTCTTATTATTGGACCAGTTCCAGATAGAGAAAAACTTCACCAAACTATGATGTTGCTGCCGCCATCTTTGACATTGGGAATCTGGTACCTTCGGAGGCGTCACCCTTCGGAGGCGTCAAATACTTCTTTCCATCACACCCGAACAATTTCAATTTGTTTTCATCACTCCAAGGGACCCTTTTCCATTTATTAATGGATTTGATAATAAAATATTAAAATTTTCTAAGATTTCTTCAAAAATGTGTCTTGATGTCGTTTTTGGATCACATGTTAAATTCTTTTAATAATTTTATCTACTCTGGACGCGATTTTTTAGGTCGACCACTTTTTAATTTAATATCCACGGTGCCTCTATCTTTAAATATTTTTTATAATTTTTGAAATTGTACCTTTTGGTATCTTTAAAAGTTTAGAAATATCACACTGTTTACTACCACTGTGGTATAATTCAATCATTTTTGTTTTTACATCGCAAATTTATTTTTTAGAAAAGATTCCTGGATTATTTTACAATTACCAGATGGCCGTGAACGTGATTGGCATTTACTTTTTTTTCTTATCGATAGGTTCGAATTGGACGCTATAATTGTTCTTAATTTTTCGTCCTCTTTATTCTACACTTTATTTCTACAGGTTTCAGGTGTATAAGACGATATCACCCGAGAAATCCGAATCAGTCATTATCAGTCATTAAAGCTAAAACTCGTTACTTTCATTCATTAACAATAGATGGCAGCGTCAGTTACGCCAATGGGCGAGAAATTATTAATGTTTACAACGTTGTTTTGCATTTTTAAAAACACTAAACATACTTTACACATTTGTCACTAATGACAACCTCTATAATATATAAACAATAAATGTTTGTTTCCAACTAAAATATACTGTCATGAAAGATGATTCACAGTTTTGTATATAAAAAGCAATATTTTAAGCAATAACTATAAAAAATCAACACATAACAATAACATTTTATATTTACATTAATTGTTTTGAAACTTACTCAATAAGAATAAAAAATACTGACTTTAAAAACATCTTTAAAAGCACTTTAGTTTATTCTATGTATTAGCAACGTAAACATTTATGTTTTGCGTTTTTGTTCATAAATGTTCTTTCAAATAACTATTCGCAATTGTAGGCGACCACAAAAGTGATTGGTTAATAATTAAACCTATGGGCATGAACACGTAGAAAGATTGTGTTCGGAGCCGGTTTAGCAGCGCCTATAAGTGCATGTTGTCGGCCTTTGTTGATGCCGGTTAGTGTACACGTAGAAAGATTGCTACTAGCACCAGTTTATTGAAATGTCTTCATTAAAAAGTGGCCTGCTTTAGAATTAATGTTCTTGTACCTGCTTGAAGGTGTTATATACTAGGTGTAAAACAATCCATAACAAAAATAATTAAAAAAATCTGTCGACAAATATTTAAAAACGTCGGTAATTCACTACATCAAAAATATTTTTATTAATAATTATGAGATATAAGTGGTGCAAAACAAATTAAAAAAAAAAAAAAAAATCAACAAAATATAAAAAAATTGACTGCCAGCTTCTTGTAGGCTGTCAAGTACCGACAAGATTTCTGCGTGTCAGGGTACATTTAAAAGTAAAGTAATATTTATTTTCGACGATCAGCGCTAGATAATCAGTGCCTCTTACCGCCAGCAATGTTCCTACGTAAACTTAACTTTTCAATCACCAGCAGTCGTACTACTATGGTCGATGAATGGTAGGGTGACCATCCGTCCCGGTGTCCCGAAAAATGTTCTCGGGACGCCCGATTGTCCCGGTTTTTGAGGTGAGGACTTTTTTTGCTCTTCACTTTGAATTTGGGGGAGGTGAGGACCTTTTTTTTTGCTCTTTACTTTGAATTTGGGAGGTGAGGACCTTTTTTTTTGCTCTTCACTTGGATCTGGGAGGAAACAAAAACCTTCTTTTTTTTCCTGTGTCCCGGTTTCCTTCCACTGAAATCTGGTCACCCTAATGAATAGTCGAGTTCGACAGGTAAGTAGTTCGCATTATGAATGACGAGAATTAAATGTCTGGAACCGAGTACCCGATATCATTACCCGGTTTATTACCGGTTCATTACACACTATAGGTCAGTTGTTCAATTAACGCAGTTTGTCATTTTGCGTCATAACTTCAATGACAAATTTAGTGGCGAAAAAATAACAAAATTGATTTTTTTGCATGTGAATAATATTGCTCTTCACTCTTTTATTTTACTAAAACATACCTTTTAAAGTCATATTTAGTTTGCAATTAGAAATTAGGAATTTCTGCAAAATAAAATGGTCGCCAAAGAGCCATGTTGTTAATGTATGCACGCTATGAACGTTAAAAATGAACTAACAAACAAGTATAACAACCCCTAAAATTTAGAAACAATAGAATTATAAATTTGAAAAATATCCTTAATGGTTTTTTAGAAACTTCAATTGAACTAGTGTTACATCTATTTAAATTTAAAATTCCCTTAATACCTCTTATATTCTTTTTACAGCAACGATTCTTAAGATTACTGCCATAAACTCAATACCACATTGTTAAGCTTTTTAACAAGAGTGGCCATTTCATTTTTGAAATACTATACTTTGCGATAATAATCAAAGGCGAGACACGTTCACCGAAGGTACATTCGAACGCAGTAGGTACAACTGGTACCTACCGATATAATTTTCATAAATGCCTAATATCAGCAGCATATACTAGTAGTTGGCAGGCTTTGTTGGAAATCGTTCGCATAATGTCGAATATAGAGTCGCGTAGACCATTTTGTCAGTTTAGAGTTATAAGATTTAAATTATTTAATATTATTACAATATGATTTAAATTATTAGCTTGCTCGATGAAAATAGGTGAATTACATACAGATAGAGGAGTCTTTTCACATAAATGCACCAGCTATCAGTTCAATTCTTCGCGACTATCTGGAAGTTATGAAAGTTTGCCCGCTATGGGTAGCCCACAACCTGACTGAAGCACAAACAGCAATACGAGTTGAATGATGTCGAGAAATGTTTAAAAAAACTGACATGGGCACTTGAAATACGTGAATTCCATTGTGACAGGGGACGATACATGGCTTTATTAGTATGATGTGCCATCAAAGTCAAGAAACAAGATATTGCTCTTTGAGGATGGAGAAACTTCAACCGCGGTAAAACAATCAAAATCTGTGAAAAAGAAAATAATTGTCATATTCTTCGGTAAGCGAGGGGTTATTACAAGAATTGTTCGAGGAGATAAAAAGTGGTACGTTGAGTTTTGTTTGCCTCAGTCTCTTCAAAACTTACGGCCACATTCATGCCTTGACACTTGGCGCTTGCATGAAGATAATACACTTGCGCATCGAGCTCAACTAACTAAAGAATTTTTGAATAATTCTGGACTACAAGTGTTAGAACATCCTCGGTATAGTCCAGATCTTGCTCCTTGTGATTTTAGACATCCCTTTCATCAAAGATAAATTAAAAGGCCGCCATTTTAAGAGTGATGATGAGCTTCTAGCAACCTGGGACCAAACCTGTGCAGAAGACATTTTTAACACGTGGTTTATACGTATCAGGAAGTGTATTGAATGTGATGAAGTGTGTTGAAGCCCGTATTTCAAAACTTTCCTAGCGTCCTACGTATTTAATTTAATATTATACTCGAACCACATAATTGATTTGTGTTAGGTTCAAATAGCTGTTGTTGCTATACACCAAAAATTATAACTAACTAGCGTCTCGCGCTTTAGAGTTGAGAGAGGGAAATGTATTGCGTATGATTAACACCGCTTTTGACCAATAATTAATTAAATACCTAATTAATTAACTAATTAATAGAAGCTTGTACTAGTTCACCTGTATTTAAACTCCGCATGTACTCGGCTGATAAACAAAGAGAAGAGCGAACAAGCACATCGCTAGATTTATTGGGGCTGCCTGCAAGAGATTACGAAATCGTCGGAAATTTCCCCTGACGCTTGCTACTGTCTCCGTCTGTTAAACAACGCAATTTCTATCTAAAGCACATGAAATAAATTGTTAAATAACGTTTCTCTTTTTCATCTTATCCTATCTGTCTACCATTTCAACTTCAGATGCACTCCTTCGTTTTTCTTCATAACAGTTTTTCTTTTCAACTACTGAATTGTTTTCTAAAGCTCTTTATTTTTAAATGCAGCTAATGTAAAATTGCATATTTTATAAACACTTTCATAAACTCATTTCACAATATGAGATAGTTTTTTATGCGTTCTTAGGATTTTGTAGGTATAACCGAGAAACCCTTATACTGTGTGTATTCTGTTTAGTAGAAATTATGGATAAATGGCTCGAACTTAAGGGCCGGTTTCTAAAAGCTTAGTTGACTATAATGGTCAGAAAATGATTGCTATGGTTATGTGTTAAAATTTGGCATCCCGCATATAGAAAAAATACTAAAGTTTCAAAAAAATTGATGTTAAGTATGAATTTTCACACATTTCAGAGTGTTCAAGTATAAGAAGCCAATAGAATGTTGAATGTCTAGTACAGTGGATCTCAAAGTGGGTGCCGCGGCACCCTGGGGTGCCGTTCATTACTTGTAGGGGTGCCACAGGTGTGGTGTAAAATTTAGTATCGTAAATTTGGTATGCATATATTTTTATACGCATAATAAAATTTTACGCAACTAAATTAATGCAAACGGGTACAACTCGTGGATGCTTATATTAACTTTCGATAGTTTTAAAATGACTACTCGGTATAGCGCGTTCTTAATGTTAAAAATTTTAAATGAATATTTGAAAAACATAGATTTATCATGGAAATCATGTGTCGGATTATGTATCTATAGTGCACCGTCCATGGATGGATCGTTAAAGGGTTTTATGTCACTTGCAAAAAAAGAAAATATCATATCATATCTACTCATTGTTTTTTACAACAAGCCCTAATCTCAAAAACACTAGGAGAGGAGCTATCAACTGTTCTGAATGAAATCATTAGGATGGCAAATTTTTTTAAGAGTAGGCCTCTTAAATCATGGGCGTTCGCAAAATTGTGTGAAGAACTTGGATCTGAGCATTTGAATCTTCTTCTTCATACTATCAAATGGTTGGCCAAAGGACGAATATTGATTCATCTTTACGAAAAGTAGAACTACTCACTTTTTTTAACAGGAAAACAAACTTGAATTTGGCGAATTGTTGAAAAATGAATTTTGGTGTACTAAATTTGCTTATATAACCGATATATTTGAAGAATTTAATAAAGTAAATTTCAGCATGCAAGGAAGAGATGAAAATTAGTTAAAATAGTCCGATAAAATTAGAACTTTTAAAGTCAAGATAAAATTTTGGAAAATAAGTCAATGAAGGCAACTTGGAAATGTTTACAAGAACAACTAAAACAAAAGAAAACAATTAAGTTGATTTATGAACACTTCACATCACTGGGAACAAAGATTTGCCACTATTTTCCTATTGATAGTTTTGACTGGATACGAAATCCGTTGGTGGAATTATCATCCAATCCTAATAAATTAGAATTAAACTATAAAGCATGAGAAGAATTAATAGAAATTCGCAATGATCGAACTTTGGGAATGAAATACTCTGAATTTTCATTACAATCCTTTTGGATAATAATTCAGAAGGAAAGATTGAAGTCGGTAGAACATGAAATGCGAGTATGTTTGTCCAAAATACGCCGAAATATAAAGGAATTATGTAAAAAATTACATCAAGCTCATGTATCACATTAATTTTTTGTGTATCTTTTGTTCTCACTTAAAGAATATATTTTTAATTAAAAAAACATATTTTCCTAAGATAAATAAAATGTCTTTATAATTTCATGCACATGATGGGGGTGCCGGAATTTTACATAATCGATTTGGGGTGCCTTCACATTAAAAAGTTTGAGAACCGCTGGTCTAGTAGGACATATTTTTATTAATTTAATGAAGACTTAGATACAAAGCAATTCGCAGAAAAAATTGCTGGGGTTTATTAATTTAAGTTTTATTGTGATGTAATTTTCAAAAAATCTTTAAATTTAGTTTAAAGAAAAAATGTAAACTCTTAGCACACAAACTAACGAATAAAAGTGATTATCAAAAAACTGTTCATTGTGACGTGATTACAGCAAAACAATTGTCACAGGCATTCAGTATAAGGGCCTTATTATTTACAACAGTGTTTCACAACCACCGGGCCCCAGCAAAATCTATCCGACCGGATAGGCGCGCACCCAAGGGGGGCTCGAGTCCCCTTGCCCTTCCGAAGGCTAAAAAAACACGTGGTTTTAGAGTTTTTAAGGAATACACAATTCTAGAGCTCATGAGCTTTTTTTCACTCGTATTTTGTAAATGAAGCCTTTTTTTAGGTCATCACTCGTATTTTGGAAATAAGAACCTTTTTGGTTTTTCGGTCATCACTGGCATTTTGGAAAATAAAGTGCTTTAGGCCAGCACTTGTTGCTGAGTAATTTCCCGAGTCCTACCCTTTTACAGTTTTGTCTTCCTGGGTGCGCGCCTGTATCCGAATATCTAATTCAGTAATATTATTTGTAAAATAATTTATGACTTGTAGAACTTGTACATAAAATTGATTGTAATTATATGGTATTAGTAACTAATATAGAAAATAGAAATTTAACAGGTCCGAGTAAAAGCAATCTTTTTGGCGGTTAGTGGTAACATTCGGGTTGAGAATTACTGACTTCGACAAGACAAGCAGGGCCGCCGAGAGGACTTTTGGTGCCCCAGGGAGAAACTATCTTTGCGGGCCCCGGGAAGAAACTATCTTTGCGTGCCCCGGGGAGAAACTTTCTTTGCGGGCCCCTGGTAAAGATCAATTCTATACTTCTACACCCGGGGCCGTCAAGAGGGTGAAAACTAATTCTTTCATCTCGGACTCTGGACCAGAGCTGGGATGTACTCGTGTACAAAAGTATTCGAGTACAGTAATTAAGTACTTTTACTGTACTCTGTACTCGTATTCGAGTACATATTTTACCCAGTACTTTATACTTGTACTCCTGTCAAATTTTTGGAATGTACTCGAGTACCTGGCATTATTGTCACAGTTTTATGCCCAAATTTTAAATTACGTTGGTACAATTCAATAAAAAATTAAAGTAATGAAAATGTAACTATTCAAATTATAAAGAAAATGATTTTGATGGAAGGAAAAAAAGAATTATTGGATGTTGAGGAAGAAAAAGATATATATTCTTCTGATGATTTAGATAGCTTTTTAAATTTTTCTGAAAACGATGATAATATGACTTCCACAATACAGAAAAACAATAATTCTCATAATCAAATTGAATTAGAATTATTGAAATATTTGGAAGATAGAAGAACAAATATCCATATGCTGAATGATTACAAGATCTTAAAAAAACTTTTCTTTAAAAGCTATACATGTTTGCCCTCTTCTACGCCCGTCGAGAGGTTATTTTCCTTTGCATCTATAATAGATACCCCAAGAAGAAATGCACTGAGTAACGATAATTTTGAAAAACTTGTTCTCTTAAAGGCTAATTCTAAATTCACATCTTAATCTCGTATTTAACAGTATTATTTTTTGTTCTAATTCTAATAATATATACACATATATGTATGTACTTATGTAATAAATAAAAATTTTGTTCTTTATATTACAATTAACCAGTTGTTTTTATATCATATAACTATAACCTATAAGTAAAATATATACGAGTATGTATACATATCACTTTTTTACTTATCCGGATAAACGACCGGATGACGTATTAGTACTTGTACTTGTACTCGAAAATAAGTACTTGAAGTACATGAGTATTGTACTCATACGTGTACTCAAGACCAGTTTTTCCAAAGTACTTAGTACTCAGTACTTAAGTACATTTTAGTTGTACTCGTCCCAACTCTGCTCTGGACCATATATAAATGAAGCGTAAATTTTTATTATAATACAGGTGAAAATATAACTGATGACCTAAAAAAAAGATCTTCACTTTCAAAACACAAGTGATGAGCAAAAAAAAGGTCCTCACTTCAGGGTCCTCAATTCCAGGGGCCCTAAGTACCCCGGGGCCCCGGTAAATTTCCCCGGCTACCCCCTCTTGTCGGGCCTGCTTACAAGATACCTTTAAATTCACACTTCTCATGAATTTTTCGTCATAACAGATCTTCTTTCAACTAGATTTACTAATAATTAATCCAACATTTTTTAAATGCAGCTAATTTGAAATTACATTTTTATAAGCAATTTAATTAAGTCATTTCACAAAATGGGACAGATTTTTTGTGTTTTTTGTAGTTTTTCTTGAGAGAGTGTAAAAATTAAATAAGGTCACTGCTCTTTTTGACTGATCAGGAAAAAGTTGATGGTAAAAACCCAACGACTTAAATAACCTTAACAAAAAAACAATAAATAGAATGAATATTATGGATGCAAAAAACAATATGGCAATAAAACTAACGTTAGTTTACTTTCCTTAATTTATAAACAAATAAACCTTTATGTAATGTTTAATTTCTGTGCGTAGATTTTTTTTATCAATGATGGAAAATAATAAGGAAAGTAATTTACTAAAAAGTAAAAACATACACATTTTACTTATTAGGAGTGTAACTAAATTTTTCGGATCACAATTGAAGGATCCAGAAAAAAAACATGTCCATTTTGACCGATTTTATAAAAACAGTTAAATTAGTTAGATTTAGTTTCAGTAAGTTATGATTAAGTTATAGGGCAGTCGGCAAATCAGTGCAGTTGCGTCACTGGAAACGTCACATGTTTTTGTGACGTCATGTTTAGTAAGTGTACATAGCATCCATTTAACGAATATAATATTCGTACGCTGTCACTTGTATCGTAATGAAATGAAAATATAAGAATAAGAACAGAATAGAAACAAATAAACTATTCTAATAGGCTAAGTAGTCCTAAAAAGGGCCGATGTGATCCAAAAATATGATCAAATAAAAGAAAATAGAAATACGTTGAATTTAACCTAAAAAGCTATGCACTACACATAATATCAAATGGAAATCTATAAGATATCTATAAGAAAATATATAATTAAACACAAAATTGCTAAATAAACAACAAACTAAATAAAAAAGGTTTTTAGAAATTACTATAAGGTAGCTATGTGAACACAAGTATCAAAACACATCAGAGCGTATTGTAAAATGTCAAATGTAAACATCGTTTTATTTAGCGACACCAATATAAATGTCCCTATATTAAATAAACACGTTTAAAATTTGTAAATCTTCAAAACGACTATCGAACACAAACTAAATATGACTTCAAAAGGTATGTTTTATTAAAATAAAAGAGTGAAGAGCAATATTAGTCTATAATTCACATGCAAAAAAAAACGGTTCAGTTATTTTTTTGTCACTAAGTTTGTCATTGAAGTTAAACCCATACCTGCATATTTGCTCGTTGCATTTTATGGAAAGTGATTTTTTACGTCCAAGAAAAGACTAAAAAAAATTATTTATCCCACCTAAAATTTGCCTAAATCATCAGTTGATATATTAAATGGCCCTTCTACTTTTTCAGGCAGAGATATTAACTTTTACTAATATATTTACCATATTTTTGTTGTTATTATATTGACAGACAGTCAAAAAGAATTAAAAATACAATGAAAAAGTAAAAATTTCCTTGAAATTTCTTTAGAATAGTATATTATTACATATCTTGTAAATCGTAGATTGCCTTTAAATTAAAAAAAAAAGCTCGGAAAACAGGAAAACACAACTCGTGTTCATTTTCACCATGTAAACAAATACACGAGTAACAGTTTAATGTCACTTTCGAGTGTTCCAGCTTTGCCGCATATGGCGCTGCGATCCTAAAAAGTTTCCCCTATAATAGCACGCGTAGCTTAAATTAAGTTAATTTCCTATCAACTAACAATATCGAAATGAGACTATTCCATAGTAGTCGCAGGAAAAGAAAATTTCTGATATTTCCTCGCCTTTATAAATTGTACGGCAACCCTATATAAATAGTCTATTGTACTATAGACATGTTCCAACCTGTTGTTAATATAAGCATAAGTATTATAGTAATATAATACTTACACAGAGTTCATGTGTCTTTTATGCTTATGGTATTATCACCACAAAGAGAAGCTGCAAGCGAAGCCTAAGAGTTTCCATAGTTAATTACGATAGTAAATCATTTTTGTGGTACGCAACGATGTTAATACTAAATTCCTTTCTAAATATAGAACCATTAGGGGCATCCGCAAATTATTTATTGCTACTTATTTCCATTCATAACAACGTTAAGTCAAGATTCATGCACGTACACAAACATATTACTTCATTTTCATTCAGATGATGACTGATGTCCCTTCATTATCCACTTATGAATTTACTACGCATTTTTATAACGTTCCATGCATAATTATCTAGCGTAAGCAATGTGACTAATGTTTTCTTCAAATGATCGTTTATGATACAGCGACAGTAATTATTATGTCTATATTTATCTCAAATACAATCGACTACAATGTATTATCTTCCTCGCTATTGTTTCACTTTATTTTTTTTACTGATGTTTTTGTTTGCGTGTTTAAAGTCTAAGAATTTATAGCAATATCGTTCTTGGTACAGAACAAATTTTATATTACCAACATGAAATTATAGTTTGTTCGGCGCCGACATAAGTATGAAAAATAATGCGATGCATACATAAAGACAAGCACTAGACAGTGTGTCCAAAACGCTTTCTGCAGTAATGTAATGAGCTCTTTGTTCTTGACTTTGCCCATTAACATACTCGGAGGGAACTAATTTAATAGGTCTGTTCGTAGAGTCATTTCTAATTGTTTATTATCGTCAGACGCAAGCGTAGAGTAATTTTAACGCACTCCTTCGAACTCTACGTCTGATAATAAATCGTTGGAAATTACTCCACGAATAGACCTATTATCTATCCATTTATAGCTTATAAATGGATACTCAATGACAATTAAATTAATAATGCATACTTTCAAGAAGATAAAGCTATAGCGCACACTTGTCGGGTCTCAATGGTGCTACTCCAACACGTCTTTGGTAAACAGAACATTCCAAAGGGACTTTGGGTACCGAGATCACCTGATTTTACACCACCAGATTTATTTTTCTGGGTAGAAGCTAAAGGATCGTAATACAAAAATCGATCGAAAACAACCAACGAGATGAGGCAATCATAATTTACACACAGTATATTGGTCTACAGACAGCACGGTAGACCAGCAATTCTCAACCTTACTTTGGTGCGTACGACCAAAATATAGATTTTAAAAAATTATTGCTTAAAATATTAGACTGCTCCTATTTCTTATCAATATAGGAAATATCAAGAATATTTCCATAATAAAGCGTAATATTTTTGTTACTCGTTCTTTTTTTTGCATCACTTCATTAAGAAATCACATCTCTGTTATTAACGTACCATCAAATCTTCTTTCAGATACCTATTGGTATACGTACCACCGATTGAGAACCGTTGCGATAGACTATCCAAGATTTATATCAAAATAAATGTAAAAGAGTTAGATTATGTATTGAAAATGAAGAACGACACTTCCACACCTTAAAGTTACTAATTACTAATAGTATATACAGTAAATATGAGAATGTAACTAAATATTTGGTTGTGGTTAGTAATTAATTTTGTTGATAATTGATTATTTAAGGGACACTTGGTTGGAATGACAGTTCTATTTAAAAACATAACTTCAGTATTATGTGGTGTTCTGCACATTACATATATGTATGTCGGAGAATATCATAATTTTATCAGAATACGTAAGTGCAAAGGCAGCAGCCTTGGTACTAGCAGAACCAATATCAGCCGATCAGCAGAAACTGGGCGATAATAGAACAGTGTGTGTTGTATGAGTGTGTTATAGCTGAGCGATCGGTCTGGATCATTGGGATTGCTACGTGTCTGTTATAATATCTGTTTTAATTATGAACTTTGTTTTATGTCATAAATGTGTTTTAATAATGTTTGATTATTTGTGTGAGTGATAATTGTTATTGTAAATATGTATCGACAATATTTATTAAACGAGATACTTTTAAATGATTCATCGTCGGATGAAAGAAATTTGATGAATTTATCATGGAGTATTTGACCAGAGGACAGTTTCGCACCATAAAACCAGTGGCGAAGGGACACATCCGCTAGACTTGCTCTCCCATAAAAAAAAATAATAATTTAAAAGAAGATTTAGGTAAATCTTTAAAAATACATCAAATTATGTCCTATACAAATTTTTGTCCAAGGTTTGGTTTACTAGTTACGAATTTTTTTAAATTTTAAAGTTTAATAACTTCCGTTTTCGGTTTTGGATTTTAATAAAAAACAATAGGGTTCTTCCCAATTATTAGGAGAATTTTTTAGTACCAGAACGAACTCTTTAAGTTAAACCGTTTTTGAGTTATCGTGTATACACACAGACACACAGACACACACAGTACACTCACAGCCACACACATACGGACGGCACTTCGAAAATAGGTTTTTTGGATTCCCTGGACCATGAAACGTGGTCATCCGTCAAAATCTCGACATCGAAAATTTTCGCGATTACAATACTTGTCCCTTATATATTAAGGTCGGGCAAGTAAAAATTAAGGCGAGTAAGAAACCGAGAAAACCATGATTCGATTTTAGTTGTTATGGTTAGTAACCAATTATAAATAAAATATTTTCAACAGTTTTATATTTTTGAGTTTAAATTTGGTTTAAATTTGGTACATAATATCGGGTGGTTAAACTCCATTCACAATAAATATGAGATGACGTCACTCTTGGCTATTTTAAGTACCAATATCATAATATGATTTAACCAACATCAGACCATTAATCAGTTGGTACAATTTATACCGAATGTTGGTAACGTTTTTACACGTTGTCACGTTTATATTGTACTGTTCAGTCATTTTTAAGTCAGGTTTGACATTTAAGTGAGGTTAAACTTTATTTTACATTAAATAAAATATTATTGTAATTAAAATGCCGAAAGCTCTTATTAGCCGCGATCAAGGGATGGTTTTGTCTCTTATTAATTATTTTGAAAGAGAGCACGATAATACTGGATCTTTAATTGATTTGAAATGTGTGGAGATGTAAGTAAATATTAAATTTTGTTTATATCTATGGTCTTTTCACTTGAATATTTTTCTACAAATAATTGTTAATTAACTTTTTGAAAAAGAAACGAACACATACTAAATCTGTTGTAGAATTAAACAATTTTACAACAAAATTTCAACATTTTATGTTAAAACAGCTTAACATAAAATGTTACAGTTTCTACCGCACAGACAGAACAAAAAAAAAAAAAAAACATTAATATTACATTATTTTAATTTCCGAAATATTTCGAATATTTTAATGAATTCTTGTTAAAACTTCACATATGTGATATATACAACACACAAAAAATCTTGTAGAAGCTAAACTGTTGGCCGAATATGTCGAAAATAATTAAAGAAATTTATTAACTAACATTTACTATCTACTCTAGGTTATATAAACTTAATGTCAAATGTCTATGCTCGCGAGTTTCAAAACTACCTCGAACGCGTACTACCAAATTCACCGAAAATTTTTGTGTTCGCAACAAAAACCGACACAGAGCGGTTAGGTCGAGGGCTACGCGAACCGCTCGGGTTGTGCACGTAATATCGTTCAAACTAGACAAAAATGTGTTGCATTACGCGGTACGTTACAGGTTCGGCTCGCTAATCTGGACGCAGCTTTAGATATCCACATACCATTTTGCACTTTTTTTTAAATTACCATTGAAGATGCAATTGATACAATTTTGGCTAATCCTGTCTAACCATGTATTTAGTTTTATTAATATTAAAAAAGTCCCCGAGAATTTGGAACAAACCGTGTCTAATTTTATCTTGGTCCCATTCTTGATAAATTGATTAATCTACGAATCTAATTTATCATTAAAATCAACAAGATCATATTAACATATACATAGAATATAGTTGGTTCATTTTAACACCTGATGTTGATATTGTCATTTCGATTATTATGATTTATGTATATTTGTGTTATAATGACAAAAGTTCCAGATATGTCATAGATAAATAAAAAGTTAATATATCTTTAGTTATTAAACCGAAATTGTTGATATTTATTTATGGCATCATGTTTTGAATGAGTCAAATATAAATACTCTGAAATATATGTCACGAACTTTGCCAAATTTTTGCATGTTTAACTACTGTGCCCCAGATTTACATAAAAGTATTTAACATTTATGATTTCATAAATTAGCATTTTACATGTATTCAAGAGGCTTATCTTATAAATAAACTAACATCAGCATTTAATGGCCATGTAAGATGGTACAAATATTTCTTTTGTCATTTACAACAATTACTTTTCTTTCATAGCCGGTTGGTAAAAAACTAGATAGCTGGGTGTCTATTCTGTAAGCTTTTAGACAGTTCTTTTACAGTGTCGTGTCGAAAGTTCCTACAATACAGGATGAATAAAATGACCCTGACAGTGTGAAAGTAACTGACAAATTATGGAACAGATCCCCTGTTTTAACTCGAGTTATGCCTAAAGCTGCGTTCAGAGCTCTTAAATTATACAGCTTGACTATAGACTACAGTTTGTGCACTGTTGATTGTCACTAACAATTTTGTAATGTGGTAAGGCGAGCAACCGCACAGTCCTCTAAATTTAATATGTTGTACGTTGTCGCCTGTGGATAGTTTTTTAAACTTTGTAGTTACTGAATTGTTTTAACGAGAAAAACATATAAACACATTGGCTATCTCAGTCTACACCAGCAATCAGTAGAAGAAGAAAAACGAGCACTAGCTGAATATATTAGCAAAAGCCCAGAAGACATGAGAAAGGAAGTGGTCAATGAAGGTTGTCTGAAAAGTGATCAAAAACGAAAAAGGAATTCAAGCAACAGTAGCTCAAGAATCGAAAAGAAACGTGGCATAACAAGGTACTACACGGTCAATACTATAACTCAATTAAAGGAACAGTAGATGAAGAGAAAACTTGGCAGTGGCTGAAGAAAGGCACGCTCAAGAAAGAAACGGAAGGCCTCATACATGCAGCACAAAAGCAAGCACTCTCCACGAATGCAATGAAAGCAAAAATTCACAAGACCCAGAAGGACAGTAAATGCCGTCTATGCAAGGAACCTGATGAGACAGTAGAACACCTTATTTGTTGCTGCAAGAAAATCGCCCAGACAGACTATCTTCTGCGGCACAACAAAGAAGCCACCGCAGTACACTGGAATCTTTGCAAAAAGTACGGGTTACCATCTGGCAACAACTGGTGGGACCACATTCCAGAAAACGTAGCTGAGAATGATCAGGCTAAAATACTGTGGGATTTTCGAATCCAAACAGACAAACACCTCGAGTACAATACACCAGACATCACAGTAGTGGAAAGAAAACGAGTTTGGATCATTGATATAGCAATACCAGGAGACGGCACAGTACAGGATAAGTGGCTGGAGAAGATCACGAGGTACTAAGACTTGCAGATTGAAATTTTGCGATTTAGGGAAAGGAAAACCAATGCAGTTCCTCCCAGTAATAGGCGCCCTAGAAGTAATACCACCTAATCTCCAAAAAAACTTGGACGCGTTAGGGTTGCAAAGGATTAAAACCGAACAGTTGCAAAAGGCAGGCTTGTTGGGAACAGCACGAATTTTGGGAAGATAACTTTGCGACTCTTAGGTCCTTGGTTAGGGGACTTGAATCGTTAACAGGACCTTTTTCTTTGTGTAACATAAATGTATAATAATAATAATATATTTTTATTGTCCATATACAATACATAATCATTAATAGACAGTCAATCAGATAAATTACAATAGCATGACAAATGATAATCGAGTAACAAAATTTATAAATTAAGTTCAAAAAATTCCTCCAAACTATACATAGGGTTTTCAGTCAATATGTTTTTAATTGTATTTTTAAATTATGCTGAACTTAATTCTTTGGTAGAAACAGGTAACAAATTCATAAACTTTATAGAATAGTAGTTAATGCTGTATCTTGATTTATTTATTCATGTAAAATTGGGGTATATATTTGATTTATTACGTGTGTTGTAGTTGTGCACGTCTTCATAACAGCCAAATAATTTAGATTTTTATGGGCATATACTAAACAATGATAAATAAAAAGTGATCCCATATCAAATGAGGATCAATATGGACTCCTAAAAATTTAATGCAGCCCGGATTATTATAGTTACGATTTTTTGTTGTTATGGGTAAATTTTGCGTTTTCTCCTTATTTAATGATAATTTATTTGATAGAAACCAGTCTTTTGCTTTAGTTAAATTATCACTAGAAACATGTTGCATGTTGAGATTAATTCGTGAAAATGGGTAACGTTTTCGTTAGTTTTAGAAATTGAATACCGATCATTTTTGAATTTCTGCCGTCTTTAAAACGCTCGAACTGCAGCTCGACTCAAAGAATCTTCTCCAAAAAATGTATTTAAAATTTGTGTTTCTGTCGCTATATTTCTAAATTTAAAACATAATTTCAAACAGACGAGCTACTCTTCTCTACTCTAAAAAATCAGGTTCATCTAAAAAATTGTCAAAGAAAATTGAATTATAAAAACCGCTATAAAATTCGGACGAAATAAACTTAACGTAAGTTAACTCATAAATGACATCTGCTGTTATAGGGTTTATAAATAATAATTGAAAATATCTTGGTAATTTCTCATAAGAGAAATAAAAGTAACAGAAAATTATGAAGAAAGTAACAAAATATCTGGAACAAAAATATTTTTTCTTGACAGATTAAAATAGGTTTAAAAGTAACAAATAACAAAACACTTTGTAATTGATTATTATCGTACTAAACATTAAATAAACATTATTATAATGATTAAAACATTAATCTAAAAAACTGAATAAATATTTAATAATGGTAATGAATTATCTATTATGAAATACTGAAAAAATTATAGAAAAAAATTGAGAATCTTCTGGGAAATAGATAAATGTGTGTGAGTGTGCACCTTATTAATATTTATAGTAGTAATATTGTAAATATGTAATGAGAGTTTTATGTTTAATTTTTTGTAATAATCACTATTACTTTTATTATTACTGTTATTACGAAATTAAAAATTTAACTGTAATTAAATAAGTGTTGGCGTATAAATATATGTTGTCGTTTTTTCATCATCTCAAAGGTTAAGGCGGCGCACAACCCTATAGTCCTCAATAGTTTTTTATACAAAACTAATAATCGGAAATAAAATTAATAACAATCTATATATCAAAATTTGCAGCGAATTTTTATCTATCTAATAGGATATTTTTAATTGTAGAAAAATCTGTTAGGTAGTTGTAAATAAGCAAATTGCATTATAGACGCCATCTTGTAAACCAATCGACGCATGTTTGCGTACGATGCGGAAAATTGTACCTAAAGCTTCATTTTACAAATATGATTCTAGCTATTTTGTTGTATTGTGAAAATTACTTATAGTTATTGTACTTGGTAATCTATTTTTGCCGCCCTCTTGAATCTGCCGCGGTTTTCAAAATTGGTGTTACGGTTAAAAATGATTTATTTTTCGTAAAGAATACGTGTACCAAGTGGCATTCTATTATCTTTAAGTATAATATTTTTCTACGAAGGCTCTAAACTGTAAGTAATCAAGTCGAAAAAAAATTGACGTATTATTTCAACATTTCTACACAAAACTAGATAAATATAGAAGTTATTCGAAACTCACAAATAGATTTAAAAAATTACAGAACAATATCGCTGATGTCTATTTTTAAGTTATTGTGCGATAATATTTTTACAATAAATGTTTCTACAATTAAAACTATCATATTAGATAGATACAAATTCGGTGCAAAATTTGATGTATTAGTTGATACTAATTTTATTTCAGATTGTTAGTTTTGTATAAGAAATTGGTAACCTCCGGGGGTTATACGCAGCCTTAAGCCCGATCGCTCATTGAAGTAACACTGATAGTGATATAACAATTATCTGACTGACGATTTAACGAAGATATGAATACAGCGTTCACTGCTATGATAAAGTTCAGTAACACTCATATACTTATTAATGTGGAGAAGGTTATACAAGTTGCGGACATAAATGATACACCTAGATCTAGCTGACTAGTTTCGAAATATATTTATTTATATACTTATTTCGAAACTGGTCAGCTAGATCTAGTTCTATCATTTATGTCCGCAACCCGTACAACCTTCTCCACATATTCACTTACAGACACGACCAACTCCACATACTTAATTAAATTAATATTATTTATATTATCCATTAATATTCAATGAAAGTTATTAGTTTTTATTGCGAGGAAAATTAAGCAATTAAAAAAAAATCATATCAGAACACCAACATAACCTAATTTATTTTGTAAATGTACGTAGCGGTATTTATGACTGCGCATTGTATAAGAATTGTGGGAGTGGTAATTTCAAAAATAAAATGAATCAATTAGTTAAAAATATTCAAATTATTTAAATATAAAAACTAATCTATTTTAAGATAAACATTCTCAGAGATTAATTGAGTTATCAGGGACTGTGTTTTTTCTAGTTTCAAGTTGAAAGACAGGGGTACAATTTACGATCGTATATTATATGATTTGCTTAAAATGTTGCCACCGTTTGTCTCAAGTACATGGTCAAATGTTTATACAGATGTTGCATATGAGACCATATATTTTCAGTGATATGGACTTTGTAGGTAATTAGAGTCAAAATTAATTATTTGGGTTTATGAATTATTGGGAGTAGAAATATGAGTATTCAAGATAAGTCAACAGATTTTTGTAGTTAATTGGAGAGCTGATTAATTTTTACAATGACAAAAAATGGAGTTCAGAGATCAAATTATTAGTTTTAAGGAAAGGTCTGGGGAAATCTCGTGAGAGACGGAGAGTCAGAAAACACGGAGAGTAAACCATCACCGGAGTCGGACGAACCTCCCAAACGTTTTGGTTGAGAAACCCGGTATCGCGTAGTAGGTAAACCACAAGTAGTCTGGAATTATTGAAACCAGTTTTAATGAAGTAAATGAAATTCGATAACGAATTTTAACAAGGTGCGTTTTGTGAGTTGTTAAGACCAATTGTGAGGTGTTTAAGAAGCTTATCTGATGTACGGTGGTTGTGAGGTTTTGTTGAGTGTCTCTCAAGAGATTTCGTAGTCATCATTTAATTGTAAGTTCTAGCATATTCTTTAATTTCAATCTTATCTAAACATTAAACGTAGATTAAGTAAAATTCGGATTTTGATTCAAACACCCATATTCCTGTCATAAAGAATCATAGCAACCGACCAGCGGACATTTTTAGGATTACAGAATTATCCGCTCGCAAGTTGGGAAACCCACTATGTGGAAGGACCTTTCAAAGTACCATGAAGTACAATAAAAATATTTATATTCATTTAGCCAATCGTGACATTTCGACCGATACTAGAAACGCCCCCACAAAATACCATTTTAAAATCACCATGTACTGTTCTAATTACTGAATAAATACTTTGTATTATTGTTACAAAAAATGTTCAGTAAAATGACTAGTATAATTAAATAACTACAAAACTTATTTGATTCTGAAACTTATTTAGCAATACTTTCCCAAACACGATCTTGGTTCATTTTTATTACTGTGTTCTGCACAAATGTAATCAGATAAATATCTTTATCTTCGACCATCAAATAATAAATGCATTATGTGTCCAACTGTAAATATATAACGATGTTCATATTGATGCAGTGTAAAATGTAACGCGAATGCGTGCTCATTCGTGGACAATTAACGATTATTGCACTGCAAGTTTTTATTTAGTAAGTTAGTTAGTTCGCTAAAATGTTTGGCGCTCAGTAACGATGGCTATTTGCGCCTCACGCAGCCCATTTTTATAATTAGAATATTATTTATAAGTTAGAATTTATAAAACAATAAATAATAGTATTTTAAACATTGTTGGAAATTACAATCAGCTGATAGTAAGCCATCTTGATGCTGTAGGCTCTGAAATTTTGCAATTACCTCTCAGAATTTCGGTGTTTTTAACACAGAAACTTGAAAATTAAATTTACTATTTGTCGAATGATAAAATTATATAGTTGTAGATAAAATATTGTATTTGACTCGCATATAATTGCTATATTGCGCTCGGATGATCTCAACCCTCGCTTACGGCTCAGGTGGTAAACTTCATCCTCATGAAATATAGCCTCCATTATATGCTTGCTAAATAAAATACTATTGTTTCTTAAATAGAAAAAAAATATGTATTAAAATCGTAGTTGTCTCTCATACGGGTCTATTCTGTATCTTTTGTGGTTAAAAATATTTGGTTAAAAATGATGGTTAAAAAGATTTTAACTAGGCGTTCAATTTTAACCTTGTTTCTTATTCTGTGTCTCAGGTTATAAACCAAGCGTTAAGTTCTTAACTTTTTAACCTTATGGTTAAAAGTATGTTGTGAAATTATCTACAAGGGAACGTATTTTGCTAGTGTAAGTGTGGATTTGATGTAAACAAGTGTTATGGTTGAATCGTGAATTAACAACGTTTAAATATAATAAATCTATATTGCTATGTTCAATATTTATACATTATAATTATGGGTGCTGAAAGTAAATAATATAATATTATCATAACATGCAAATGTATCAATATTTTTTCTTTCTTTACTTTCTTCTATATTAAGTTACTTTAATTTCAGGTTATATTTACCTTATTTTTATTTTTAAATAAACAGAGAAATCAAAACTTATAATATATGTCATATATATCATAATTTTAAAGTTTTAAATATTTACTTGCAATATATCGGGAAATCTTTTGGTTTTTCTCTAATTAAAAAAAAAAAGAAAACAACATTTGTAAAACGAGATATTCCGTAGAAGTTTTGGACAAATGAAAATATTTAAAAATGTTTCTTAAGGTTAATTAAAAGGATCACTTATATCACGCAGTTGCTTTTGTTTAATTCGAACTGATCTCCTGAAAAGCATTTGTATATAAGCTGTTCACTTTTGTAAGAACAAACTAAGAGGGAATTTTGTTTTCAATAGTTTGCACCTTTGAAGCTGTATGTCATATGTTGGTATTAAAAAATGTCACTTTTTTAAAATGTCGATCCATTTGACATATGTCATAATGAAAAATGATATCTTAATTATGATCATAACCTTATCAACCTAAAGTCGGTGTTACAGCGTAAGGAATATTTTTAATTGACATTTAAAGTCAGTAACACACCATAAAAGTAACCAAAATAACCAGATTTAGTGTGTTCTTACAAAAGTGAACAGCTTGTATATTTTTTATCTACCTATATTCATTTTTCACTTATTAACTTCTTTTTGTTCTAGTAATAATTGGTTTAAAATAAACAGACTTGCCATGATTAATTTTAAAATTGGATTTTTCTAGCTATTTGGCGTTTAGAGGTTAGAATTACAGCAGGTTAAAATGTTAAAGTCATATATTTCGCAGGAGTTAAAATTACAAATATAACCTACTGAATTAACCACATCAAGGTTAAAATTTTAATGCCATAGAGTTACAGAGTAACAAAATATTGTAAAGCGTGGTTAAAATTTTTTAACTTGGACCTTGAGGTTAATTTTTAACTTTTTAAGATACAGAATAGACCCGATAATGTTATAAGCTAACACCTAAATGACATTGACAAAAATAAAGCATGCGTTACTTTGTAGACGTGTCAAAACTTGTAAGTAACAGAGATGTGACGACGGAAGTGATTTCAAGTTCATTTCGATAAATGTCATTTCTATATTTTTTTTCTCGTTACATTGAGTTGAATCTGTGTATATTATGTGATATAACTGACACTGAATTCCTCTACCTGTAACTACTTTATTCTTTTTCTGTGAAGTAAAAATATATAGCCCTTCTTCTCTTCTAAATTGTTCATTGATCACTTTGATTAATTATCTAAAAATCCTTCTAAAAAACTCCATAAAAACTTTTATCCAACATATAAATTTAAAACCTCCATTAACCTCAACAAAAAAAGTTCCACTCACACATTTAACACGTTATTACCATTCCTCGAAATCAATAAAGGTCTAAATAATAAAAAAAATATCATTTAACTCAATCAAGGAGGAAAGCATACATCACGTGAATACAAAACAATCCAAATAGTTACGTATGAATTAATAGCAACTAGACAACGCCTTAATAACAAAGTGATTTGAATGTTCTATTTGTCATTGAAGTGTTAAATTCGGTTGTGTGCTGGAATGTCTCATTTGTACTTGACTACTTCACTTGAATGTTAATGGACATTGAGATTGAGATAAACACACATTTGTGTCATTGATGCTCTGTACTGGACAGATCAATGATGAAAATATATTGGTTTCGCCCATCCACTATGTAGGACAATGGTTAAAACAGCGTTTCTCAACATATATCACAAAATTGGAACAAACACATTAGTCCCTTGTTATAAGTTATACAAGATTTTTTCTCTAAACACTTTGGGTCGGTGGTTCTGAAACAGTGGCCCATGAAACCCCTAGGGGCCCGATAGATAATAGTTGAGGATCCGCTGTATTAAGATGTATAAAGAGTCAAGAACATACATACAATTTGATACATTCATCGGTCATAGAGACTGAACAAGTAAAATCATATTAATGCGAATTCCTTCTTCCCTAATTATTTTAGAGCAAAAATGCAAGAGACAAAAGTTTTTTTAAATTAAATTCTCTAAATAACAAATGATCAAAAAGTGGTCCAGAGACGAGAAATTAGTGTAAGAATCTTTGATAATTTTTTAATAAAGAGTGCGCAATAACATATTCTTTTATTTCCATGAATTGACAATTGCGAATTTTAAAAATGTGATACAGCCTGTTTAAGCATAAAGTTTTAGTCTGCAGGGCTCCCATTAAGCGGACGAACACGTTATTACCGACTACACCAGTGTTTCCCAACCGCTGGTCCTCGGACCGGCACCGGTCCGCGAGATTTTTTACCGGTCCGCAGAATTATTTTTTGTGCAAGTTTATAAGGCAAAAAATATCTACCTCGCAATAAATTTATTCACTAAAAAAAAAATTATATTACTATGCAATTATTCGCCTAATAAGTTATAACCCACTTAATTTTGAGATGAAAATCTCGGTCCTTAATCTGTTAATTGCTTAAGTAATAATTTGTTTCTTTTTTCACTAATTATATTTGGTTTTTTATTTGTTGTTTTTTTGTGTTTGTAATCAGTGCAATAAAAATATAAAACTTTTGGCAACACATTAGTTTCTAAACTTGACGGTCTGCGAATTTTTTCTGTGTGTTGGTGGAATTTAATTAATAATCATTATATTTGAAGCCGTTATTGTATAAAGAAACCGAAATTGTATTGTAAAAAACTCGAAGATATTGCAAACGTTGTTAAGTACCATGAGCTCAAAAAGTAATTACATAAGGGTTGGCTATGGAAAAATAAAATAATGTCTACTGCAATCTTTATATAACAATATAAACTTATGACATAAAACGACAGTGACGACAGTTAATTAATTCTAGAGCTTTCAGTAGACATTATTTCATTTTTCCATAGCCAACCCTTATGTAATTACTTTTTGAACTCATGGTATATTTCAGAAGAACATCAAGAGTCTTACAGGCAGTTTCAAGAATAACCGTCCACCAACACGGAATATCAGTCTGCATAGAAGATACCTTTTCAATATTTATTTTCATACATTTCGGTTGTATTTCATATTTGGAATAAAAATTAAAGCTATTTTTTTCATAAATTCTTATTCATAATTTATTCAAGCATATTTCGACTTATTGTATAAAGGAAACAAGTCCAAGTGAAAAAAAAAAAAATCATACTCATATTATTATCAGTAAGATTCTACTTTTTCATAAATATATTATTCGGAGAACCCATTGCTTCATTTTGTCTGTGATATAAAATTAAACAGGAATTATAGTTTCTGGGCTATTCTGCTTTTTTTTTCAATTTTCTGTAATACTATTGTTATGGACATGTTCCCTTATATAATAACACCTTCATTTATTATTACCTTTTTACTAATCGAACTCTTTCTTTCCCTGTTTAATATGTTGTACCGTTTGCAATGAATATATTTGCAATAAATGATGTTGTTTGCCGAGAGGTTATGATATTACATGTACTTTGAACTAGATATTTTTAACGTGTTGGTGAATTGTATAACAACAACCAAAATTTGAGTTCCAACAACCAGAAAGGATCTACCATACATAGAAATATAGAATTAATATTTAAATTGTTTGTTTTTCCCTTACCGTCATATTTATATATATATTGATGTTATCAATTTTGAAAATGTATTTGAACTCTTGAATGTTATTTTATAGAATTTTAAAATCATTTAAGAATTAAATATGTTTTTAAGGTTGATAATATCAACATGGCACTGAAGTAGAACTCATTGACAATTTTTAGTAACAGGAGTTACCCATCAAAAAGAACTTTTATCTATGGTGATATTGATTGAAAAAGTGAGGAAATGGAAGAAAAACATTAATTTGTATAAAAAATTTAAATAGAATGTATCTCCATTTGCATCTTTGATGCTTTTTTTTTTAAATTTAATGTGTCAATATATATGTATAATAATGCTTAATAATACTTGTTTACTCAGTGGATCTTACTAGTAAATAAATGTTGGATGCTCCTAGACCAGGGGTTCTTAAACTTATGTAGTCCGAGGAACCCCTCTTGAAACACATTTCTTTTTGCGGACCCCATCCCTACCCTATGTAAAATGCCTAGGCATTTTACATCGTTCTTGAGACTTAATTTCTGGCTCAGTAATCTCCTAGGCACTACGTTATAATAAATATTGGTAAAAATGTATCCCCAGGTTATTTTAATAACTGGTCTTGCGCATTTATAGAGATGAACATTTTTATTAGCATTACGAATAAAAAACATAAAATGAATATAAATAGTAGTAAAAAGAATTAGAAAAGTTACAAATTATAATACGTCAAGCAACAAAATTCTAAGAATAGCAGTCAACGCCCCATGGTTCATCCGGAATAAGCAACTTCACCAGGAATTAAACATGCCAACTATTGAAACATTTATTAGAAAAGTTACCAAACGTTTTATAAACAATATAAAAAAATGTGAAGGTTCAATAACCTACAACATTGGCCAAAAAGGTATACACGTTAGACTGAAAAGACAGCTACCCCAAGACATATATAACAGCAGCAATGACAGTGACAGTGACAGTGACTTAATTAAAGATTAAATTTTAGCATAGATACCGAAACTATACATAGAACAGAATTGATACATTATAAGTTACATTTTAAGTACTATTAGGATAGTTAAGTTTGTCCCTTGTTATTAAGTTAGTTTCTTTTACTTGTTACCACTGCTGTGAATAACATTCCTTTTGTTGAACCAGCAATAAACAGATTAAAAAAAAAAGCTCATGCAAACATTTCTTGGTCAAATATTGGTCAATATAGATCTTATTATAATATGATTTCTGTAAATAATTTGCAGTTGAATAAAAATAATTAAAGTTTTCCTAATTGTTGTTTAGTTATGTCAATAACTAGTTAGATAACAACAAATACAAAAAGTCTTAACCATGCAGGATTTTTATTAAATGAGTTATTTGAATAAAAGCTAAAAGTTTGGGGATGTAAAGTTAATGTCAAAATTGTTTCGCGGACCCCCGGTAATGATTACGCGGACCCCCAGGGGTCCGTGGACCACACTTTAAAAACCGCTGTCCTAGACTTTTCGAGAAGTAACTTGGAGTATATAACAATTGCGCCACGCACGGACATGTAATCTACAATAAGATTGGAAAGAATTCGTATAACAAATATGTGGAAAAATCTTTAAATAATCAAGTTTGAACAAAAAGTAGTCCAGAAACGAGAAATTAGTGCACGAAACTTTGAAAAAAAAATAATAATGAATACACCATGAAGTATTCTTTTGTATTCACGAATTATCAATTTTAACAGTTAAAAGGTTAATATTGATTGAAAAAGAGTTGAAAAAGTAAAGAAAATTATACAACTGAAGAAAAACATCAGTTTTTAAAATGGATTTTTTCTGGTAGTAGGGTCCGGGAAAAGTTTATTTTCCGTTATATCCTGATAAACCAATACCCGCAATTTCGACCATTCAAAATGTCGTTAAAAACCAGATTAAATACCGATCATGAGGAAAGAACGGAATTGATTTTTGCTGAAAAACTTGAAAGCTGAGTTAATATGTAATAAAAGAATTTTTTTAAGATATCATACAAGGGGTAGAGGGAATTTTTAAAAAGCGAAACCGTTCTTGTATAAAGTATTTTGAAAAATGTTGAAGGAAAAGAAAAATATTGTAGAGAATTATTAGGTTTTTTACGTCTATGTGATTTGATGTAATTATAGTAAAATATTATCCTAGACATTATTAAATAACGACAAAATTCTGAAATGTGTGAAAATTTACACTACACATCAATTTTTTTAATATATAATTGCAATGATTTGATTTTAAATTCTGGGAACCTTGGTTTTGCATATATTTCATACAAAATAGGGATACGATTATAACAAATTAATATTTGCGACTTTTCCACGTTTAAGTATTAAATAATTTTGTTTTTTACCTATGAATGTAAGTTGGGAAACACTGGGTTACAGTGATTGCGTAACGTCTGTGGGATCGACCCGTACAGATGTGGAGACTTCAATGGTGTGTTGTGCAACAGTTTTATTGTTTACGAATGTATTGGCTCCTGATTTCACGTCCTTAATCATTACAATACTGAATATTGTTTGATTAACAAGGATGAGTTAACATGTCTGCATTTACAATTACTGATAGCGTGCTACATTAAATCAACTGATCAGCTGCTTAAATATAAAAAATAAAACATTCTTATTAAAAAACAGTTCTCTTTATACAACATATTTAAGTGTAAAAAGTACAAACGATAACTTAACCCAGTGAGTTTCAAAAAGCGCTCGGTACGTTAGTGCATTTTTATTGATTTTTATCTGAATAATCATATTGACAATACCAGTCGGAATTTTACTAGTCGTGTTTATGGAATGAGATGTAACAATAAATGCTGAAGTTTACTGTAGGACATTTAGACGCCAAAGACGTGGCATCCAAACTCGGCGTCGAGAACTATTGTCTTGTGAAGTTGTTTTGCTGTACGACAAATCTCGCCCGCACGATGGTGCTTTAACTTAAGTTCAACTTGACGAATTTCACTGTGACATTTTTCCGCATCCACCATATAGTCCCAATTAGGAATGACGATGGGTACCTGGGTACCCGGCACCAGATCCTTTAATATTGTACCCGGTTTCAATTTTCAGCGGGTATTGAACAA
Organism: Liopterus haemorrhoidalis; assembly: GCA_963971575.1. NCBI lineage: Eukaryota > Metazoa > Arthropoda > Insecta > Coleoptera > Dytiscidae > Liopterus > Liopterus haemorrhoidalis. The sequence goes on from OZ020611.1 coordinate 140,746,099, forward strand.
TAATATAACTTATATAATTTTTCAATTCCCGCTATCCGTTATCTTCCAGGTAGCAGATAATAAACGGGTAGCGGGTAGTATACGGGTAGTAATAAACAGTAGTAGGGATTAAGCATTGAATAAAAAGACTGAAGGAAAGAGGCTATATCAGTGATGACGAACCTATGACACGCGTGTCACAGGTCACACGCCAAGACATTTTGGGTGACACGCATCGTTTACGGACGGTTTTCGGCCAAGAACAGTGAACGCATCTGGGCTCAAGTGTTTGACGACTTGTGGTCCAAACTTGAGAATCTGGAAAGAAATTGTTTGGAGAATGACAAAGAGTGCCACTACGATCAGGAAATTTGGAGTGCTTGGAACGATTACCGGACATTTTTAGCACTTTAGCACAAAATCTAGTGATGGCTTTCCTCACAATTTTTCCCTCTACGTATTTTTGTGAGACCTTATTCTCCGCGTTAAATAATATTAAAGCCAATAAAAGAAACCGACTGACAGTAGCGTTTGAACTGCACGAAATACCAAACTTTAATTCAAGAATTAGGAAATGCAATTCAGCAACAAAAAAGTCACTAATGTAAAGAATTATATGTTTTTGGTTTTTAACAAATAAATATATCAAATATATAACATTTTTTTTACTAGGGCTGCAAATATCACAAAATTATGGATATTTCTAAACGTGACACGGCACCCGAGTTTAGCTAGATTTTTTCCGAATTTTGACACACCGAGCTCAAAAGGTTCGGCATCACTGGGCTACATGAATTTTTGCATACAAATTTTTCTGACAGAAATTGTCATTTCAACTACCACAATGGCTGCCAATATTTTGTTGTTTTCGTACTAAAAAGTGATTATTGACATTTATTTTGATAATTTAAAGTATATTTATAATTTATAAATTACAAATAAAAGACAGGGCTAAAATAGTTTTTAGTTATTTTATAATTTAATATAAAAATTAGGCATTTAACCTGAAATTTGGCAACTTGTCAAAATAATTAGCTCTACTGCATGTGGACGATCACGAACACAAAATGCCAAGACTAAAGGAATAACTTTTCATTCAAGTATTTTCCATTCATATTATGTAAGTGAATTAATGGAAATTAATGGCGTACTGTTATAATCTTCTACTATAAATTCTCTATGTAATTTTATATTAATAAATTACAGATGTATAATAGCGTTTTATTGATTGTTTGTAACTCATTTCTTTAGCTTCTTTTGTACACCATTGTACAGCCGGAAACTATTGCCCGCCATTTTGAAATACCATTCTGGTCTGCGCAATTAGCATGTAAGCCTTCTTCCTTTAGTCTTTTTATTCAATGGGATTAAATATGCGTATTCCATAACGTACAACACTTATTATAGGAATAGAGGTCTACATAACTTTACAACTATTTTTAGCATGATGTCTGTTGGTCTGTCTATCTCTCGGTCCATGGACGCTTGTTGAGCGGATTTTGCTAAACGGTTAGCAATCCATGCAGTTAAGGCGGCGCACAACCCTATAGTTCTCAATATTTTCTTATACAAAACTAATAACCGGAAATAAAATTAGTAACAATCTATATATCAAAATTTTCAGCGAATTTTTTTCTATCTAATAAGATATTTTTAACTGTAGAAAAAACTGTTATGTAATTGTAAATAAGCAAATTGCATTATAGACGCCATCTTGTAAACCAATCGACGCATATTTGCGTACGATGCGGCAAATTGTAGCTAAAGCTTCATTCTACAAATATGTTTGTAGCTATTATGCTCTATTGTGAAAACTATTTATAGTTATTGTACTTGGTAGACTATTTTTGCCGTCACCTTGAATCTGCCACGGTTTTCAAAATTAGTGTTACGGGTAAAAATGATTTAATTCTTGTAAAGAATACGTATATCAAGTGGCATTCCATTATCATCAAGTATAATATTTTTCGACGAAGGTTCCAAACTATAAGTAATCAAGTCGAAAAAAATGTTGACGTATTATTTGGACATTTCTACACAAAACTATATAACTATAAAAGATATTCGAAACCCACAAATAGATTTAAAAAATTACAGAACATTGTCGCTTATGTCTATTTTTAAGTTATTGAGCGATAATATTTTTACAATAAATGTTTCTACAATTAAAAATATCCTATTAGATAGATAAAAATTCTGTGCAAAATTTGATGTATAGATTGATACTAATTTTATTTCAGATTGTTAGTTTTGTATAAGAAACTAGTAACCTCTGGGGGTTATACGTAGCCTTAACAGATAATTAACGGGAAATGGGTAAAAATTGGGAAATTGTATCAGGTATCCGGTTCCAAGAAAATGTTACTTTTTGTCATTCCTAATCCCAACCTTTTGCAATATGACGAGTGAAAATTAATGGGGAAGAGTAATGGGCCGGTTACACGATGCTAGTAACTTGTGCAAGTACTGGCACAAGTTCTTGTGCCAGTACCTGTACAAGTGGTTTTGTCATTTACACGTATGCCAGTAACTTATTTTGTCAAGTAACCTTCCAAAGAACCCGAAACACACTGCTAAATGTAAATGCTTCCAATTATTTTTTATGTGTAAAACCATCTTTTTAACTCGCGAAGATTTTAGAAGAATTAATTGAAGATATTATGGCGCACCTACAAAATAAAAGGATTATCTGACAATCCCATACCCGAGTTAACTGATTTTTAACTGATTTTTTAAATTTTTGCCACTTCTTGGCGGTAAATTTTATTTTCTACTTCCACGGCATCAAAACCCTCGATGTTCATGTCACTTGCTAACTTGATTACCGCAGCATCCCGAACATGCTTATTTCTATAAATTTTTAACGTTGAGTCCCACAAGCACCCATGCTCCCTATATAATATCACAAATTTACTTGTGGTGTCCTCAGACCACTTTATTATGGAAATTTTAAGTATATTTAACGTTTTTGTATCAAAGAGTACAAATCAGCTATTTATGGCGGTCATTTTTAACAGTCAATTGCACGGCTACTTGTGCAAGTAAATAGGATCGGCTTCTATTCACTTGACTGGCTTGAGATTACTGGCATCGTGTAACCGGACTATAAACAACAGTGAAAAAATGGTTGAACTCACAAGTGACTGATTTTTACGACAAAAGTATCCAAAAATTAGTCACAAGGTATGAAAAATGCCTCAATCTAAATGGTGACTGTGCAGAAAAATAAGTTATGAACATGTGTTAACAATAAACATCGTTTTCATTAAGATGTATTGGCTTTCATGTTGATAATAACGAAATGCTTTTTATTTTCCAGACAACTCGTGTTACGTTTAGTAAAAATAGTAATATAAAATTTTCAAAAAAATTGCCTTTGAATATATTATAGAAAGCTGTGATGTGGTGTGTTTGAAGATATATTCAAAAGATTAATAAAGTCAGTAAACAGAAAGAATGATTGAAAATCGACTCCCGTAACTTTATAATACTATCCATGCAGACGGGTGTGTGCCTGTGATATATGATATCGTTATTGTGTCAAAGCACATCTATTGTTGAAGGATGATGTATTGGCATTATGTTTCTCAGAACTAACGCAGTCAAGATCCAGTTTGTTGATTTTTTTCAACCTTTTGTATAAGTTAAACAAGCACATGAACTACTGAAATTACTAAACTCCTACGGGAACTAGGCTATTGAAAATTTATACTTCAATTGAAAGTTCGATATAATATTTCTAGGAAAACTGGTTACAATCAATATAACGAGTTTACTTATTTTACAAATAAAAATCAACTTAATTCTGAGAATAAGTAAACACTTGCAGCAACGTATTTATTGTAGCTTTTCATCACAGTCCCCAGTGTTGCCAATGGTGGAAATTCATTTTCCACTAAAACTGTCAATAATATCTACCAAAATTCTACCAAAGACGGACCGAAGTGGTGACAAAAAACAAAGAAAGAGGACACAAAGTTAGTATGACCAATCGTCCCGCATTTTGCAGGAGAGTCCTGCATTCTGTTTCAATGTCCCGCCCCATTACATGTCCCATGTTCTGCATTTTTAATTCTAACTTACTTAACATCTATTTAGCTGTAAAGCCGCATTCAGAGCTCTTAAATCAATAGCTTATACACTGTAGATTATAGACTGTTTAGTGATATTAGAAGTTTGTCATATGGTAAGCGTGAAACCTTTCAGACCACTAAAATCAATACGTTATTCGTTGTGGATTATGAATAATTTTCTAAACTTATAGCTAGTGACATGTTTTAATGAGACAGACATATAAACACATTGGCTATCGTAGTCTATCAGTGACACCATAGTTACTGTATGCCTTTACATAACCTAACATAATGTCATCATTAACAAATCTTGCTCTAATTACAAAAACGGACAGTAAATATGATCAATTTAGGTAATTAGGTTAGGTTTAGTTAGTTAAAATCTGTTAGTTAAAAAGACAACAGAATTATAAAAACGATAATACATAGAATTAATTTTACGAAGCTATGTAGTTGGTTGATAAACGCACAGATGGCGTACTATTCGTAACACTTTAATTTCTAACTAGCTGTGAACGGTGTTTAGAACTTTAACACTATCCATAGAAACATAACTCAGAGCGTAACAACGAACAGTCTATAACGTGTTAATTTAAAGAGGTCTGAATGCTGCTTAAGTGCTCTACTTTTCCTATAGTTTGATAAATACTCGACTTGTTATATTGTCGGTAAGGTAGGTCACATTTACATTCGCAGATCGCAGGCGCAACAGTACAGCAAGCAACTCCTAAAAGTTAAGGGAAATAATTTATCCCAATCAAATTATATTTCTTTATACGTCCACACAATTAGTGAATGTAGTCTTTGGTTTGTAGCTAAAGTTATTTGTTTGGACGCTTGCACCACGTCATTATTACAATTTTAAGGAAGCGATATATACAAAATATTTAATTCAACTCTGCAGAATAAATTTGCCGCTTGATATAAATGTTTTGAACATATTTTTCAAAATAAAAAAATAATGATAATTATATCCTAACTCAAGTGATGACGAAAATGGAAGGCGGATCGAAGGGATGCCAAAAAAGCCCGCATCACAAAGGCCTTTCGCTCCTCACCCCTTCAATAATCCAATCTGCTATACACCTCTGATCAAAAAACTTTCCTCTGCAAGATGCAATTAGAATTGATGAAGAAGACTTACCTGAAACAAAACAAAAAATATATTAGATACATAGGAATCAGGAACAGGGAAGAATAACATAATAATAATATATATCTATATCTATATCAGTGGTTCTCAAAGTGGGTGCTGTTCATAAATTGCAGGGGTGCCGCGGGCGTGGTTTGAAATTTAGCATCGTATGTATTTTTATACGCATGATACAATTTTACGCAACTGAATGTGAATGCGAACGGGTACAACTCGTGGATGCCTATATTAACCGATCGTTTTAATATCACTACTCTGTATAGCGCGTTCTTAATGTTAATTAGCGCCACAACTTTCTGCGATACTGCAATGTAAAATGTCTTTATAATTTCATGCATATGATGTTGGTGGATTAGAACAAAGAAACGATTATTTTCTGTTCTACTTAAAAATGAAAAATGCTTCTCCAGATAGTAGTTTATAATTAGAAAATAAATCGTTTATTATTATGCATTTTTTATTTAGATCAATATTTCGGGAAATACGGGGGACCCTAAAGCTAAATTTTAGAAATATCTCTCTTGTTGACTTAACAGCAAAAACGTACATTTATCAAAGTGCAAGTAAGAATAATGTGTTTGCATTGCGAAACTTTTATTAAAATTTCCTAATTTTATTTATTAATAAACAAACATTTACTTGATATTAAAAGCAGTTTTCATCCAATATTTATCAAAGCCAAGTGCATTTTTGCATAAACTTTTGGCAAAAATTTCCAAAAACACACGCCCACACAAGTTCTAAAATAGAATGTAATAAATTGTACCATTTAAAATTAGTTTGTAAGCAAGAAACATACAAAAAAACTAAACTAAATATTAACATGCCAACATAAACTCCAAAATTACAAATTTCTCATTTACCATTTTCCCATCAACCATCGCTAAATAAACATTTCCAGGATGTATATCATTTAAATTAAATTTTAGCAAATAAATTCACGTATTCATCGGCAATGAAACTTTATATATCTGACAACATTGGCTAGTATTTTTAAATGCAGTACCAAAGATAACATCCAAAACAAGGAATGAATATTAATATCATTTATGTACAAGGAGGTACACCGAACGTTGTTTAGTAGTTAAGATAGAAAATTATAAAATATGTCTTTCTAATTACAGACTATAGAAATAATCCGTATCCGTATCTGTATCCACGGATCTGAGTTTTACATGATCGGGCACATCACTAGCCTGGACATACAGTTTAGAGGAGTTTGCAATAGGGGATACGCATAAAATTTGTATTTCCTTAAAACTACATTATTTTGATATGTTAATGTTAGTTATGTCACCTAACAAAACAAAAATTACATTTTAATTAATATTATAGCCAAATTTTTGAATTAAAATATTGTAAATTTGAAATAAGCCGACCACGGAGCGAAGTTTGCCGAGTAAAAACGACTGAGTATGACGTCAAACGATAGGGCTTTCACGTCACAGATACAGCTACAACATAATCTTTACACGTGTGTATATTGTATTGTTCGAGAGTTTTGTATTTGTTTTTAAACAATTTTTCACGCATTTATTATTAAAATGGCAGATAAAGATTTTGTTAGGGCTCAGAGTGATAATTTACCCAACATTGATGCATTTATGCTCATGGAATATATAAAAAATAATGAATGCTACAGTGCTGAAGAAATACGTGGTGTCAAAGCAGACCTGTAAGTAATTTTTATTTTATATTCTATAACTTTATGTAAACAAACGCTGCAACTCTGTAAAATGTAAATATTTATGTAATTTAGATGTCAGAATTTTACTACATTGTTTACATGAAGTTACAAAATGTTAGAGACATAATTGAAATACTGCAATATAAGTTATCTATTTTAATATAAAATTTAATTCGGTAAACATGTATAAATTGTTTTTATAGAATTAAACTTTATTTTAATTAAAATCACTTTAAATAACCTATAAAAGTTATATAAACAAATAAGTTCATAACAGACTATGTACGCTGGGTAATGTTCTGTGGCTGGGTAGGCTAGTAGTGTCATGCATCAGTTAGAAGGGGTATGACGTCACACGTCGTTTTCGCGCGCTACATACATTTATGATTTTTTTAAGCCTTCAAATTACAAAAAAAAAAATTAAAAACTGTTTTTTATGTTTATATGCAACAAGAGGAATATAATAAAAAAAAATTTAAAAATCATGCCTATCCCCTATTAGAGACCGTTTCTGGAGAAACGGTTTTATTAAAATGAAAACAGTCTTATTATTTTTTCCACAACTCGTAGATTCTTAAATAAAACTCTTTGTAAAGTTTCACTATTTGTTGCCATTTGTCACCTAATACATATGTATAGGCCAGCGGTTCTTAAACTGGGGTCCGCGAAACAATTTTGACATTAACTTTACAACCCCCAAATTTTCGCTTTTATTCAATAAGTCATTTAATAAAAATCCTACATGGTTAAGACTTTTTGTATTTGTTGTTACCTAACAAGTTATTGACATCACTAAACAATAATCAGTACAAATTTAATCATTTTTATTCAATTGTAAATTATTTACAGAAAACATATTATAATCAGATCTATTTTGACCAATATTTGACAAAAAAAAATGTTTGTATGAGTTTAACGTATTATAATTTGTAACTTTTTTAATTCTTTTTGCTACTATTTTTATTAATTTTATGTTTTTTATTCTATATGCTAATAAAAATGTTCATCTCTCTAAATGTACAAGACCATTTATTAAAATGACCAGCGATACATTTTTACCAATATTTATTATAACGTAGTGCCTATGAGAGCCTATTGAGCCAGAAATTAAGCATCAAGAGGGGGTCCTCGGACTATATAAGTTTAAGAACCCCTGGTATAGGCTATTCGAAAAGTTTAAGCGGAATCAAATGGAATTTAAATTTTCTTAAATTGTCACGAGCTAATATTTTAATGTTTGGAGTTGGCTTTTGTTAAACAAAATGATCAAAAGATTCAATCAAACGTTAACAGTTACTTGAGTAGGTATTTGTACTTTCGAATATTATCTTTGAGCAAAAAAAGGCATTCAATCTGCCACTGATTCGGTATGACAATATATCTGATAACCATAATTAAATTAATCTAAAAAATGTTTTGTACCATCTAAAACCAAATTAAAAAATATATATATATTTATTTTTTAAAATGTTTTGAAGAACTTATAAAATGTACAATTAATTGATCTACGATCTTCCATCTATAGAAGTTCCTCAATAAAAGGTTTTATTTGATTATTTGGAAAACTAAAGTTTGAATATTTAACTATTCAGACCAATGCTGTAAAAAGTTATTGTGTAACGTTACCAACGTTACACAATAGATAAAATATTATAAAAAGTATAATGACTTTCATTCATGATAGTAACTGACCTTGCTCATAGTGACAAATTTAGTTACTATGATCATAGTAACTGAGTTACAGAATTGGTCTGATTGCCTCTCAGGGTAGTTGTGGTCAGGGCAGTAGAGTTTAAATCGTCATATGGTTAAAACAAGTTAAAGTAGTTGAGTTAAGACAGTCATCATGTGAAGTTCAGTTTAAAGAGTGATGAGGTTAAGACGTGTTTAAGGGAGCTCAGTTAAAACAGCCATGGGCTAAAATAGTATATTCTGTAACAAGGTTGGAATGAGAAAATTCGATGCGAGTGGAACATACCGAGCGCGAGCCGCAGGCGAGCGTGAGGAACCACGAGCAACGAATTTTCTTATTCCAATCGAGTCACAGACCCTCTTTTCTCCACGACCACCAAAAAGAAAAATAAATTAACAAATAATTATTTTAACAAACATTTTATCTTAACAAATAATTTATATTATATAACAAATTAATCAATTAATTAAACTATTTTTTTTATTTATTATTTGTTTAATTTTAATTTAATTTGCCGCACATCGGACACTATTTTAGGTTAGGAAGTTATGTTGCATTTATTTAATGTAAACGTTGCATATATCTTAATGTAACCTACAAAAACAAAAGACAACAAGCATGGAATAGTTATTCCATAAGAAGTGATGGAATGAAATACACGCAAAATGCATAAGAAGATAAGTGCTTTACAATAACATTCCAACTCTTGTGTTAGAATATTAACTTTCTGTAGTCAAAATTGGTTTTAGAATTGTTAGTGGTCGTGGAGAAACTTATTTACAGTGTTCAAGCAGAAATGTAACCAAGTAATGCACTATGTACGTTAGTGTATGTCGAGCTAAAGGGATGGAGAACATATTCATAGAGATTTGGGAGAGACAATGGATTTACACGATGTTAGTGAGGATTGTGGTGTCCAGTAGATAAATTAGTGTTCGGTTCGTAGTTCGGTTAAGAGTGTTCATAGTTCGGCAAAGAGTCTCTCGAGTGTTTAGTGCTGTGAATGTGTGTCCCTTTTAGATTTAGCTGTCATCGTTAATTTGTACGTCAAGTGTAAATAATGTAAATATTAAAACTCGTATCGTAATTAAAATAGGTTAGTTAAAATGAGAACTTTAATTCAACAACCCTTAACTCCTTCCTAAGAATCATAGCAACTTGTCAGCGGACCTGGGGGGGTTTTTCAGACTTGATCCGATCGCAAGTCTTGGCAACTCATTATCTGAGGGAGACCTTGAGTTTTGAGGGATGTACAGAGTAAATACAATTGCAGTATGTCAATATTATATTCTAATTAAACCGCCAACCATGACGTGCAGTCATATTATACGGAGTCTCCTACTTTTGTTAGTAAATATACATTAAAATCAGATTTTATCCTTGTTTCGTCCATTTAAACCATCATTTGTCCACTAAGTTCATTCAAAACGTGATTCGTCCAAACTTAAATAATCGATTTTTCGTATTTTTGCTCATTAAAATTTTAATGAATGTCTAAATTCAATGTTTGGGATCTTAAAAATAAGTTTTTTGCAATTATTTGTGACAATTGTATTACTGTGACCAATCACGTTTTGAATGTAACCTCATCAATTCAGAATATTTTCGGTTCTTTTTTTTCAGAACAGGATCAGTACAATGTCTTCCCTCCAATTTCGCACCCCAGTAACTATGACCCCTTTTGCCCCCTCAACGCTAAATCACAGGTGTAACAAACAAAAGAATCTATACTTTCTCTATTGCATTTCTGTGAAACCGATTGCCAATAAAAAGTAATTTGTAACTAAGATTCTAAATTAAATAGTGACGTACATAATTTTTTGAATAATTTGTAAGAAATGAATTGTAAACAGTAACAGTTACGTAACGTATGATTAGTCTTCAAGTGCGCTGCAAATATTATGATTAATTAACGGTTTAATTTATACAGATGCTGTTATTTATAAGTGTTTTATTCTTCAAGTGAAAAGTTTATTATTAAAGATATGAACATGTATAAATATTATTTTTATGCTATAAAAATGTTGCTTCTTACTAACACTCACTTTTCAATCAATTTATCAAGTTAATTATAGTCATCTATTGTTTATGTTTTCAACTATTCGTAGACCAGACATATACAGACGTGTCGGAAACTAATACGTAGGGCGATTTGAGATACGGGCTTACTTTTTAAACTTGTTCAAAGTACTTCCTCATACGTATAAAACACGTGTTTAAAACGTCTTCCCACTTTTCAGGTGGTACTTCTGCACAGGTTTGGTCCCAGGCTGCCAGAAGCTCATCCTAGCTCTTAAAATGGCGGCCATTAAGTTTATCCTTGATGAAAAGAGTCCAAAATCACAAGGAGCAAGATCGTGACTATACGGAGGATGTTTTAATACTTGTAGTCCAGAATTATTCAAAAATTCTTTAGTTAGTTGAGCTCGATGCGCGGATGCATTATCTTCATGCAATCGACAGGTGTCAAGGCATGAATGTGGCCGTAAGTTTTGAAGAGGCTAAATCAACTGAGCCAAATAAAACTCAACGTACCAAATGGGCGTAACTGTTTTTTGCTCTTCTAGAACAATTCTCGTAATAATCCCTAGCTTACCGAAGAATGCGACAATTATTTTCTTTTTCACAGATCTTGATTGTTTTACCACGGTTGAAGTGTCTTCGTCTTCAAAGAGCCATTTCGTCGGCTTACTTGTAAAAGCTTCTAAGTCCGATTTTCGACTGTTTTGATTTTATTTGTTTTATTATTGCCGTAAAATAATACAAAAATGATAAAATAATCATAAAATGTTTTGCCCATTGTAACTGAAATTGTATTACTGATATTTCATGAAAATTTCATAAAATAGAGTTCTAAAATAATGTTTGTAGCAAGTTTTTTGCCTCTCCTGAAAAGTTATTCTTTATCGAAAACGATATCTTGTTTCATGACTTTGATGGCACATCATGATAATATGCCATGTTTCGTCCCCAGTCACAATGGAGTTCACGTATTTCGAGTGTCCCATTTTAATTTTTTTAACAGTTTTAGACATCATACAACTGTTACTGTCTGTGCATCAGTCAGGTTGTGGGGTACCCATAGCGTGCAAACTTTGCGTGCATAATTGAGTGGATAGCTGGTGCATTAGGCAGCAGTCTAACTGATCGAGCGCCGTCGTGTAACGTAGCGTCGAGTCGTGTAGTGTCGTTTAAAAATTTAAAAGCTGGTCTGACTGATCAAGTACTGTCGAGTATTATCGATCATTCAGTGTCAAGTAAATTTGTTTCTCACTTGTCAAATAGTGCATATTCCAACCTAAAATAATACTATCAAACAGTTAATACTAATTAGCGAGTCCATTTTACTCTATATTGTAATTTTGTTTTTTTTTTTGACGTTCCAACTGTCAAATAATATATGGTTGAGCGTCGAGCGTCGTGTGAAATTCAAACCGGTTTGAAATACAAACAACTTGATGCTACTTGATAGCAAACGATGGTTCAGTGCGACTCATGCCCTTAGTTAACGTGTGTTTGAAATTTGCTCGACAGCAAACGATCGACAGCACTCGATCAGTCAGACCGCGGCCTTAATGTGCAAAAACTCCTCTACTGTATGTAATTCGCCTGTTTTCATCGAGCAGTTTTTAACCGCAGCCTTATTAACAAGAGTAACTATTTCACGGGGCTTTCCTGGACGAGGATCATCTTCTAGGTTACAAATTTCTGTTTGAAATTGTTAATACCAACGAAACACTGTAATCCTACTTGAAGAATTCTCGGAAAAAATAGCAAACATTTCGGAGATAGACTCTTCCGTAAATAAATCACGTTTGAAATTGTATAAAATTAGTACACGATGATCTCGTCGCGTTAACTCACTCATATTGATAAGTTTACACTTGTACTGTAAACAATAGACTGACTACATAAAATTTATTTATCAGTGTATCATTATGTTTTGAATGGTCTATTTAATGATGCAAGAATAAACTTGCTATGTTTATTTATACAACCGTATCTCAAAACTTTCCTAGCGCCCTACGTAAGTCAGTACTATGCAACCCGAAACGTATTCCTTATGAAATCTATAAGTGTTCAGGGTACCTATAGGCAATTAGTGGATTTTGAGTGCACCCGTAATATTTACATGTAACGTTACAGGTGCGCGAAGAATCAACTGCCTATAGGTACCCGTAATGTCTATAGATTTTTTCCATATTATTTATTTAGCGTCACTTCGACTACTAAGTCAATAGATTGCTTACGGAATGCATTACAGGTTGAACAAAATTGATCCATAAGTGGATCCTGCACTTTTTACGTAAGAGAATATTTGTAAATATGAGTTGAAATCGACAAAAAGAAATCACCAAACTGTATGGGGAAGGTCCAAGAAAGCTTGCGAGACAGTATGTATAAATCTACGGTAAAACATTGGGGAGGTCCAATTATGCAACCCTCAAGAATCCCACTCGAACGTTCGCAATTTTCGAGTGGGAAAACGCACGTGAGCTTTTAGTCTTTTCATCAGTCCGGTCCATCTTCCCTTTTGCTTTGTCGTCACTTGCATCCGTCTTCTTCTTTTTTTTTTTTTAGCTAGCAAATTGGCATAACAAATTGCGAGTAGCTAATGCCCATAATTTTCAAAGATTGCAATAATGGTTTAGGTTTGCTTCAGTACTGAAACTATAGATGCCAAATGTATGAACATAAAAGTAATTTAGTCTATTTAAATAGTACACAATTTTGAAAACATAATTTTCTTGAAATTGTAACGATTTAAGAAAGGCATAATCATACTATGGCCCTCATGCTAGATCCGGCCCATAAGATCCTTTTTTTGAGACTCGCATAGGGATATACACTTAACATTCCATTTTCTAAAAATCACGCCAAAAATGCCTACTTCATCATGACCAAACAGAACTAAATTCTGAATTTATGCGAATATTATTAATAACTAGTGGGTGTACCCGTGATTTGCTACGGTGTTTCACTACTTGAAAACGAAGAAAGTAGAACATAACACGCACACCGTTAAAATTAAATACATAAAACGATAATATAATTTGCAATTAACTATTAGGCGATGGGAAATACAGAAAATTTCCGGCACTGCCATCTATTGGTAAGTTCCGCACCAAATAGCAACATACATGTACCACTATAAAAATTTCTGTGCATGCGTATACTTTACATTGTGATAAATTTTTAATAACCGTTATTATTAACCATTGATGTATAGTATTAAATACATTATGATTCTACTTGAAATTATCTAATTTGTTATTTTACAATAACTGATACATCACTATAAAACTCCGATGTTATGCACCCACAAACTTTATAAAACAAAAACTATTACGATATCGTTACATGACACGTATATGCTACCGCGGACTTTTTTTTAGTTCTAGTTAAGATCTACATTTTTGTCTACATTATATCGATATGCTCATATCTCTTAAGGTTTATTCTACGTAATCAATTCAAACTGCACGGAGACTGCAAAATGATTGCCCCCCCCCCATACACCCCCTAGGGCCACATGGAAGAAGCTGAAACGCTCACTAAAACCTTTCTCGGATTGTTTAACCCCCCTGTACTAAATTTGGTGAAATCGGTCCATCCGTTTGGCTTTGCATAAAGAACAGACAACCTGAAATTGATTTTTATATATAAGATTTATAATAATTATATGGCCTATGTCAGTCAAAATATGGCCCACATTAATGGTTGGTTTATATACGGAACAAGAATATGGAATGGGAAATAAGAATAGTACACAAGAATAAAAAATATGAAACCGTTTATATCGGACATAACATTTCGTCGCTGCGCCTGCGTACCTGCGTTGGCCTATGTTTAACGGTAGTCGCTTGATTTTCAATTGTTGAGTTTAATATAACCTTTAAAAAAAATCGTGTTCAGTAAAATGGATTCAGAAGATTTTGTAAATTTATTTGCTTGTGTTTCACACATTATATTGTTGTTTCCAACCTTCTGGAAAACAACTGTTATTACGGCCGACATTTTGACCATTGTACGCATGCTTCTCGTCTCTTATTCTTGGAATAAGAATAAAATGTTAAATGTTACCAACTATTCTTAAGTTTAAGTTAAATTTCATTCCTACATAAACCGATATACGGCGCAGCCATGTTTTAACATCTTGTGTACTATTCTTATTTCCTATTCCTTATTCTTGTTCCGTATATAAACCAACCATAAGATATGAGTACATTATAAATGTGAGTGAATAAACATTTATAACTCCTAAGACTGTAAAAGTAATTCTCTGCCAACAATGTATTAATAGTCTATCATAACTATCCTTCCGAGACCAATTCCTACCAAATGTGCAATAATTATACATATTTAACTTTGTACCGCCTCTTAGCTTTGAAATATGTGAACAATTATTTTAAAATATTTCATATGGCTCCTAAAATATGAGTATTGCACTTTTATCGAATTTATAGAAGACGTTGTACTTGTTTCCCAAATATTTTCTGCAATGTCATTTTGGAACGATCAAAATCATTCCGTTAGCCATACATGTGCTGTTATACTTTTATGCGCACATACATACATACATACATAAGCCTCTTTAGTAATATAATTACCATGATTCGGTTGAAAGCATATTCCGTAATCTATAATTTTTAATAAAAATAATGTTCATCCATATTTTCATTGTTAATTTTATGACTGATATTATTGGCTTTGGTGTTCCATATAATAAAAAGTTTTCTACGACTTGGCAAAAGTTATGAACCACTGTTCTATGCGAACCATATAATGACTGTTGATACTGACCGATAATAATGAAAGACACCCCCACTGTAAAGGCTCTGTAAAACTCGAAGTTCAGAATACGCCCTATCTTACAAGACGCACACCTGGCCATTTTTGTAACATAACAGTTGTTTTAACCAGAATTTTTTGTTCAGAAGAGGGGTCTAAACTTTATTTAAATTTAACGGAACTATACAAATTTATTTAGATGTTTACTAATGTTCATCGTACCGCGACTCAATGGGCGCGGTTAGCGCCCTAAACAGTTTAGTACGTTTACTACGTTTACCTTCTGAACGTTACCGTTGACAGTCAACAGTTTACTAAACATCTCAACGTAAAAATTTTACGGTTAGTTATGTTGACTTGTATACCTAACCTAATTTTTTAGCGGAAAATTTATACAAGATACAAGTTAAATAGCACTGGAGCTAACAAATTGATTAATTCTGCCACTTGACAGTCTAAAATGGTTTTTATCTATTAGAAATGGATCTCTAAATATTTTTTCAGGTTATGTACTCAAGCTGTCAAACACTCGCGTTGAAACTAACCGGTAACCGTTCAGACATTCACCAAATTGTTTAATCAACGTACATTTACGTTTAGACTCAACGGTTTAGGCGCTGAACGCGCCCATTATGTTGCCGATATCTTGTACAATAACTGCAATATTATATTTCGCTGTGCAGCCATCAATTGTTTTGATTTGTTGTCTCTACTAAAGTCAGTTGTTATTTGTTTATAAATGTCAAACTTATTAGGTTATATCAAACCACTTCTAAAAAGAGATTGAAAACCTAAATTTCCTAGGGAGTAAAGAGGCTAATGTGAATTATAATATGCAGTGCTTTCTAAACACTATGTTGCGACTCAATAGTAAGGGAGGCGCGAAATTTATGGTTTAAATTATGGTTGGTGATAACCAGTAGTACTATATGTGTAAAATAATGTTCAACATCGTACAAATATACATAAAATAAAATGAAAATTTCAGTGTATAAGGATCATTAAAAATAATTAATAGGAGAGAAAACCATCCCTTGGGTACCGGTTATTAAGAGCTTTCGTCATTTTTATTATAATATTTGATACAATTCAAAATAAAATGTGAACGTAACCTCACACATCAACGTGTTAAACAGAAATTCGACGATAAATGCTGTTTAAGAAAGTGACAACGTCGGAAAAGGCTACCAACCTGTGGAAATCAAACTAACAACTGAGTAATACTGGCATATTTATTATATTACATTCTAACATTGGCAACTAAATTAACTAAGTATGACGTCATTTCACAGTTATTTTGAACAGACTTTATGTGAAGTTCATGTAGTCACAACGGGTGTCATTTTGAATTTCATGCATTTTGACACGACATGACAGGGCGATATCTCAAAAAACAGACAATTACATGCAGCGTTAACTACATATCAGAAAGGGCCTTAATTTACATTAATATAAGCTAATAAAAATTTATTATTCCCTAAAACTGTCCAGTTTTACAGAAACGTATACCATAATTTAGGTCAAAGATAGTAGTAATTTTCATAATAGAGTAAAATAACTAAGTACATAATTGTATAATGAACTTTTAGCTACAATTTAACGTGTCAAGCATGAATATACAGAGTATCCCTGGAGAAATCTAACAAACTTCAAGGGTTTGTGCCTTCATTAATTTTAAACAAAAGAATAAAAAAGGGAACAAAAAATAAGTTGCAATTCTGCGCAACCTGTAGCGAAACTATAAGGTACCTGTAAGGCTTACAGTGCGTTTATGGGGAATTGCTAATTCTGAGCGCTTTTGTAAACTCACGTATGCTATGCGTAAATTAAAATTTATAGACAGCAAAAGTCTGACGGTAGCAATGTTCGTAAATATATAGTAGAACAATTTTGGGTTTTCTTACAATTTCCATTTTTAATAAATTTGCCCTGTTTAGGGATAGTTAAAATTTTCCGGGCAGTCGCGTTTATTTTAGTTCCATGATTTTTTGAGCATACGAAAAGCACGTTACCAATCCTTACAAATACCAACCAACGAGAACCTTTTCCTATTTTTCTTTCTGTTGAGGTTTTTCTCTTTAGTTTAGGGGTAGTTCATATTTTCTTGAACGGTCACTATTATTTTAATTCCACACTTTCTAGGGTATTTTTTGGATATGAATAGAACACTACTTATAGGCGGTTTCTTTGGTTTAAGCGGAACTAGATTTTAAAATCCAGAAACTTTTACCGATTGATTGAAGCTTTTGATCATTTTGTTTAGTAAAAGAGAACTTCAATATATAAAAAAAGTTAGTTAGTGACAACTTAAGAATATTTTAATTCCATTTAGTTCCACTTAAACGTTTGGAATAGTCGATATCCCTACAAATATTTACCAAAAATTATCTACCTCTTTTTAGCGGATTTTATCTATTGCAGTTTCATTTTGACTTTCGCGAATACCTGTTCGCAATTTAATTTTCCTTTATACATTTATATTTGTGCGATTGTAAACAGGATACCAATTATCTCCAAAAGTAGAAGTCCAGGCCCGAGTATTTGTTTACTATTTAAAAAAAAATATTTATTTTTGTCATAATCCCATTTGTGTATATAACAGATAGATATTTGATTGTTGAAGTTAAAAATAAGCGAGGCAATAGGAAAAATATCTGTGATATTAAAAATAACTCAAACGTCAAAAATACTGACAAAAACTGAAGTTAGATACAGAGTATGAAGTTGCAATTTCTATAATTTTAAATTTGTAACAGAGGGGCATACAAGTCTGCGTTCAGAAACGGCCTATCTATAAATCTAGAAAGTTTGCATTTACAAATTTTTGTAAACTACAGATTCACGGATTTATGAAATTATAGACGCTACGTACAGAATTGCAGCATTAGTTCATATTTATTACTAGTCTTCCCATTATAGTATATCCAAATAATAGGTATTTTTCCTACCAACCCTTTGTAGTTATTTTATTAAAAAATAACATTCTTGTAAATTACATTTATATTCATACATACAAAACATTTAATACGGTAATGTCCTCATTCCGCATGCCAACATTTTCTCATTCTTACCAATACCAGTGAAGTATGACAGCTGAAGAAGTATGACACTTTCCCAGCCCGTCAACCATGACAAATATCGACATCGATTCCATTTTTAAAGAATCAAATTACAGAGGTTTTAAAGCAAATCACTTGTATATACAAGCAGACAAGTAACGATTTAATTTCTTACAAATCCAGTGAAAGCCTCATGAAACGAGATGCCCAATTACTCAGAAACCAGTATATATATATTTCGTAACCTTGTTGAGGTTAGTCTGTTATTTAAATATTAAATATCATTCATAAAAATTTTAACAGTTCTTGATTGTTGAAATAAATTCTAGAATGTCTTAATCCAGTTTTAATTGAGACTTACTTGACCTTTTGGTGTGTTTGTTATTATATTACTCGTTGAAAGAAACACATTATAAATTTTCCCTATTTTTATTAACGTTAGGCAAGTGGTTGTCTACACAGGGGTTGGCAACCAGCGGCCCGCCGAACATATTTATGCGGCTCACCGATAAAAAAATAAAATATTTACTTTTCTTATCCGGCGTAGCCAACACATTACTGTCGCTGTGATTTAGCCTTCTTACGTCGGCGTAGTTATACCGATGTAAATACGTGTAAACCGGCGTAAACAAGATTATAAAAACAAATATGGCCCGCGAAATTTTTTTGTTACTGAATGCGGCCCGTGAATTTTAAATAAAAAACAAATGTTACTAATTGTGGACTGCCACGTAATAGGGGTTGCCGAGCCTGGATCTATAACAGTGTTTCTCAAAAGGTGGTTCGCGGACCACCAGTGGTCCCCAGGAAAATTTTAGTGGTCCGCGATATTCTTATTGTTTTTTTGCAGTTTTTTTTTTTAAATTTATGCACATTTTTCATGTAAATAATTTATATTTTGTTTTGTTTCTGTAAACTTTCTGTGATTTTCTATAAATAAAATAAATGTATTTAATAGCACATTAAATATATTTGTTTTCTTGTAAAAAATTAACCAACAATTATTATTAGTGGTGCGCGTTAGAAAATTATATATTATACTGGTCCGCGGTGCGTTTTTGGTTGAAAATACTGATCTATAACATACTTAGGCGCGCTGTATCTCTTCGATACGTACCTATACAGGGTGTAACAAGGGTAACAAGTAATAGAGGGAATAATTTTAATCAAAATCGCCCTATGTGAGTAAGTTTTTGGAAAAAAATTTGGTCACCAGTCTATCCAAAGAATCGAATGGCAGTACTGAAATTTTCCTGAACTAACCGGAAGTATAGGATATCAACGGCAACTTATATTAATTAAATGGTAACGTATGTCGAGTTAAAAGGTATTTTTGAATAGGGCTTTTGAAAAGAAACAACTTTTGGTTTCTACAATAAAAATACCCCAAGAAATAAATTAGAAAATAGTAAACTAAGCTAGAAAATACACTACGTTCAGGAATTTACAAAATCAAATGTAACGATGGTAATACGTATTACATAGGCCAAAGAAAACGTAATTTTAAAGTTAGATTTCAGGAACACATGAGAGTTTGAAAATTAAATAAATCTGATTCATCTAATCCAACGATATTCAAACTGCGTTCCATGGAACCCTGGGGTTCCACACAAGGTTCTCAAGGGTTCCACGAAGTCTCAGGGTCTCAGGGCTCCGGGTTTTGTTATAAAATCTTCGGTTTTTGTAGTTCAGAGGTTTTTTTTTGCTCATTACTTGGATTTTGGAGGTTAGGACTTTTTTTTTGCTCATCACTTGGATTTTGGAGGTGAGGACCTTTTTTTTGCTCAACACTTATATTTTCGAGGTGAGCAAAATTTAATAAAATATACGGTATTTACAATTATTTTTTTCAATCTTAGGGTTTACTTCAACTGAAATCTGGTCAACCTGCATAGGTATCAACTTTATGTTATATATATATGAAGGACAACTTTGATTTTTTAAGTAGGAACCAATATCGTGTTGGGTATATTTGAATAAAGCTTTTGAAAAGAAATAACTTTTACTTAAACTTTTTTTAAATATCTTTTACGGTTCATGAACAATTCTTGTTTGAAATAGGTTATAGTTTTAACTAGTTTTCACAAAATTCTTAAAAATAAATAAAAATATCTATCGTTTTGTATTAACTCACATTAAACCTTGGTTAAAACTGTAAACGTGATAATGTTTGCAGTGATATGACAGAATGACTTAAATAAATGACAGTAATTGAGAGCGTTTCAAAGAAAGGAGATTTTTTCCTGCTTTGATATTATCCAGTTTATACCAGATATAAATTACTAGACCGCTATAAAAGTTCCGTATTTCATTCCTCGCAGTGATCTGTCATCATTTTTTCTTGTTTGCACAGAGTTGAATTTATTTAAACTAGACTTTTCGTTCTCCACGCATTACGGCATATTTGAACAAAAATTGTTTGAATTAATTCCAAAATAAAATTTAAATTGTCCGTGTTACAATTATTTTGAATATATCCCAAAAATATTAATACGGTAAAACCTTGGGTAACGCTCAAGAAAAGTTTACAGAATTTAGAATTTTTAGCGATATCAAGTTGTAATATTAAAAATTAAGAGTTGCACATTCAAAAGTATTTTGATATAGGTGCAGATTTACTATAACGCTAATGACGTTACCAATGTCTGGGCACCGGAACGCTATCAGGTCCTCAAAAGTACCCCAGAAATTAATAAAAGATTTTCAGAATTACAGGATGTTTTTGAAAACAGTCTAAGCTCTGTTAACATCTTTATAGAGAAATACGAAAGAGATTAAATTGAGAATAATGAAGTTTTCTTAGGGATATGCAATACTGAGAAAGTATCGATATTTGGGTATCGATAATATCGAATAAAAAGTATCGATACCGGTATCGTATCGAAACACAATATCGATATTTTCAATCGATAAGTATCGAAAGGAAAAATGAATATATTTTCTATAAAACGTAAAAAACATTTTATTCTTATAATAACAATTTAATAAACAGATTAAAGTATAAAGGCTATTCCAAACTTTTAGGCGGAACTAAATTCTTTTCGGTTGTCAGGAGTCACGAAAACGGACCTTGCTTGGGTTATTTCATTATTCAGATTGGTATGTGAACATTTAAAATTCCAACAGTGAAACTGTTGTGTGAGTGAAACCATGGAAATGAATGAAATTTCTTAACAATTTTAATACTTTTTTACATATTTTGAAGACAAAACAAAGTAAATGGGAAATTTTTATTAAGAATGACAAAAAAATAAAAGGCAATGAAAAGGACATTTTATAATGACAATCAATTTAATCTAGAATTTGCAATCTGAGTATGATTTACAAAGCTTAAACAAAATTACCAAGTGTCCGAATTAATAGATAAAAATTACTAGATTTCAAAATCTAGTTCCGCCTAAACGTTTGGAATAGCCTATATATGCTGTTCACTTTTGTAAAAACAAACTAAGAGGATAATTTCAGTAGTTTACACCTTTGAAATTATATGTCAAGTTGGTATTAAAAAATAGTAAAAATAATGGTAAGGCAATGGCGCTTATAAGTCTGAGTGACTGTTTAAAATATAATTTAATATAATAAAGTTGATATTTTATCTGAATTAGCGATATCAAAGACAAAAGACTGGTTTTGCAGCAATTTATTGACATTAAATGCAAGCAAAAATCAACAATTAATACTCTCACTCAATAGAAATGAAATTGTAAACAATGCCTTCAGCAAGCCTGTAAAATTTCTTGGTCTTAAAATAGACAATCAGTTGAATTGGCATACACATGTAAAAGATGTAGCTACAAGTTTGTGTAAGGCCACTTATGCACTAAGAAAATTACAAAGCTGTGTCACAACTGAAACAATTCGGACAGCATATTTCGCATCTTTTCACTCTAGGCTCGCTTACGGCATTTTGCTATGGGGAACATGCAAATCTGCTAAAAGAGTTTTTTTGATACAGAAACAAGCTATTAGAATAATCAGTAATGCTCATTACCGAGCGCACTGCAAGCCACTATTTATAAAACTAAATATTATGTCTTTTTATAGTTTATTTATATACACATGTTTGCTTTATGCCAAGGAAAATTTAAACAATGTCTTTAAAAAATCAGTACATAGCCATAACGTAAGAAGTAAAGAAAATTTAGTTATTCCGTATATTAGGCTTGAGAAATCTAAAACTGGTCCTTATTTGGCTGCAATATTCTACAACCATATACCTCAGTCGATAAGAATTCTCGACATTAAGAATTTCAAACTAAAATTGAAAAATATACTAATAAAAAATTGCTTGTATTCTGTAGAAGATTTTTTTGATATAGATTTTACAGATCATGTCTGATCATATAGATATAATGTTTCTAGTTTTTTTAAAATTAAGATGTTATAATTTGTATTATCTTTTTGTACTGTTGTATTGACTTGTGTAAACAATCCTTTGTAATTGTATTAGCACCAATAAAACATTATTATTATTATTATTATTATTAATTAAACACTCCACTCTTCTTCATTGCAAGCACTGAGAAAAATCAATTTAGTAAGCCTTTTGCCCAGAAGCCTATTTCTGTCTCTGCATACATTGGCTCCTGCTTTCGAAAATAAGCGCTCTGAAGGAACTGACATCGCTACTACAGACAAGAATTTCTTAGCGATTTTATATAAGTTAGGGAAGACTGTCTTCATATCGTCCCAAACCAGTAGCGGATTGTATTTCAGAGGTGAAACTGAAATTTTCAAACACAGTTACAGTTCATGTTCAGTTTTATTAGAACCACGTTGGCCTGTGCCTGATTTTAGTTTCCTCTTCCCATATGCAATGCCAGTATGTTGGGGAAAAAAAAAAAACGATTCGATACGATACTGGGTCAAATGTACTGATATAAGTAAAGTATCGGAAGATCAGTATCGATACTAAAATCGCGATATCGAATGAAAAATATCGATACTGGTATCGTATCAGTAGTATCGGAACATCCCTAAGTATTCTACTCTACAAATAAGAATATTAAATTAGAAAAACAATTAGAATATCAAATAAACCAGTTATTTAAAAAATAGTATTTTATTTAACAAACATATAATAGAGGCTATATTTCACGAGGATGAAGTTTACCTACGATTTGGGAACCGTAGGCGAGGGCTGTAATCATCTGCGTGTAAGTCATTATATGCGAGTCAAATACTATATTTTATCTACAACTATATAGTTTTATCATTACTAAAATAGTAAATTTAATTTAAAAACACAAAAATTCAGAGCAATTGTAAAATTTCAGAACTGACGTCATCAAGATGGCTTACCGTTAGCTGATTGCATTGACGTCATATAATATAGACGCAGCACGCTCTATACCAGCGGTGGGCAAACCGCGGGCCGCATGTGGCCCTTGTAGGCATTTTATGCGGCCCACCAATATCCACAAACAATTGCTTTTTAAAGTGAAAAAATTGGAAAATGGAGGCGAGATCGTGTTATTTTCTCTGCACTTGTTTTTGCTCTTCACTTTCATATGGGGAGGGCATCAGAATATTATGTGCGGCCCGCGCCATCCTTTTATAATGTCAATGTGGCCCGCTGTCCAAAAAGTTTGCCCACCGGTGCTCTATACCTTAACATTGTTTGTTATGAAGCCAAGACCCTGTGGAGACGAAAGGGGATTTGCCCCTAGGAGTCTAACAAGTTGCCTAACTTATATTTGTTTCGTTAAATTACTGCTAGGAGCACGCGTCAGCATAGTTTACTATGGTTTTGTTGTTCGTTACTAACTCCAACAAGTATTTATAAATGTATTTCAAATACTAAAAAGTAAAGTTTAATTATAATCTTACATATATATATATTCTTTTACAAAAAGTATTTGTATTCTGTGCTACGAATACATCGGAAAATTATTTTAAATATGTACTTTTACTAGTACTTGCCCATCACTGGTTATAGATGTATATCTTTATAATTTGTCAGATAATTTTTAATTTATCATTAATAAATTGTATATCTGCCCACATCAAATTTAGAAATTAACAGAATTGTCCACTTTCATAAAAAAGTTAAGGTCTACTAGATTTTAAATGTATGTAATTTAAAAACCTATATATTTGGCTAATTGCCTAAGTATCAAAGACCATAAACGTGAAATAAAAAAAAAAACTACTATTTTTTTCATAATTATCTTAAAAATATACTAATAAATTAAGCTTAATTTAATATTATTTATGAAATTTAATTTATTAAAATTTGCAGTTTACTGTTTTAAAAAACATATTTTTACTTTCAATTCTATGTTAGCAATGAGGTTTTACGACGTATGGTTTATATAACGTCATTGAATGTATGCAACACGCACAACTCCTCGGTGCATCTACCCGCTCCCCGCCTAAGAGGGTGTTGGCTTCAAAACACGCCGTCCTCGTTCTGTCTCTATATTATTACTACCTCATTGGCTGATTGTATCTACAAAAATGTTTAAAATACTAATATTTACTGTTTTATTTATTCTAGCTTATATATAATATTCTAGTTATAAATGTGGGACGTGTAAGGCGAAAATAGCTATCGTTGCTGAACGCCAAATATTTTAATTAACTAACTTAGTAAAACAACTTGCAGTGCATAAAGCGTCCATTATTCACGAATGAGCACGCATTGTCACTTAGACACGGCGTGCACTAAGAGCAGCTTTATGTATTTACAGTTGGATACATAATGCATTTATTATTTGATGGTTAACACCTCAGCCCCTATAAACATTCCTTGAATGTTAATATGTCTCTACATTCCTTGTCACTTAAATAACTATTACAGGTATTTATAACGGAATGACAGTACGATCACTTAAAACCAATTATATAATAGAAAACAATTAATTACCTTTTAGAATAATATATATTTATTTTTTGTAAAATCATTTCTTAAATTCAAGTAGATAGAATGTCTGTTCTTTACAACGGATTTTTTATTTTCCAAGAACAGTTTTCGATATCAAAATGATTTTTCGTAACGATTTATCACATTTTTAACGGTCCGTCAGTTACATTAAACGATTCAATTTGTCTTATATTTGTCTAACAATTTGTCATATTATCGGTTTTATTTTACATTAATCATTTTATTTCAACCCTTTCATTTTTTCAATACAGATTAATGACAATATAAAAAAAAAATACAGTAAAACACTAAAATTTTCGACGTTACCAACTGAATCTGTTATTTAAACTCTAGATAGTATTTTCTAGAAAAATGTGCAAAGTTTGTTCAAAAATATCAAAGTTTTATTTAAATTACCTTTTATACAAAACAGACTTAAAGAAATACACTTTTCTTCTAAGATTATACAAAAAAAATCTCCTTATACTATTTTGTACCCGCCCTATTACCCAAAGTAATTGGTCTAAAAATCTGAAAAAAAGTATTCTAATGCACTGAGGTAAATCGGAGTAACAAGAATTTTTATAATTTTTTTTTTTTTTATATATAATGTAGTGCATTAAATGAAAGCTCATAATACTTCGATTAACGGACGTAAAATTTTTAGTAAGAATTCTGATGCAATTGCGGCAAAAAATGTTTTCGCATACTAAATACGTACGAAGCCCTGAATTGTGTGAAATGGATTATAGGTGTGTAACAACAAATTTCTAACACATTTTTGGAAAAATCGCGTTAAATTAAAGAACTTATTAAGAATTACTTATCCTTCTTTACTTTATAATATGTTTCAAGGGCTTTCACTTGATATCTTAAAATAAAAAAAAAAAATTAAATAAAAAAATGTGTACTATTCACATCATTACTACAGTTCACATCAATATGCACTACTCCTATTTGTTTTTTCAGGTTTATAAAGCAACCCATAAATGTCAGGTGTAAAATTTTTCTACTGGCACATTTTTGACGATTTTTTAAATTTATTATTCGCTCATTAATCTACGTTTCAAGAGCTTTTATTTGCTACGCCACTCAAAATTTACAATACATAAGTCGTACCTACTTGAAAGTGATGTATTTTTAATTAATTTTATTTTTATTATGCTCGGAAGTATAGTTAGCTTAAGAGTAAGGATGTGAAAGTGTTTATTAATTGTAAATCAAAATGGAAGGCACTTTAAGCACTTGTAAATAAAAATACTTACTAAAAGTCGTTAGAGCAGTGTTTCTCAACCTGTGGTCCACGGACCACGGCTTATGAATTATTATTTTTTAGATTTTTTGTTAATTTTTTTATGATATTTTGTTCATTATCTGTGTATTTTGTTCATTTTTCAGTGATTTTTTCAAAATTTCAATACTACCATCTGATTCTTTGGGTCTTTGGTCATCCATTCCCCCCCCCAACTTGCTCATATGTCGCCTTTTCGAGAAAAATCGTTTTCCCTCTATCTTGATACATACATATAATGAGGGAATAGGCTACTGGTATTTTATCGCTATTAAATCATGGTTTTGTAAGAGTTTTAAATAGAACAAAAATTCCGAGACGTTTCGCGTTTAATAAGCTAACGCATCTTCAACCTACAATAAAAATTACAAGAATTGATACAAAAGAATAAAGCACAAAAAGTATATGAATTAGCAATAAAAAGTATAAATTGATGTGTCATAAGTGATGCTAGTCAAGTAACTAGTTACTTGACTGACTAGTTGAATGACGAGAATTAAAAATGTCTGGAACCGGGTACCCGTCACAATTACCCGGATATTACCCAATACCCGTTAATTACCCACTACCCGTGAATTACCCGCTACCTGTTAATTACCAGTAACCCGTTAATTAATCTGTAGCTCTGAAATGCTATGAGCACACCTTGATAGTTTTTGTCACTTTTTTCCCGTATTTAAAAAATGTTATTTTTCCATGCTTTTTAGGGTTTTGTAGGTATGACCAAAAAACCCTTATACCGTCATTTTGTCGTCTGTCTGTTCGGTAAAAATTGTAGCCAAATGGCTAAACCTAGAGAGTTGAAATTTGGCATGCTTATACAACTCTTTGACCCGCACATAAGAAAAATACTAAAACATCTAAAAAACATACCCCCTAAAAATATAAACAAATATGTGCTCATCGAAAAAAAAAATATTTTTTTATAATTCTGAGTAGGGTATCAAATGAAAGCCTTGGTACGTGAATTAACGATCAAATTTTTATTTTTGCAAAATAAATTATTTTGAAACGATTTTTGCCAAAATTGTGCAAAAAAATGTTTGTCCCACACCCTCTAGCCCAGATGGTTTAAACTAAAAATCTGAAAAAATTCTAAGTAATGTACATTGGTGTGAACCGGAATAGTACAACAGGAATTTTTGATCAGATAACGTTTTTGGAAAAAAACGCATTTTTTACAAGTTATAGCTTTGTAAAGCGCTACAATGGAACGTGTATGCTGGTGTAGTGGTTTTGACGCTGGCATTTCACCCAAGTAACTCGATCCGAAAGGGATCGAACCCTGCGAGAAGAGACAATATTATTTTTTGTTTTTTTTTTTTTAATTTTTATATTGTTTAAATTATTTTTTCAAAATTCTAGTTATATTTTGGCAAATGTTGCATTTAATTTTTAAAAGCGTAAAATTAATAACTAGTGGAAATTGTGTAAATTATAATTTAATTCTGTTTCAATGTACACGAAATCAGAGGGGCGGAACTTATAACAACCAATGGAAGCCATAGGCGCAATTTTTAAAATTTTTAATGAACCTTGCTATATAAAAAAAAAACTGCACATATTTAGATACCTAAATAATGGTATTAGGCGTTCGAATTAAAATTAACAAAAAAAAATATTTTAATATAAAATTTGTTTTGGCATCACAAATAATCATCATTCTCTTACTACATACCTGCAAAACCCTGAAATGTGTGAAAATTCACACTTCGCATTAAATTTTTCCTATTTATCTCTTCCACAACACCAAATTTATTTACTATTTTCACAAATTGTTTTTCATTTAGAAAACAACAGAATGTTTCTATCACTTCCTTTTCTAAAGTGAAAACCAAAGTCAAAGTAATATAAAAATTAGTAATAATTGCTGTCAAAAATTAATATTACAAACAAACTGCAACACTAAAGTTTAAACAAGATGTAAACATCACGAGATAACCACATGTAAACAATAAACAGTCACTCGTCTCAAGAGTTTAGATTCGGCCCGCTTGGCATCAATTTAAAAGCTGTGTTTACGAATGTATTATTTGGAATCACGGGGAATCACTGATCTACCGACTATCGCAAAGCCTTGGATAACTGCAACAGTTACTGCCTGACTATTGGTTTTCCGCCCTTTTCCGAGGTCTTGACGCCACGATCCGGATTCTGTCACGAGGTATTTTCGTTCAAATTAATTTTTATATTATATAAGGCATATAGTATAAAAATTTATTGTAGTACAAGAAGTCGTTGCGGGCCGCCAAAGTGCAAGAATTGGGCCGCCAATTTGACACTCCTGGTATCAAGGTTTCTTAATCATACCTAAAGAAACTCTAAAAATAAGACCCAGTAAAACGTTAATAGATAGTATTTTTAAACCGTGCGACTCCATTTCTAATATATGCACAAATTATTTGAAAAAAGAAAAGTATACATAAAAAAATATGCATTATCAAACATCAAATGTTCACGTTGGCATTGTTCAAAATTAATTAAACGAGAATTTACATCAAACAAATTATTTATTGTTTTGACTGTAAACCCCACCAATGGTAAATTAAAACAATTTCTTTTTACAAATAAAAATTTTAATTAAAATAGTTCGTGGAAAATTCATTCTTTATAAAACAATAGACCGCAGTTTAAAAAAAGAAAAACATTTTTTATTCTATATCTCCCTTTAATCCATTATTTTCTTAATGAAAGTAAATTTTGTCATCCATTCTTTTAATTAAATCTGAAATTACAGCCAAGATGCTGCAACTCACAATAATCTCAGAGACCACAGTCTTCCAATAATTAAATGAAGTCTGTTAATTTCAAGATTAAAACCTTACAACGAATTATCATCTTTCATCAAAGGAAAATAAAATTAATTAACTCTAAAAATAGAGTATAGTATATGGTACATTGCCTTCAACTTATAGACAATTACTCTTAAACATCGCATTTGTACGGTCCGCAACAGTGTATATGTATATGTACATAATATGTATATTAGGTTGAACCATAAATAAACTTATTCAATAGAATATTTTATTCTGAATTCAACATTCAAAGCAATTGAGGAAAATGTATAAAATTTATATAAATTTGATATGCAGATATTTTAAATTAAAGAACTGTAAAGGGCGTATCACACTAGAACGCTATCCAAGTTTTACTTTTGTAGTTTTTTGGTGCTAGTAGTAATGGCAAACGTACAAAATAAAGGTGTCCGCATTAATACTAAACCATTGCAAAATAATTTCAAAGTTATTATAATAAATATTAATAAGTTATTTATATTTTTTATTAAAGACTATCGTTAAATTAACATGCATTATTTTTGGGTGACTAGAATAAAATTAATTAAATCTAAAAATAAAAGAATATATTGTCCAAGAAAGTATTAAATTTGATATTAGTCGAGTCGTAAAATTAAGTCAGATGAATTAACCTGGTAAAGGTCACAATTGTAACTATAAAACTTCATGATTTCAGAGCGACTAAATATAAAAGAAATGTTACAGAACCGGATTCAAGATATAAATTCTTTGGGTTTCCTTCCAAAACTCATTACAGTCAAATTTGTCATAAATGAGGGAAAAACTGTTTTCTGTAATCTTGTACTGACATTATATTGTGGTAAGATAAATGATTTTCTTTTTTATTTCTGCAAGAAAAAAAAAAACTTTTTATTACTTTTTTAATGATTATACGACATACATAGTACCTAATATTATGTTAGTTGACCCAAGGTTGACCAAGGAATACTTTCCTGCCCGTCCTCGGGATTTTATACGTTTTCCAATATTTGTCGGAAAGCCGGGAAAATTACTCTTTGAACTTGGGAGCACCCACAATGGAAAATAAACTCCATTACCAATGTAGCTCCTAAAGCCTGGTTTATAATAACTCCATAACATAACGCATAAGAATTGAACAATGGTTTTGACCCATCAAAACATCCGTTTGTAATAAACAGAACAAAGAAAGTAGTGTAATTTTATACTTATGTATCCATAACATATCTATTATAACCCAAGCTTAACGATTTTATGGCAATTTATGATTTAATTCGAATATCTAATACCATTATTTAGGTTTCTAAATATGTGCAGTATATTTTTTATATCTTAATGAACAAAATGATTTTGAAAATTGCGCCTATGGCTTCCATTGCTTGATTTAAGACATATGTTTCGCCCCTCTGGTTTCGTATACATGACACATAGAATGAAAATATAATTCCAACAATTCCAATTGGTTATTAAATTTACAGTCTTACAAATTTAATGCAACATTTGCCAAAATATAACTAGAATTTTGACAAAATAATTTAACAAAATAAATAAAAAAAAAAAAAAAAACAAAAAATAAAATTGTCTTCTCTGCCCGGGAGTGAACCCTAGTATGCTGGGTAGCAAGCGAGCAAGCTAACCATTAGACCAGGATACGCCTTCTAATATAGTGTGTTATATAACTATAACTTTTGTGCATCGTCAACAAAAAAAACACAAAAATGCGTTATTTTCCGAAAACATAATCTGATCAAAAATTCCTGTTGTACTATTCCGTTCTGTACAGGGTGTGGGACAAACATTTTTTTGCACAATTTTGACAAAAATCGAATCAAAATAATTTATTTTGCAAAAATAAAATTTGATCGTTAATCCACGTACTAAGGGTTTCATTTGATACCCTACTCAGAATTTAAAAATATATATATATATATATTTTTTTCGATGAGCACACATTTGTTTATATTTTTAGGGTGATATGATTTTTAGATGTTTTAGTATTTTTCCTATGTGCGAATCAAAGAGTTGTATAAGCATGCCAAATTTCAACTCTTGTTTAGCCGTTTGGCTACAATTTTTACCGAACAGACAGACAGACAGACAGACAGACGACATAATGACGGTATAAGGGTTTTTTGGTCATATCTACAAAACTTTAAAAAAGATGATTTTGGGAATTCCTGAGAAAATGCGGAAAATATAAAGTTCATAAATGCTGGGAATTTGGAAACCCTACTCAGAAATGTAAAATGAAAAGTAAACTTTGATTGTTGAATATAAATTAATATTTAACGAATTTGTATTTTAACAATTACGTTAAAATTTTATTGTATTAGAATATTTCTTTTTGGTTTTCAGTTTTACGAGTATTCGCGACTGCAAATAACAGTGGGACATCTGGTGGTGACTGGCTAAATTAAACAGAAGCGTATATTTGGATAATAATTTGTAGCGTGTTGTGCTGCAGTTTATGTGAATTAAGAAGTATTTTAAAATATAGTGACTTAAATACAGTGCTTTTTTGCCGAAATATTGTTTGAACTGATAAATATTAAGAAAAAACTTCTGACATATACGCTTCTCGTCCGCCATCAGCTGTTGTAAGCAGCGCCGTCAACGTTAATTTCAGTCGCGAATATCAAAGCAGTATTTTACACAACATTCAAGAAAAAGTAGCATTTTTATTTCAATAGTTAAATTTATTTAGTACTCTTACTTTTTCTCTAGAATGTGGGTTGTGCCACAGTAAAGTCGCGCAAACATTAAACCGCAATGCTTATATGTCTTTGGTCACGTAGATAATTCAAAATAATCGCCTTCATATTGAATTAAATAATTGAACGTCATAACCTAATTCCCAGTTGAAAACATTGTGTCATCTCAACGATATTAAGCCGCTTTTGTATCCATAATTTATCGTATGCCCGACTTAATATTGTATATGAGATTTGATATATGAAAACAAAAAAAAATAAATAAAAAAAAAACGTCATAAAACCTAATTGAAATTTACAATTAAATTATCACCTTTATCGATGTATAAGCCTTTCTACGGCTACACATCGCAGTCAGCGTCTTTTTCAGTTATGGAAACATTTTGTAGGCATTTTTTGGAATCGCATCTAGATCAGTTTCCGATTATTTTTATGTCTTCAATCGTTTCAGAAAGGCCTCCCTTTAAAACTGCGCCCACACTGTCATATTAAGGTAGAGTGCATCAGTCTGTTATAAAGCTTGTTCAGCATAGCTTGTGAACTACGTTTTGTAACTCTAAGTTGTATAAGCATGCCGCTTGGCACAGTTGGCACATCCACACAAGCGTCGGCGCGGTTTTCTTTGATACAGGGCGCCATCAGTCGGTTTGCAACTGGCATACTACGCGACCTGTTGACATAAGCCAACGACACGTCAACACTTATGCAACTTTGCCAACTGGCATAATGTGGGCGCAGCTTGACACACTCATCAATTTTCCAAACAAAAAAAACCATTCGCGGCAATTTCAAGTGAGTAAGGTGGAAGGAGAATTATGGTAACTGTGTTCTTGCCGGTCACCGTGGCGTAGTGATTAGTGTAACGATGCAGTGACTTCTAGGGCAAGGGACCTCGGATTCGAATCCAGGTTATGGCATGGATTTTTCAAAAATAAAATGCATTTACTAGATAATGGCTTTAATAAAAAACTGCCGAACCATAAGGGACGTGTGAGCTGATGAGTTGTAATTGTTGACATTGGTTAAAATGTCTTGACAAAACGCGTATGATAACAGCCAATCGTCGATTGGTACGGATTAATTCACGAATCTGAAGAAGCTTTACATCAGTTTTAGAAATTAAAGGCCTACCCGATCCCTCATCATATTTCTAACATCTTTAAAACGCCCGAACCACTTAAAAACACACAGTTCGACTTAAAGCATCTGCTCTCTAAGCTGGTTTCAAAAGTTTCTGTTCAGGCGTATTTATGCAGACGTAAATACGTGTAAACCCGCAAATAGCAATCGTTACTGTGCACCAAAAATTTTAACTAACTTATTAAATACGTGAAACCAGCGTAAACAAGAACTTAAAATAGTAACAAATAGAAATTACAAAAGAAAATATGGTCTGCCCAATATTTTGCTTCGGAATGCGGAAAGCGACTTAAGAAATGTTGCCAACTCCTGCAATAGAGTATTAAAACGGTATAGACATGCTGAAAGAATGAAAGAAAGGTAGTCAAAAGATATTTTCAAATGGTCTTCAAGAAGATAAAGAAGAAGAAGGCCATCAGTGAAGTGGAAAACATACAAAAAGCAAGGTAATGTGTAAAAACACTTATCTGAGGGAGACTGGGAAGATAGGAGTCGACGACACCTGATAACGGCAAACCTATTATGGATACCGTCAAGAAGAAAAAAAAAAAAATAGTTAATGACCAAAAATTATTAAATTAGGCTGTTTAGCTATGTTTCACCAGTGATTTTATTTCATTGAATACAGTTTTGGTTCACGCCATAGTCAAAGTTACAGTGATCTATTATAAGTGAGTTTCACACTTTCATGTATTGAATTTTGTCCATAATTGAATAAATAATAATATTAATTCTTAAAGAATAATATTTTT
Organism: Liopterus haemorrhoidalis; assembly: GCA_963971575.1. Classification (NCBI taxonomy): domain Eukaryota; kingdom Metazoa; phylum Arthropoda; class Insecta; order Coleoptera; family Dytiscidae; genus Liopterus; species Liopterus haemorrhoidalis. Next base: position 140,780,068 of record OZ020611.1, read on the forward strand.
CGTAAGTGAAAGCGAAATTATGTATCTAGTATACATAGTTTATTATATTACCTTTCTTCCTGAAGTCAGTTTAACAGATTAATAGAAGTGAACTGTTTTAAATCCTTTTAGGTCATTTTCAATCCTTCAAAACCAGTCATGTCAAAAAAAAATAGCAAGGGAAAATAAAAACTCCCTTTTCAAACAACAAAAATAACCTTTCCCACCCAAGGGACTTTGCATAAATCATGGTCTAAACTTTAAAAACATCCTGTAAAACAACCCTCATCATTCCCTTTTAACCACAAACCATTCTAAATCCGGACCTGTATATCCCAGAGGTATAGCACTTTAACTTATCGTCGTTTTTGTTTCCTTCCTGATGGTCGCCTGGCTGTCCGGCACCGAGGCGATCCAGTGGTTATTGCCCGTCTCCGGCGGCAGTGCAAGAACTCGCCACGACCTTACCAACACCCCCGGACAAGCAAGATATGTACCCGGTACGCGATACTGGCCGACCGACGATCTTGACCGACATACCGCAGGTTTTACCGGGCTGAAGGCCATCTTCGATTACATGTCGCTCTTGCCGTGATCTTGTTTTTTTTTTTACAGTGAGTTCTTGTGATTGGTAAGAGTACAATGAGAGTTTCGTGGCCAAATATTTTTACCGGAATCGTTTCACCACCTGATTTATTTTGAAATGGTTGATGAAATCTTTCATTTGCATTACATTCATTTATAATGTAACGTATATTTTAACAATTGATTCCAATGTTTATTTAGAATAAATAGGCACACATATAAGGTCTAATAGAGAAGTTTAAGGTAAACTACATTACTTAATTTCATAACATTTAATAGTAAATAAAGTCAGTGTTACCACCATAATGTTATTACGACAGAATACTGAATTATCAAGTAACCAAGTAAGTGCGTGCAGTTTTCCTAGTCAAAATACACTACAGCAGGACCTGGATACTGGGGTCATCCAGGTCTCATTATCCGCGGTTTGAAAATATTAAACGGTGCATAGTATAAAATTCATTCTAGCAGTTTGCCCAAAATTTCTACAGTACAGACAGATAAACAAACACAGAAGCAATTGTGTAAGGGTTTCTTAGCCATATCTACGAATTCCTAATAAAAAAATATATATTCTCTGATTTTTAAATACTTTTGGTTTAAACCAGTTTTCTTTTCTCTTTATACAAGCTTCCGACATCTTCAATTTCAGACATTAGAACTTTTTGCAGTTTAATTCTTCGCTCAACATAGTGATCTCCAATCATAAAGACATCATAAGCCACTTCAACATAATAAAAAGCTTTTCACATCTTTTCTATTAAAAAATCTGTGGTAGTACCTTCTTTTTTATTGATTCTCCAAATTCTTTGATACTTATTTTCTTTTATATCGTCCCATTATAAAGTTCATTTATTTATTTAATTAATTAAAGGTACATCAACATCTTTTGATTGCGAGTTCAGTTACTCTATTACATTAACATAATATAAATTTGTAAATCCTACATCTGCGACTGCTGTAATGCACTATGTTTAAAACTTAAAAAAGTTAAAAAGTAATTGATGTTTTAACGACTTTGCAACCTACGGTCTACCCTATATATTTGAAGACTGATTTGAAAATAAAACTAAAAGTTTCCCAAAGGTATAATCCAGCGTCAATATTTACCTATAGGTTTAACAAACTAGGTCAGTCTGAAATTGGGGCAAATGGACTTCGCTCCAGTAAGGATTGAGATGTTTCCTCAAACCGTTAATAATAGAAGTGGTATTCGCACTCACCACAGCAGTGTGAACGCCGCTTTTAGGGACCAGTATCCTGAAGGCTTTGAAATCAAAGTGTATACATATGTACTTTGCTATTAAGTTGTAGAAACTATGCTATGGTTTGAATAAACAGACACAGACTTTGCACTGAATTAGGTTTTGTTTGAAGTAGGTCTACGCCCTAAGAAAAATTAGTGAGTTTTTAGGTGTACAACGTTTCATAGAAAAAACTTCTCTGATTAACGTCACACAATTTTATTAATAAGGAATTATTTTATATTTAAATAATCACTTGCGAAATACTGCCCTTTTGTGGCTTCACAACGCTGACAGCGAATTTTCCACTTATATAAGCACATTTGTATACTTTGATTTTTTTGTCTTGGTCCTTCAGAGTCAACAAAGAATCACTTAAAATAAGAGGAATATTTGGTAACTTCATTGTAAACTTACAACATAGGCGGCGCAATAAGATTTTAACGAGACAATTGTGTATTGTACTGCGTGTTGCATAAATTCACAACATGAACTATTTATAGTTTTTGTATAGGTTTAGTAATAAGTAGTAATGATAATTACTGACAACGAGACGTTTTAAAAAAAACTGATATATAGGTACACACCGTTTCCAATCGCAATCAATGACAATTAACATATTTATTAAAAGTACGTAACCAACGAAACAATTTTCTTTTCGGTTTCATTTTTTTTTTATTAAATAGAACCGTACTCTAATGTTTAAATATTTCAAAATATTTTGTCTGGATCACCGACACATGTTATTGGTAATGACGTACGTCTCAAAAAAGAAAATAAAATACAACTAAACGAAAGCGTCGTAGATAATTTTCGAATAGTCATGTTGTTTAGCTGTTATTAATTGAATTGTGACAAGTGAGATAATATATGCGTTGTATGTGTTTTATTGCATATATTGCACGGTACGTAATACATACCATAAGCTATCATGGTCCAAGTAAAAAAAAATATCAAACGTTAGCAGCTTTTGGGAATGGCTTTTAGAAGTTTCCGTTATTTTTTTATCTCTTCAATGAAAAACAACTCTTAAGTTTTGGGTACAAGAGAACGGGAGGGGGGTCATGTCAGGTGAGTTGATGGATGGAAAATTAGTCTAACTTTATTTTTCGCCAAAAATTGAAGAACCACAAAAGAAGGGTGAGCTGGTACGTTGTCGTGATTATCGACATTTGTCAAATTACTAAAAACGCTAAAATTCGAGCGAAACAAACTCAACGACAGTGAACTCACAGATGACAGTTACATCATATCAAGTCGCTATTCTCCTTCTCCACTTACTATGTATTGCACAACGTACACATATTTATTTTTGTACCAGCAATATAGTCTGATTTTCATAGTAGAAGACCAAGTCACAATGAAACACAATTTTATAATAATGTATTTATTTATTGCGCGCGTCATCTTTTAATAAAATTTTACTAAAACAGAAAATAATTAAGCATTACTAACAAGTATATAATAGTTTTATCTCTAAATCTGTTAATAACTGCTACAAACTTTAAATTAAACATTAATTTAGAAAAAAACTGTGTAACCCTGTCACATAATAATCATAGTAACAGCCCTCACATTTTCAACATAAATGGCAAAGATGTAATTAATGCAACATATTGCAAGTACCTAGGTAGCATGTTAACTTGCAACAGCTTCTTTGATGATGAAGTGTCACAAAGAATTTACATACAAGGCCTTCGGTGCTCTAAGAACATCTATATGGAGGTCCGGAGATTTACAGCTTAAAATAAAAATAATGATATACAAGGTAACTGTACTTCCTGTACTTGTCTACAGCAGTGAATCATGGTATCTCTTTAGACAACATATTAAAACTATAGAAAGATTCCACCAAAGATGCGTTATGACGATATTGAGAGCCAAATGGCAAGATTATGTACTGAATACAGAGGTTTTTGCTAAAGGCGATATCGTCAGTATTGAGGCCATGCTGGACCAAATTCAGTTGCGGTGAGTTGGACACGTCATAAGAAAGCCAAATACTAGATTAGCCAAAAGATTACTGTTCTCAGAGTTGGAAGGAGACTGCAGAGGTGCGGAAGCTCCTAAGCAACGCTACAAAGACAAGCTAAAGAATAACCTCAAGTTATGTCAGCTGCTCAACCCAGACTGAGAGGAAAACCCTGTCTGTCGAAGTACATGGCGCAATCTGTTGTCAAACGAAATACAGCAATACGAACAGACACGTATAGAACTTGCCACACTAATACCCAATAAACGCAAATTCAGACTCCAGCGCTGTTACCTGGTTCTGCCTATAACAGGTGCGGCTCGTGTATAGGCACCGCGGCACGGTAGCAGGGGGTGCTGCATTTTTGTCGATATATAAATATATTTATTAATTTATTCATATTTCCTTGTAATAATTAATTTTATCATCAACAATTGTTTATACTCTTTATTTTGTATAAAACAAAATAAAAATTACATCTTGGAAGAAGCACGCGAACCGCCCCTGCAAGTTTCACCACTAAGAAGAGCGAAGAACGCTAGCTGAACCGTATTTTTCACAGTGTCATATCATATAGCAATATACCATATATTGATGCGCGCGCAAGCATTTACACTCGCAGTGACATACGTAATACGGCACTGTGAATCAAGCAGGTCCTTTGCTGTAGTTTGTAGTGTAGTAATGAATCAGGATAGGTTAAACGCACTTGCAATGATTTCAACTGAGAAAAAATTACCCAAAAGTCGCACAGACATCAAAGAAAATGTTATTGACCTTTTCGCTAGAAATAAGACGAGAAGAATGGATTTTATTTTTAAGTGATTTTTTAATAAACAATATTTTTCATGTTTATTTATTTTTTTTTAAATTTTGACGATAACTTTATTAAATTTTATCAAACACGCATTTATGTAAATTTGTAAATTTCGAAACTTGCAGCACCCCCGCAATTTCAAATCACGAGCCGCCACTGACCTATAATTATCTCTGCACCAATCATGGCAAAATGTTCCTATTCAGAATTGACCCTCACACTAATCGAAATTTGTGAAATATTTTTCTTTAAGTAGCGAAGTGCTGTCGTCGACTCGACGAATTCGTTATTATAGAATAAGTTCATAAATGTTAAAGAAAAACATTCAGGCAGTCATTAACATTGAATTACAATTCAATTAACGAAAATTAACAGTAAATCTTCACTTTTCACTCTTCACAAAGTTTAATAATACAAAGTAATTTTTAATAAGAAAATTGTGAGTAAAAACTTTTTAAGTAGAAGACGTAAACACATTCCTGAAAACTTAGTTCTATATTTTTTTCAGTGTTCCAAATACCCAGCATGTAATACGCATCTTCTGTCAGATTTTGTTTACAGTTTTTCTTGTGAGTTTCAAGGTGGATCGGATGGCGTATGGTAATTTAAAGCCGGGCCACGAGTATGTAGTGAATCTCAAAGTTGTTCTAGATCGATCAGATACTCATATATCCTGTTGGTGTATACTTGGATATCGCATACCTAACATAAACTATGATACCTCAGATGTGCACAGATTTAAACTTGAATATGTTATGGGTAACTGGATCAATGGCTTTGTATTTTATATAAAATATAAAATATTGCTTCCATCTCAAAAACATCTCTTCTACTATCTATCTATACATGGCAAATTTTAACTGGCAAGGTGTAGCAAATACATTTAGTGTCTCAAAGAGCTTCTTTAAACCTGGTATAAATGTAATGATAATAAAGTAATTATTGTTATAATTTTCAAATTTGTATTTGTCAAACAATAGCTTTGTTCGCGGGTGAAGTTTCTAATAAGGTACCAACAATTAGTCATGAATAGATTTAATGCGCATGTCCGACTTGAGACGTGTTATACCCTTTTCACACTAGATCTTAAAGACGAGTGAACTTAAAGTTCACCGATGTTTAAGATCGGTATGCTTTCACACTTGATGTTTAAATCTCAGGTGCTATCATCAGCTACAGTAATTTTGTCCTTAAGTTACCGTCATGAAATTACCAGTTTTGAACTGTCTGCGCAGACGCACATTTTGAATTATTTTAAACAAATATGAATATTTCATTTCATTCTACAATAAAGACACTACAATAAAAAATATATTACACCTGTATTAACATGTAAGTCGATACATTTTATCTCAATTATTGTAGCTCTGTATTTTATTAAACATATTATTAAAATAAATAATTTTATTATAACAATAAGTATAAACTTATAAATAACTATAATACAGTATTCTTGTTTATGATAATATAAAATGTTGACAGCCCAAATTCAAGGAGTATTTTTTTATAATAGAAATTAAGTTGGCAATGCGGACGAAATTTAAGACGCAGATCTCTGTCATAAACATCGCTTGTATTTAGACGAGGCCATACGGTTTCACATTAGCGTTTAAAGATACATTCTCTTTAACATCCGATCTTAAAGATCTAGTGTGAAAAGGGTATAAGATATTCTTGGCACCGCGAATGCTAAATGTAGCTGACTGATAAGTCTGTAATCACAGTGTAATAAATTTAAGTAAAAGAACTCGGTTTATTAATTAAATTCAACGAATCTAACAACGCGCATGTTCTGACTGGAAGTTTTTGCTATAATCTACAAACAGGACTACGTCAAGTCAATCAGACTTGTTATGAACAAATTACGTAATTGTCTGAAGGTTACCGCGAATAAAACATCTTGTCCGAAACAGCAAATAATTCATCCGCGAATTCTATACGCACATATGTGGTGTTCTAATCTGAAAAAAACATCATTGTTAGTTAGTTAAAATTTTTGGTGCACAAGAACGAGGCTATTTGCGCCTATTACGCAGCCCATCTAAATGACTACACTACATATTAAAAACAATAAATTAAACATTAAATAAGTAAATAAATAAAATCTTATACGCATACTAAGAAATTTTATCCTTCATAGCGGTTATCAAATAGCAACCCTTACCGTTTGAGCTATTTTGCCATTAATAATTGTGGAATACGAGCATGAATGTGGTGTTTTCAAGTAATTTTTATTAATTACTTTCAATAAATGAAAATATATTACCTCAATTAGATTGGCAACTACTCCCCAAACACATACAGAAAAGTTTATTACACTAATGCCCGATTGCATAAAAGTCTTAAAACTAGATGTAAGCTAAAACTCATTAAAAACTCATTAAAGCGCATTGCGTTACTAGGTAATTTTGTGTTTTAGATCGAGTTTTAGCTGACATCTAGTTTTAAGACTTTTATGCGACCGGGATTAAAACATTATGAGCATTTTTGTGCAAGGAAAAACGAATTTCCCACGTAAACGCCAACGGCTTATATTTCGTATTACATCGTATATAACATGTGGAAAATATTTTGGTCACTATACTATTTAATGGCGTGTCTAGACCGGATCAACTTAGTCGTACATTATCACGCGACCACGTCACGTTAAAATTCAATCACTTAACCATTAGCCATATTATCCGAGAGTTTCACATTAATAAACTGGAATAATTCACAAAATAATTTGTATAACGAATGTTTGTTTGTTGAATATAAATAATAATTTCATGTACATAATTTCTCTTTAAATATAATTATTAAATCGAGAAACAAGAATTTTAAAACATTATTTTTTTAAGTAGTGACATTTAATTTGCAAACGTATTTCTGGGAATTATACAGTGTTGTAACACACGAATTGCATTCTAGGCCAGTAGAGCAATTATTCATAAATTAAAAAGAAATTTAATGTAAAATATTATTAAGATAAATATCTCTCTTAATTGAATCTCGTGGGCGATCAATGTCATTATCAATATTAATATATATGACACAGTGATTCTCAAAAGTATAAATTTCTGGTCCACAGTGTACTAATGCTAAAGAGATAAGGTACGAACACAGAAATATTATTGCCGGTGACTAGAGGCACTAGCTAGCCAGAATCGACAGACGAGAATAAATATTGTTTTACTTTCAAATGTACCCATAAAGATTGCCGGTACTTGTAGCCACATAGATCATGCGTCTATAAGTAAACAGGAATTTATTAAACATTATTTACCAGCTTACAAGAAGTTAGCAGTCACGTTTTTTGATATTTTGTTGATTTTTTAATTTAATATCTAGCGAACCACTTATATTTTTGATATAGTAAAGTACCAACGTTTACAATTATTTATCGGCTGAATAAATTTTATTATTTTGTTATGAATTTGGTTTAAATCATCGAGTCCAGAGGTGGCAAACCTATCACACGCGTGACAATATTTGCGCGTGAAAAAAAAAAATTGGCACGCAAACGATTTGAAAACGAAATGATTTTCATTCTAATATATTAAATAGAAACATATTGCAGAATATTGGGCGAGTTTAGCGCACGTAATTACTGAGAATCAGCAATTAACCTGTTTACTTTGTGATTATAGTCAACTCTTGGCAATTCGCTAAACGAACAGCAAGCGAAATACTGCGATTTGTAAGACAACATACTTAAGAGTTGCGTTCGCTAAATATGCCCATTATTAGTTTAAATAACAAATAAATTATAAGAATAACAATTATATAACATATTGGACTTCTCGAGTCACCAACGTTGAAATTATCCAGATAATGTTGCCAATCTTAAAGAAAAGGAAAGAGGAACATAAATACCGTATCTTACAGAATATTATATAGACAAAGGTTGAAGAAGGAAGAAGTCCTGAAGGCGCAAAGAGCCTTCGTTTTTGTACTCCAAAATCTTTTTAGCTAACTAAGAAAAGGTCCTGGAAGACGAAGGATGATTAACCGGCTAAACAATCTTTAAAGGACCACACGAGAGCCCTGCTAATCCATCTTGAAATTTCAGCAAACTGGCACCAGTAACAATATTTCTATGTGTACGCTAACAAACGTCAACAAGTGCTTATACACAGAAGACAGCACCGCAAAATACAAATACCGCGTAGAATCAATCAACTGCAGGTACTCGTAATGCCTATAGATTACCTACAGAACGCTTCATGTATTGCACAGAATTGACCCATTAAAGCTATCGAGTTGAAAATTATATCTAACACAGGAGAGGAAAGCAGATCTGGACTGATATAGTTTCGACTCAACAATGTTGCCCGTTTCGGAGACAACAAATCAATCTTATTGCTTCCTTTACACACCTCGTACGAAATTCACGTGGTCAACGTGGGACAATTAGACAGATTCTGAACAGGTGACTTTAAATATTAAATACTTGAGGCTACGTCGACCCTTGAGCTGACTGTGAAGTGTTATTGAATCGGTATTTAAACTACTGCCATAAAATTTTATAAACAATAAATACATAGACTGTTAATGAAAAATGAAATATAGATATTATAGCAATAAATAAAACTATTAAGTTTAAAGTCGGCTTAACTTATATTCGAGTCACATTTAAAATAAGAAAATTAAGATCACTCCATGGCCACCTACAAGTTTCATGAACGCTCTGAATCTTGTTTATTTAGCCTTTTCAATTATTTTAATTGATATAAATTTGTTTATTTAATTCGTTATCTTTTAAAAAATAAATTTAAATATATATTTCTCGTAATAAATGTGCGTGTTTTTTTGAGAAAAATAAATAAACATAACAACAAGGTTCTTTAAAAATTTGATGGACAAATTTAAACGGATGAATGAGTCAATATCCGGTTTAACTCATCTTTAATTATTTTTAAGTAATCGCTTAAAAATATTTCAAAACTATCAAAAAATTTGTATTTTAGATCCTAAAATGAATAGGTGTAGTAATAACTTTTCAGTAACTGTTTAAAGCTAAAAATAATTTTTGGAAAATATAGTCCATTCTGTTTTTATATTATAGATACGTTCCCGAAGAATACTTGTAAAAACGATACAGTGCACATGAAAAAGCTCTCTAGCTTTAGATGAAGGATTGTTAAATATATACATTGCGTTGTGTTTCACAGAATCTTTTCTTGAAGTACTGACTGCAGTTTTGGCTCTCGCCATTGTTGCAAATTGCAATTTTTTTTATCAAATGTTTCAATTTTATTTTAATTTTAATGACTTGTTAATATCGACTGTAATAATAATTTATTTTATCTATATCATTGTGGTTTAAAGGTTGACTTGTCCATCTACTGGACAAATAAAATTATTTGGGGTTTATCAGATCTTGACAAGCATCCACAAACTTCAGTAACCTTTTAAGCCACGTCATACTACAGACTAGTGGAGCTAAATACACACGGCTACATCCCAAACTCTGGCGATATGCAGACGTAGAAATTACGCCAGATCTAGTGCCTGCACAATGCGGAGTGACCCGAGCAACACTGCTTTCTGTAACTTGCAAAGAGGTAGCAGAAGATCTGCAGGCGGTAATGGACCTGATTTCCCTTCGGTAGTAGGCTTTAATACCACCCAAAACCCCAACTATCAGGACTACAAGCTTAACTTTATACCCTGGATACAGATTTCTAAGCTCAGACAAAAGATCGATATACTTCCTCTTTTCCTCCTCTTTGAGAGAGATATTCTTCTCAGCTGGACCTGAGAATTCGATCACCAACTTCTGTTTGGTCCTGATATCGAGGAGGTTTTTGTCCAGCTTAGTAGCTGTCAGAAACCTCGAGGTGGGAAAGGAATAATTTCGATAAATGCGGTGCTTGGAATTTTCCACCACCAATTCTATGTCAGAAGGGACGTACGGTATAATCGGTATTTGGTACAGGCGCGCACCCAGGGAGCACTCAGGGGCTTGACCCCCCCCCCGAACTAAAAAAAACACATGTTTTTTACGTGTTTTTGTTAAAATAGAGGTGAGAACCTTTTTTTTGTCTTCACTTGTATTTTAGAAGTGAGGACCTTTTTTTTAGAAAATCACTTGTAGTTTCGAAATGAGAACCTTATTCATAATTTAAATAATTTTGCATTCTGAGCACCCCCTCCCCAAAAAATCCTGGGTACGCGCCTTATTTGGTCAATACCATAGGCATGTCTAAGATAATAGAAGAGCACACGGAGAGCAACATTATGTCGAGACACGTAGCTCGACGCTGCAGGAGATTGGCAAGCAGACAGAATGTGCATAATGGTTTCAGTATGGTTGTGGTACAACCTACTGTGGTGGACCCCGCCATATGGATTATGCGGGCCCTGTACACCAAAGTGTTTGTAACGCCATCCTGACACGCAAACACAAAACCTTCCGTTCCCCATTCAAACCAGCAGACTTAAGAAGCAAGAACGTAAATTCGGTGGACAAATTTAAACCTACTTAAATTATTATTATTGTTATTATTATATATACAGATACAATGGACGTTGTTGTAACCAAAAATATTCCGATAGAACTTCTATTCTTGCAATTTCTATCAAGCTGATAACGTTATGAAACTACCTGAATGCGTACAAAAACATAATAGTTTTATAAATTTTTAAAATTAAATCCAAACCAACCTTCTTTAGGAATAATCTTCAGTATTTATCATTCATACATTTCCTATGTATTTATGTATCTGTGTGATTATACAGGTATTAGTGAATGTATGCCTTCACAACAGAGGATCGTAAATACTTGTTTAAACCAGTACACTCAAATCTGTTCATATCAACCCTTTGAAAAATATTTAGTAAATAAATAGGAAGAAAAGCAATTTGTTATGAAACAGCTGTCTGTAGTTGACTGCCATTGAATTTGTTTCACTAAGTTCGAATATAATAGAAGATTTTGTAATTCAATTTTCTTTACCCCATCGATTTTAAGATGGATCTGGTAGAACAGCAGCGTGTCTATGTAAAATTTAGTTTCAAACTTGGGAAGACGGTTACAGATATATTTTCGAAACTTTTGAAAACAGCTTTCAGAGAAGATGCTCTATGTCGACTGCTTGATTTAATTGGTTCGTGATTTATAAATATGGTAGAAATTCTATCAAATATGATTAGAGATCGGGTAAGCTTTCAATTTAAAAAAATTAAGTTATAGAGGTCCACGAATTAATCCGTATCAATCTACAATTGACTATTAGAGAGGTTGCAGAAGAAGTAGGAATAGTATATGGCAGCGTTTCCCAACCTTTTTTGGCTCGCGTACCACTTGGTGGTACATCACGCTAAATTGTACCACTTCGTAAAAATGATTGTATTTCGTATATTTATTTACTTAGCAGATAGAAACGAAATATGGCAAAATAGTATATTCTACTATTTTGTCATATTTTGTTTACTAACAAATGGTTTTAATAAAAACACAGAATTATAAATTTCAATATTTTCAATATTTTTATGCTTGTTTCGAAGAACATAATTTTTTGAAATTTGGTTCAAAAGTTGCAATGTATACACTTAAGTCTACAGCTGCGCTCAATCTGTTTCAGTACTTATTTTTATTTTTTTAAATATATGAAGAAAAAGCTCTTTCTACTAATTCCGTACTAGTAAACGGTAATAATAATTTAAGAGCTTTCTCAGAAAGTTGTTCATACTCTTTATCAATGTTTAACCAAAAATAATTAGATTGTGTCGTTTGAATTCTACTTCTAAAGTTCTGTCACATGATAATTGTGACAGAACTTGACATCTCAAGTTACAGATGGCTAACGGCTAAATTTCAAAGTGCAGTCTAAAAAAACGATATCGATTGCCGGATTTTCGATCATCGACTGTACATATTTTTATGAATTGTAGGAAAAAACGTTTCTATGATATTGTCATGATTAAATTTTTTTAAATTTTTTATGTCCGCCATTATTGATTATTTTTCGTGTACCACCAACCAGCAACTCGCGTACCACCAGTGGTACACGTACCACAGGTTGGGAAACACTGGTATATGGTATTGACAACATATTTTGACTAACACCGACAATCGGTGATTGGAGAGGTTCTGCAGTTTTGGGCCAAGAACAAAGTTACTCTCGTTCGCCATCTACCATTATCACTTTACTAGGCCCCATGTGACTTTTTTTGCTGTCCAAACTGAATAGTTCATTAAAGAGTGGCGTTTTCAAACGACTAAGGGATAGAAAAATAATCGGAAACTGATCTAAAAGGAATCCATAAAGTGTCTACAATTATTTCTCCCAGAAGTAGAAACTATGACTACATAATTTAAACAACACACAAGATGTGATTTCATCACATCTCGTAGTTTTTCTTAATTCTTGCAGTAATAAACCTGCAGAATTAATTGACTTTAACAGATGCATCGTTAAAATTCCTGCGTTAAGAGCTGGAGATACTAAACTGTAACTATTTTAGCTAACCCAATCTTTGGGTTCATGCGACATCTTGCATCTGGACTACATATTGCCTTTGGGTAAACAAATACACAATGCACACGATAGTTTACAAAACTTTTCTGTACGCTGAATTCATGTGTATGAATGGATTTAAAGTACAGCGTGCCAGAATGTCAATGCGCGACATTGCAAGTACGGATTGTATTGCCAGATGTTGATAAACCACGAATTGCAAACACTTCTATACACTTTACAAAATATGTTTGGGGTATTTCTTTTCTACAGGAAATTTACACTTGACTTGTAAAGCTGAGGTAATCGTAGGGCGTTTGTCAATTTTTTTTTATGTAGTTAAACACTTTTCAATCTTAGGTACACTAATATTAATGTCTAGTGCTCCAAATGACATAATAAGCAAGAACCTGGGTAAAAAAAAAAATCAATGAAATCGATTTAAAAGTGTTTATATCAGTTACTCAAATTATACCACACAGCGATTTAAACGTTTTAAAATTGGTTAAAAATAACGCGTGTCATAAATTATGATTATTATATTTTAAGGTTGTCAATCAAATTATACTTGATTATATTGGAAGAGCAATTATCATTACATTTTCGAACATAATTTTCTATGTCAATAATAACAATACATTAAAAAACTCAGTAAATTGCTATTACCATGTTCTTGAAAGAAGAAAAAGGACAAAAGAAAGTGTAGTTTTTGCTTTATTTGGTTTGAAATGATACCTTTTATAAAATATAGCACAAGAAGTTAAGTGAGGTTGGTCATTTTGGCTTCTAAACATTCTCGTATAATGTTGAATACAATCAGAATTGCTCAACTTCCTTAATAGTGGACTGGTACGCCTTTCAAAACACAGTAATGACAGCAGCACGAATGTTAACAACACTGAGTTTCTCAAACTATAGTTTCATAGATGCAATAACTAAGAATTAACGCGTAGCATGTAAGAATATTTATTAGTACAGTTAGTTAGTTAAAAATATTGACGCACAGCGACGATGGCTATTTACGTCAAACACAGCCCATCTAAATACCTAGAGCTTATAATAAAAATAATAAATAAATAAATAAAATCTTATATACATATTCAATAAAAGAAACCGTACAAGCAGCGGCGGTGAATGGCAGGGACGACAGGGGTACAGGCCCAGGGCGCCAGCTTTTAGGGGCGCCAAAACAAACGCTTAAATATACATATTCTAAGTTTTTATTAAGTTTTTCTATTTTTATTTAGATCAAAATTATAAATTTTCATTTCTATATCAATCTTGTACATATTAAATATAAAATTGAGTTTAAAGATGTACACATTTATTGATTATATAATAATATTCAGTCTTCTTTTGGACTGTATTACCTTTCTTACACATCTGAAAATATCCATAACTGATTTTGATGGCACATTTAGGCATACAATGGCACCTTGACTTACAAACTTAATTTGTTCCTGACCGCGGTTCGTATCTTAAAAAAAAGTATGTGCCTAGAAACCCAATTTTCCATTATATCTTGTGGGAAATCAATTAATCCGTTCTTAGATTAAAAAAATCATTAAAAAATCAAAAAAAAACCATTACATATTAATTTTTATTTATAAAATATTCTGTTTTACATGATTAGTATGAAAATCATCTTCCATTAAATTGTAAAAAAGGACAATTTTCTTGTGTCTGGTTTTGTGGCTCAGGAGTTTTCGATTTGTTGCCTTTAGTAGTAGCCTGTTAATAACCTGTTTCTAATACTAGGGAAAAAAGTTGAAAAAAGTAAATAGACTTTAATTCATTTGAAAAGAAAAACATCACGGTTCGTATCTAGAGGACAAAATAGGATATGAAAATTGTTTGTATCTCGAAAAGTTTGCGTATATCGAGAGATTTGTAAGTCGATGTATTAGCAAATTTACTTAGCCATAACTAGTATTCGGTTAAAATGTTAAAATATTTAAATTGCAACCATCTAAATCAAAAGAATATGTTTGAAATACGATTACAAGCACCTAAACTCCCCTCTTCAGTACGCCAGTGCATATTCTAAAAAAGAGCAAAGTTTGGCGGATTTGCCCCGGGCGCCAAAAGAGGACAAACATAGTTGATAAGATAAAAGTGTGTTGGAAAATTTGAATAGACGTCAGGTGATGGTAACTGTAAAGGGGCCAATTTCCATCGAATATCACAGAAAATAATAAAACACATTAAAATAAGGTGCAAGACTTCAAACATCGAACAGTAAGCTCGATTCTCCCAAGAACATGAGTACTCTATTGCCTATCCATGAGTACTCTATTGTCACCCAAAGCTACTAACAGATCATAGCACAGGCCTAACTTTTCCCTGACATCCTCAAACTGCACATACTGTGTTAAAATGTGTAACACAGACAAATCTGTGTTACACGTCTCACAAATAGGAGACTTTTCACCTCGAAGGAGGTGTACATGGGTCCACCAACATTGGGCCTATACGAGGCGTGTGATGGCGGTTTCCACCGTGCGGTAAATCCTGCAGGAAGAATAACATGGTTTAACGTCTCCCTTAATCTGTCTCAACTTCACATTTTATATGCTGTTCCATTCATGCTGCCATTTGGCTAAAACCAGATATTTCAGATAACTCTTTGCGTCATCTGGAAATATGAAACTCACATCAATCATAGGTCTGTGAGAAGCGGCTTTGGTAGCTACATCAGCCGCTTCATTGCATTTAGCAACATGTCTCGGTATTCAAAACAGCTCTACTCTCACATTTTGAGCATTCAGATTGTGGAGTAGCAATCGGATTATTTATTAGTACAACAAAAATGTTGCCCGATTTACAGTGGTGGCTGAAAAACTACAATAAATAGAAGACCACAAATAACACTGAGAAAATACCGAATATCGGCATCGTATTTTTAATATAATTGTTGATAAATAGAGGTGCAGAAAACTAAATGTTGTAACTAAACTAAACAGATTTTAAACAACAGGTTATAAATGAATTATACGGAAATTTCGCACATAATTCAGTTATTAGAATAAAATTTTATACATAATGGAATAAAAATAGTACATTTCACGGTCAATCAATATTGATCACCCTTTATAATAAAGAACAAAAGTGGGGTTTTGAGAAAGAAATAAATCTAAAGGTCAACTGTCTAAAATAAAGTTGTAAAATAAAGCGGATCGAAGGGATGCCAAAAAAGCCCGCACCACAAAGGCCTTTCGTTCCTCGCCCCTTCAATAAACGGCGCCCTCTATACACCTCTGATCCTAACACTTTTCTCTGCAAGATGCAATTAGAATTGATGAAGAAGATTGAATAAAAATCAATTCTTGAATGAACAGAACGACGAGAATGCCTAAAAATTAAGGGAAATAATTTATCCCATTAAAATTATATTTCTTTATATAAGTCAGTTCTTTGCTTTAAGCGGAACTAAATGGAAATTTAATTCTTTTGGGTTGTCACGAGTGAAACCATCAGTGAAAACATCAGTGAAACCATGGAAACAAATGACGTTTATTAAAAATATAATAATTTTTTCATATTTTAACGACAAAAATAATAGATAAATGAGAAATTTGTATTAAGAATGACACAAAAAAAAAAATCAAAATATAATGAAAATTTTATAATGATATTAACCTTAACCTAAAAATGTTTATTGTAAGTATAATTAGTAAGCTTAACCAAAATGGTCAAAAGCTCGAGTCAAACTATAATAGTTTCTAGATGCAAAATCTAGTTCCGCCTAAAGGTTTGGAATAGCCTATAGGTCCACACAATTAGCGAATTCAGTTTTTAGTTTGTATACAAAGTTATTTGTTTGGACGATTGCCCCACGTCATTATTATAATTTTAAGGAGCGATATATGCAAAATATTTAATTTAACACAGCAGAATAAATTTGCCACTTGATATAAATGTTTTGAATATATATTTTTAAAATAAAAAAGTAATCATAATTATATCCTAACTCTAGTGATGACGAAAATGGAAAGCGGATCGAAGGGATGCAAAAAAAGCCCAAATCACAAAGGCCTTTCGTTCCTCACCCCTTAAATAAACGGCACCGTCTATACACCTCTGACCTTAACACTTTTCTCTGCATGATGCAATTCGAATTGATGAAGAAGACTTACCTGAAACAAAACAAAAAAAAATATTAGATACATAGAATCAGAAACAAGGGAAAATGAAATAATAATAATGTACATCTTTATCTATATTAATAAAATTGGAGGCTCTATCTGTTTATTTATTTTCTTAACGTGATTAACCCAACAACAGTGCATTGATAAACTTAATTCGACTTTTGACGATGAAGCACCATCAATGACTACTGTTAATCAATGGTTGACGACTTCAATCGTGACCGTAGTTCGCTTAAGGACGAATTTCGTGAAGATCGTCCAAAATCGGTTGTTGTTCCGGAAAACATTGATGCTGTGCATGAACTGATACTGCAAGATCGTCATGTGACTTATCGTGAGATTGAGGCATCCTTGGGCATTAGTGGGACCAGCATACATTCACTATTGCATGAACATTTGGCCGTCGAAAGATTTGTTCGCGTTGCATCCCACATAATTTGACAATCGGAGTGGAAAATGCCTCAATCGGAGTGGAAAAAGTGATTCGAAAATTGGTTCAAACGCATGCAAAAGTGTATTGATCTTCATGGAGAATATTTTGAAAAACAATAAAGCAACTTTTATTGATAAATAATTGTTTTTGATCTCAAATCCCGAAATATAAAAGACAACCCTCGTACTGCCCTCTATAATGTATGTAAGTATAGTAACGTATGGTAACCATACGTATGGGCGAATGAGACAATCGCCCGCACTCGCATTATATAAAATCGTTAATGAAGTACAGTCAGCGCTCAGTTACGCACTTTGAGTCCGGCTCTGGCAAGCATTAGTGTGCAGTTACATTGTATGCGGAAACGTGCGATTTTTTTAATGTGCGAGAACTGACAACAAAACAAACGCACGAAGTTAAATGTGCATGGTTACAGTACATGCATACTTGCGTGCATTAACTTGCGTCGACGCACAAACATGTTTGTTTTTGGTTGCGTCCAGCAGGCCAAAAATATGAGTTTTGATCCTAAGAGTTTTATTTACAAAATTAGAAGAAGAATAGAATTAATATGCTGCTGCATAACAACGGGGATTTTTTATTTCGTTATTTATCTGTTTATTTATTTATTTTGTTTTCTACATTTCTTTGAAGTTCTACAGCAACAAATAGGTTTGTTTCTGTCCGAAAAAATCAACAAAAAATTTATTTCTGTCTGTTTTTTCCGAGATTCACGTAAAAATTATTATTCATCCAGAAAAAGTACTTCGGACAATAATCTTTGTTTTTTTATTCTAAACAATTTGTGCCATACACGTTTTTGCTGTTAACAATAATGGCTATGTTTCAATAATACCCCGTAACTCCCCAAATATTCATCTAAAACTGCATTGAAACCACCCATCACCGGATCAGAACAAGAACGTTCAGTGTAAACGCTCGTTACCGCGCGCAAGGATACAGTATAACCCTAGCTTTAGTTATGACACAGCTATATATAAAATATTTTCTTAATTATTTAAGAAATATTTTGTAACATAGTTCTACAGCTTCTTTTCCAAGGAATATCATTTTTTACAGACAATTAATTTTTATAGTGAAAATGTGAAGCGATAGAAATGAAAAAAAAACATGAAAGACATGTTTTCTACAAAAAGCAATTGAGCTGAGGTTTGCGTTTGACATGCGCTGACACAGCGTATAATTCTTAACGTTACTTTTACCTACACAGAATCATTTCTCTGGTTATTGCGGGTCGATCCACCTCGCTACTCGCTACCTTGACGATCAAAGGCGAGCAATCACGGGACTGCGGCCAAGGAAGTTGAATTGGCTCGCCTGTCGATTACCGACTGCGTGTGCATTCACCTACGGTGGGTGTGTTGACATTTTGTTTAGGTTACGTTTGACCGACAATTTTACTAATATTATTCATTTGCGAAATACTTATTATTTTATTTAAATAATGTGTAACAGGTGAATATTAATTAGAAACGTTTTTAAGAAGTTTGGTTTTTAGAGGACTGTTTAAGTTTAATAGAGGTCACTACTGCATTTTGATTATTAACGAATTTGAATAAAAATTGATGTAACGTGTGAATTTTCACAAATTTTACACTTTGTAAGGTATCTAAATATTATTTCAAATAATTGACGTACAATTTACACACTACAAATACTGTACTGTGAGAATTTGAATTGAAAATATATATGTTACGGTAGGGTGACCATTTTCTTAAGAAGGCAATGCGGGTCGGAGCAAAAAAAGGTCGTCACTTCCCAAATATAAGTGAAGAGCAAAAAGAAAAGGTCCTCACTTCCCAAATCCAAGTGAAGAGCAAAAAGAAAAAAAGGTCCTCACCTCCCAAATCTAAGTGAAGAGCAAAACAAAAGGTCCTCATTTCCTCAAATACAAGTTACAATGCGGGGACAAAATGCGGGACAAAATGTTAGAATGCGGGACTTTTGCGGGACGCATCTTAATGCGGGACACCCAATCAAAATGCGGGACAGTATCGGTAACCAATATCGGCGCACATTGACCGGCCAATTCCGGTCTTTTCTTGATTTTGGGATTTGGCCAGCCACTTAGCGAAATGGCATGGGGCGATCGGCCAAAATCGGAAGAAAAAAGTAATGTGCAGATTTCGGGTGTTCATCACATTATACTGATTATGAATTATACGAAATTATGAAAATCAGTCAAAATAGTATATTATAGTAAATTATGGGAGAACCACTATGACAAAAAAGTTTTTATTTATTTTTAATTAAGATAGGTAAAAATATACATTATGACTACAATCAACGAAAATAAATATTACCAAGCACACAAACGATAAATAGCACATTTTTAATAATAAAATTCAGGGTTACTAGACGTCTTTTTTGGATCATATTGTATTTTATTGTATGATATTAAATGAAACATTCAATGTGGATCCTAATTTCACAGTTAATACTTTAACTAGTTGTTAAAAATTGTTCTATGATGACATTCACCTCATCTAGTTTGGGTTTCTTGCGGAATTACAAAATGGGCCTGTTTGTATCTTACAGACACTAAGAATACTGGTGCTTGAAGAAGGACAACCTCTTCTATAATCCTTAGCTTTCTTATTTTAAGCATTGTTGTTGCTATGCTACTTCTGAATCTTAGTAGATAATATTCGCCGTTGATTTTACGATTAATGTGCCAAGCGTCGAATATTGGCCAGGGATTTCCCAGCACTTCGCGAAATGGACGGCCACAGTAACATATACACAGTACATCGGACATTGGCCACACGCCTCAGCCAAAGTGCGAAATGGCCGAACTTCGGGCTTTGGCCGTAACATATATACATCTAAATGTGCAAGGCAATTACTAATTTCGAAGCACAATGTTAATTTATCCACAAGAAAATGACAGACGTCGAATAACTAATAATGTTGTCACAAAGCATATTTGTTTACTTGTAAATTTGGCGACGAGATAAACCAACCAAAAGAAAAGTCAAACAGTTTATATATCATTATACATTATAATCTTATTTGAAATAAACTATAGATTTAAGATGTATAAGCAGTAAATGCACAATTACATGATTGTTTTTCGGACACTCGGCTAGTATTAAAAAAAAATATATTTAGTTGATTTTCGTGTACACACAATATAATTTATCGAGCAATTAGCAGCCCCTTCCCTAATCCGCCACTGTTAACTGTACGAATTATTTTTATAAGTTTTGATATATTTGAGATTTATTTTCAGCTGTTATTTAATTAAACATGTTGACATTGGTCATTCATGATCAACATATCTTGCATGCTGTGTGTCTAATTTAGTGGTGTGAATGGTCGGTTATTAAATAATGGCAATGATTACGAGTTTCGGATATGGAATTAGGTGCGGAATATCGGTTATAGTGGCCGTTGGCCGTGGTGTAGGTCGTTATAGTTGTTATGTCAGTTTTGATTGCACTCATGTGGTCTACTTTAGATTGCGGTTACAGATTTTTTTCCTTCCTGATACTCCAGGTTAAGGTGATTGAATGACTCACCGAAAATTAATTTTTTGCCATTCATAATATAAATATAGTATAGCATTCATATTTTAGGGCCTACAACTGACATTTAGGCACAGTTGTATAAAGCATTGGTAAGTCTGGCAAAGTAGTTAACTATGCATCATATCAAGTGTTGCTGAAAACATTGCTAAGTACACAATCAAGTGTTTTTCATCATGACATTATTAAATATTGGACAATGTCGTCAACTGACAGCGTGATCACTTGACGACATGGTTAACAACGTTTTATGCAGCTGGACTTTGGATTATTTTTATTCTATGAGTATATAACATTGTTTTTTTTTTTTTTTTTTTTTTCATATGCGATAGGATTTCTAAATTCTTGACATTTTATAACCTTCGGAAATCGGGAATGGTAAATCGCATTTTTCCAGAATTCGCGACAATTCCCAAAATCTTTTTTAGGGTTTTGTAGGTATAACCAAAAAACCTTTATACCGTCATTTTGTCGTCTGTCTGTCTGTTCGGTAAAAATTGTAGCCAGACGGCTAAACCTAGAGAGTTGAAATTTGGCATGCTTATACAACTCTTTGACCCGCACGTAGGAAAAATACTAAAACATCTAAAAAACATATCCCCCTAAAAATATAAACAAATATCTGCTCATCAAAAAATAAATAATATTTTTTTTAAATCTGAGTAGGATATCAAATGAAAGCCCTTAGTACGTGGATTAACGATCAAATTTCTATTTTTAAAAAATAAATTATTTTGATGCGATTTTTGCCAAAATTGTGCAAAAAAAAATTATCTGACACCCTGTAGCCCAGATGGTTTAAAATAAAAATCTGAAAAAATTCTACGTAATGTACATTGGTGTGAACCGGAATAGTACAAGAGGAATTTTTGATCAGATTATGTTTTCCGAAAATAACGCATTTTTTGTGTTTTTTGATTGACAATGTCCAAAAGTTATAGTTATGTAACACGCTACACTGGAAGGCGTATCCAGGTGTAATGGTTATGGTGCTCGCTTCTTACCGCATAAAATAGAGTTCTCTCTCGGCGAGAGGACACATTTATTTTTTCTGTTTTTTTTTTTTCATTTTTATTTTGTTTAAATTATTTTTTCAAAATTCTAGTTATATTTTGGCAATGTTGCATTTAATTTTTAAAAGCGTAAATTTAATAACCAGTGGAAATTGTTGAAATTATAATTTAATTCTATGTTTCAATGAGACGAAATCAAAGGGGCGGAGCTTATGACTTATAACAACCAATGGAATACTAAAAAATAAAAAAAAAATACTTTATTCGAAATAAAATTACCAGAAAAATATTTTAACATAAAATTTGTTTTGGCATCCCCAATAATCATCATTCACTTACTAAATACCTGCGAAACCCTGAAATGTGTGAAAATTCACACTTCAGATCAATTTTTTTTTATATTTATTTAATCATAAAATTTATAAAAAAATAAAAAACAAAGAATAAATTAGTTTATCAAAATATAATCTTATTAATTTTTACTTATAAAAGCTTCCAGATGTCATTCTCCTCAACTTCTTGAATTTTGCATATAAGTGGTTGTGTGTAGATGAACGATGGTTTCGGATCCACTTTTACACATAATTTTGTGGTTTCCATATTACAATTGGAGGACCATGCAGATTTATGAACAATAAAATTGACACATGCTCTATTGAAAATCGAGATATAGCTTTAGTTATTATTATAGTCTATCTCAGAAAGAGCGATAGTAATACATTTTTTTGTCAGGCACTTACCAGTGGCGTGCACATTTTAAACACGTTTAAATTGGTTTTGTGTATTTCTATATTACTATTTATCATTTTATTAAACGCACACATGTGACCATATTTATCATATCATTAAACGCATGCCTGTGATTTTCTTCAAAATTTTAGGGTAAAATTTTTATGATCTATTGTGTTTAACCCTAGTTCGTATTCCCATATAAGATGTGCGGCACAGTCGGTTGTTTCTTAACAATATTTCGTTTCGAACTATTCATATTTTGTGTGCCGCTTCTGTGTGAAAAAACAATAACTTTTTACAAATAATAAATTTTATTACTATCGCTCTTTCTGAGATAGACTATAAATTCATACAGCTAAATACTCTTTCGCATTCAGCAGAACTACACGGTATTGTCTTTTAACACTGGAATAATGGATTTAAATCTAAAGAAATGTTTAGCCCACTGTACTCAATATATTATCTAAATGTACACAGGCCCGACAAGACCCCTCTTGTCGGGACCCTCCCCCCGGAGGGTAGCCGGGGAAAATTCCCGGGACCCCGGAGTTCTTGGACCCCAAGGTTCATGTGGACGTCACTCACTTGTATTTTGGAAGAGAGGACCTTTGTTTTTTAGGTCATCAGTTGTAATTTCACCTGTATTATTGTCTCTTGGCGGCCCTGAATGTACCAACTGTTTTTGGAAATGGTATTCTGAATCGTTTGCATTAAGACTCAATTTCAGTTTCTCCAAATCTGGTATAATAACTGCTGGCCACTCGTCATTAGGTGTGTTCGATTTGCACATTTGCAGTTGCTGTTTACTGCCGCGTTAAAAAAATCTGTTGGTTTTGTTTCGCAATAACTGCAAATCTGTTCGATTTGTCGTAATTTACTGCCAATTTATGACGCTACTGCGAAAAAGTTACAGCTGCTTCTCTTACGGATTATTTGTTACGGCTGTGGTTGTTTACCTTTTTGAGTTGGTGCCACAGATAAAGAATAAATGGTTGGTACTTTGTTTTTGACTTTTTGACAGGAATATGGCTAGCATATTTGTTTTGATATTTATACTATATTCTTTGTTGGCTAATGTCTTACTAATTCTTTTTTTTTAATATCCTGGGACAATAGTTTCTACAAATTTTTTCAGTTTTTCTATCCTGGGGCATTTTGTAAACCTCGCAAATACAGTGCATAACTTCATCATCCGAACTCGAAAAATCTAAATCTGAATCAGATGATTCTGGATTTGATAATATTTCAAGATCCATTAAATATATCTAATATTTTTCACACTTTCGACACTAGGCTGACCAGATTTTTTTCACAGAAAAAGAGTATACTAAAAAAAAAAAAGGTTACACTCCAAAAATTCAAATAATGAGCAAAAAACAGAGGTCCTCATTCAAAAATACTAGTGACGAGCAAAAAAAAAAAGGTCTTCACTCCCAAAATAGAAGTGATGAGCAAAAAAAAAGGTCCTCCCTTCTAAACTAGAAGTAATAAAAACAAGTGACCATCAAAAAAGAGTATATTCAGGTTTTTTTTTTTTATAAAAAGTAAGAGTATAGAAAATATTAATCAAAAAAAGAGTATAATACTCTTAAAAAGAGTACGTCTGGTCACCCTATTCGACACACAAGATAATCTCCGAACCAAATCGTAAAAAGATTCTTAACCTGGAAAGTTATCTGACATCTGTCTGACATTTAACATTTACGTCAGACGTACCTCTTATTCTTTACGTATAAACAAATCGAACAGAAAATTAAACTCGCTGTATGTTACCAGTTTTTAGTAGTAAACTGCTAACTGCAGCGTTTTACTGCTAGCGTTTAGCAGTATAACGCGCAATTCGTCTACAATATTTTCTTGGCCTGAATTTATTGAACCGATTTTGCCATTATTTGTTAAATTCATTGATTCATATTTCATCTCTTTTATCGCAGTTTCTGCTACAGACTTTTTCCTTCCATTTTTTTACCTAATTTCAGGGGGCGCACTCCACTTCACATAAAAAGTGCGGGTGTGCCGACCCCTTGCACTCCCGCCCTACTACACCACTGTATACTATACGTTTTTACATACATATATCACAGATTGTATTAACGTTCTCAAACCCATTAAATATTTTAGTCATGAAAATAAACATTGACACAAAAACAAATGCAAATATTGACAATAATTTTTTATACCTTAACTTTTATACAAAATGGAAATATAACCTCTGTAGATTAATAAAATTTTATATTCGTTCTTCTTCTGCTTACATCTGAGAGAAGTTTAAATATTTGTGCTGTTATACGACCTTCAACTGAGCTTACATTTATGTTAAACGGTTGACGAATAAAAGTTGTAATCAATAAAATTAAAGTTACGTTTATTTACGATGAGATTTTTTACGTTAAATGCCTATTTGAAAATCTGATTTTGAGTTTTATAGCTGTATATAGAAGCATATTCACAATAAAGATTGTACCCAGTGGCGTAACTAAGCGCTGACATTGGGGCAATTGTCAAGGGCGGAGGTATTCGAAGGATGACGAATACCGCTTTGTATTCCCTCTCACCTATGAAAAAGGTAAAAAGCTGTATATTTGCCAAGGGCGTCTAAATGCTAGTTACCTCTGAATATACCAAATACAGCCGGGAATTAATTATTCGAAACAAGACGTGAAAAACAATTCTTATAAGTAAAATAATTAGTAATTATCCAAAATGATTTATTTCCCGTAAGAACCAAACACTGAACCAGGTGATATGCCGTTATCATCAAGTGTAGTATCAACATAATATATGCTTTGTAGGCTCTACACTCAATTTTTTGGAAAACCAAATCAAATATTTTACGTAAATGACGGGTCAGACAACATTCACGTTAATTAGTTTTTATTTTAGTTCAATAAAATTTGAAATATACTATATATCAAAATTACAATAATAATTATCATTATTTATAGGTCATTTCTTTGGTTTTAGCGGAACTAAGTGGAAGTATCGTTTTTTTAAGTTTCCACGAAAACTGAGTTTTTCCAGGTTATTTCTGGACAAGCAGGTTCAGGTATGTTTCATTTATGGCATTCAGGTATGTTTTAGGTATGTTTCATTTATTATTAGGTGATATTTATTATAAAAAATAAAATGTATAATACTTTTTTTAAATTGTTTGAAGACATTGAAAAATTTAAGAAATGAGACATTTGTATTAAACATGACACAAAAAATCAAAATTTTAAATAAATTAATAAATGAATATTTGCTACAAATTAATATATTGGGTTGTTACATAAGTCCGTTCGTTTCTTTTTTTTTCACCTTTTATTCAATAAAATGTTCTAAAAAAATCTTTTATTATCAAATGTACTGTCCATTACTTTCTATCACTTTGGACAAACGCTCAGGCAATTTCATAATGCCATCTCTCCAGAAGGTTCTGTCTTTGCTCTAAATCTGTAGAGGTGAATTTTGATATCGTCCAAAGATGCGAAATTTTTTCCGTTAAGAGAATTTTATAGGGAGCGGAACAAATGGTACTCGGAGCATATGGTCCAGACATCGCATCATCCGACTACCATTTGTTCTGCTTTCTACAAAATTCCCTTAACGGAGAAAATTTCGCATCTGTGGACGATATCAAAATTCACCTGGACAGATATTTCGAGAGCAAAGACGGAACCTTCTGGAAAGATGGCATTATGAAATTGCCTGAGCGTTTGTCCAAAGTGATAGAAAATAATGGATTGTATATTTTATTGAATAAGAGGTGAAAAAAAAAAAGAACTGACTTATGTTACAACCCAATAATTACCCCTCATCCAGGTGTAGGAGCTGGCCTCCTGGCATCGATGAAGAGCCTCGTCGCTGCCACTGATTCTTATTAATTTAATTTTACGTACTAGAAATGAACATGTGGGATTATTTCTATCTGAGTCAGATCAAAGAAATGTTAGAATTATAATCGCTGAAAGTGCAGCTTGCGCTGCCTTGCGGCAGGTTACTGAAGAGTGATGAATGGTTCACAAAAGGCGCGCACCCTGTTTGGCGGGTAAGGGGGGGGGGATCTCAGGAGCAAACATTTTTTTTAGGGGGCTCAGAACCCAACATTTTTTCTTGGGACGAGCTCATATGCAATTACAAGAAAATTGTGTTAAAAACATGTTTTTGAGTGTGGGGGAGCTCAATTCTGGTACATCAGGCAGTTAAAAAAGAGGTGGGTTATATCTCCGATGGCTTCGGTTGTGCAGCCGTATCATAAACAAAATTTTAAAATAAAAATTTAAAACTAAAACAAAACTGTAGGGAAATCCCTATCTCTAGATTTGTAGAATTGATCATTAGTGATAATTAAGTTATTGTTGCATTCTGCAAATCTGGCAAACAAAGTCTGCACTAATAACCCTTCAAATTGATTGGTAACTAAATTGCATTTGACAAACGTAATCTGTCTTGTGAATTGATGGTGATAGGAAAATCGTTCTCTAATTCGTTGGAAATAACTTGTGTACGATGTTAAATAAGATGAAAGTGCTGATAATCTTCTTGTAACTACAAATATAAAAAAATGTTGTAACATTTTAAAATAGCTGAAACTGGTCTTACACGTTGTAAAAATAGATGTTGAAAGTACGTAATTTTTATAGTAAAAGTTGTAAACTTTATATTTCCTGATTCACTTCAGAACATTTTCTCGTTGCAGTGTTTATTTCAAAAATACGTCTACAACTATATAGGTATTTTTATAAAAGCTTCTATTTATCTCTACCTCAGTTTCTTCGGGTATTTCTTTTTAAGTGGGTTAATTAAGTATTTAATGTGTAAGCATTAAATAAACATCCAATCTCTAAACTAATGCTCGCAGGCTGCTTCCGATCCGCAAGAATATATCTGGCCCACGGATATTTGTTTCTTACGGGGCGAAAATCTATACATACATAGATACAGCAAGCATTAAAAAACAATTAGAAAATCACAAACTAAAATATAATAACTAAATAATATCAGATTCATAAAATGATTATATTTGTTATTAAATATAAAACTATTATTATTTTGTTAGATTTTTAAAGCTTAGACACTTTGAGTGATATAAAAAAATAGGAAGGAAGCATTCGAAATGTGGTGCTATCAAAGAATTTTGAAAATTCGATGGGTAGATAGCCCGACGAACAAAGAAGTATTGCGGCAAATTTGTCTGTGGAGAATGTTGCAGAAGAGAAGAAATGTTTGGATTGGACATATTATAAGACATGAAGGACTGAGGGAAAGAATAGTAGAGGTAGACCAAGGCTAGAGTAAATGAAACAAATAATGGAATATATGAATTGCAACCAGGGTGACCAGATTTCAATTAAAGTAAACACTGAGTTTGAAAAAAAAAAAAAAACGGAAATACAGTACATACTATTCAATTTTGCTTTTATTTCCTAAAACATTAACAACGTCCATCTACCGTCAACCGTCACCCGCTACTGTCTGACTCGCACTACCGTCTGACAGTTGATAGTCCTAGTGCAGCAGTTGGCTATAAAGAATAGTCAAACAGTCGACGACTGCTGCAGGCTCTATATATCCGGCAAACCGTTGGCGTGATCGGAAATAGAAAGAGTTAGATATACGCAGGAAGTGCGCAAGATTTGCGGTGATTACATGAAATGTAACCATGTTATTGTCATTTCTATAAACCATTTACATTAATTTTAGATAAAATTAGCGTAACCCGGAGATTTTATAACAAAACCCGCAGCCCGAAGAAACGATGTTGAAACCCTGAGACCTGGTCACCCTGATGCAACTCGTGAAACTAAAAAAACTAACGGCTAGTTTTACAATCGGCAGTTAAGTCTCTGGCTAGTGGTTACAGTGGAAACTTAAGGTAATTATTATATTGAAAATATGTCGTTAGCCATTGATTTGAGCTAACCAATAGGTAACCATGAATTGTAAAACCGGCCCTAACTGAGAACACGGAAGTATGGAGAAATGCAAACCAACCCATGGGTTGAAAACTTAAGGAAGGAGGAGGAGCTTGCCATATATATTTCAAAATTTGAAGAAAATAAGAATACCATATACATAACATACATACAGTAACACATTAATTTTGTGAACTGACCGATACGCTGAATATAGACGATGCCAACATAGAACAGGTTGATGCTTACAAGTATCTTGTGCACGAAATACAAATTGACAGAGACAATCAAACGTCTGAAATTTTCAGGAGAATATCACAGGGATGTGCAGCATTTAGTAAACTGCGAAACATTTTTAAAAATGATATCCCAATGTTCAAAAGCAATATTTCGAACTATGTGTTATGGCCGTTTTAACCTACGGGGCGGAAACCCTAACACTGGCTTTTGCCAGGAATCTGTAAGTAACCCAAAGAGCCATGGAACGAGTCGTGCTCGGTATAATGCTGTGGGAATGAAATACCAAATTCATCAACAGACGAAACTAACAGATATCTTTGTAAAAGTAGTTACCATGAAATGAAAATGGGCAGGCTATATAATTAGAATAACAGACGACAGATGAACTAAACGGAGTTTGAAGTGGAGACCATGGGCAGATAAATGTAGATAAAGCGAGGAAGACTATTCACTCGCTGGACTGATGACTTAAAGCGTATACCTATGAAGCCTAAGACAGAGAAAACTGGAAAATTTTAAGGGAGGCCTATATCCAGCAATAGATTCGAAAGGCTGAAGGATGATGATAAAAAATTTAACACATTTAAATGGACTTAGGTCCATTTGCGCTTCCGATTTCAATTACAAACCTTTCGTGATTACGTTCATGTGCTTTCTGCTTACATCCGTATCCGACTGCACCAACCAACAGGCCAGTACTTTTTTCTATCAATCTAAGACACCTTCTCCAAAAAGAATGATATTATTTAATGTGTCTGGTGATTCTGAGGTTGAATTTTGTCCTGACAATTTTCTTCTATAAGTCATCAACTTTATTTAGCTTTCGCACGTATTCGTAAGCCTTGTATAGTGAGTTATTAGGGTTCTCGACGATTTAAATACATTTGCAAGCTAAATCAAGCTATGCTTCAACTTTCACCTATTTTTGACTTACGTTCGAGCTCTGCGTCAAGCACCCAGACAGATTCAAATACATTTTCTTCGACCTGCCATTTATTTAAACAATGTTGATGTGGCCTCTCTCCCGAAAAAGTTTGTGGATCTCTGTCATAAACTTTCCATAATATGCTCACCAAATTGTAGTGCTAATCACTAGCGTACTTCTATTGTATTGGGTACAATCTTCTTCACTGCGGGGATATTGTATCAAATGTGCTCGTGCAACTTTCAATTGTCTTAGGAAAAGGGTTTTTGAAAACAAGAATCTTAAAGATGAAACCAAACTGAAGATAAACCTGTTATTATTCCATCATTACTCTACGGCTAAAAAATATGAAAACCCCACAGAGGGTATTTGCATAGTTTGTAGAAATATCACCAGCGATGATGGTGTAAAATTTTACTTAAGATGGCATAAGCGTAAAAATGTCAGCGTTCTCCAACAAGTTAACAAAACCAGTAGATATACTAAAACTATTGTTTAAAATTCTTAACTTCACTTTATTTATAACAGACTGATGTACATTTCAACTACCATGTAGCCATCTTCTAATAAAAATCAGCTAAAAATAGTTAACTATTGTCATTTCCTTCTTAGAATTTTATTTCCAAAATTCCCACATCTGATTTTAATGGTACCTAATTCATTGATTTAGTTTAAGATTCACTCAGTATTGTACTCTGAAGATGGCTACATTGAAGTTGAAATGTATATCAGTATGTTATAAATAAAGTGAAGTTAACAATTTTGAACAATAGTTTTTATTATATCTACTTTATTACGTCACGTTTCAATAAACATTATAACACAACCAGCATTGGATACGTATTAATTCGCCATTGGCTCCTGTGGACCGGTCATATTATGGACCAGTGCCGAAACAATTTTTATGTTCCCAACGTTTGGAAGGTCGACGTTCACATGGTGGTCAAAGGAAGTATAACAAAGTCTTGCTTAAAACAAATATAAACACCTGTAAAATTGACATCCAAAACTAGAAACCATATATACGGGCGTTAAAACTTTTGAGGGGAACTGCAATGAGATTTTAAGTATAAAAGCTCACAAGAAAATAAGAAAGACGTAACCTAGGTAGTAACACGCCTAGGAGGATGACTACTTTTGAAACTACTTGTCCACCTTGTAGGAAAACTACAAGTCAAGGACTAGACTTTTTAGTCACCTACGGACATATTAAGGCAGGTGCACATAGATTAGTCAAAACAGTTCAAAGCAATAATGTTCTTACTTCGGCCTGATTTTTCAATAAATTAGATATGACTAGATTAGAGTTATCATATGTCCCGGTTTTGAGTCTGCCCCAGTTTCCCGGTCGGTTTACAATTTTGCTCTGGTTTTCTGAAAATACTGCAAAACATCTGGTCAGAAAAAAATAAATCGTTTGTTAGAAAACAATGTAAAATTGTTTTGCCAATCAATATAGCCGAAATACCGAATCGGGAATTGTATATTTTTCTTCCGACTCCCCATCCCTGGTGAAGATACAACTCTTACGGTGACCCTATGAAAGGATAAGAACGACTGTATATTCCGCCCTAAAACATTATCTCACGCTTGCAGAAGGTCGTTTCTTTCAAATTCAACATTTAAATAATTATAAGGACAAGAAATGCAATATCATATTTTATTACATCATAAGATAGTCAATTACAAAATTTAGGAAGCAAAAAACTAGAACAATATCCTGCAAAATTTTTTAAGATATTTTTTTATGAAACCTTTTTGTATAATTTTCATAAACATAAACTAAAAATATATCCTTCTGAACATAAAAACACGTAGTTAAATGACCTAATTTACACTTTATACCATTATATTTAGAATTCTCGAGCTAAAACCACGGTTATTTTACATAATATTTAAATTTCTACTGTTTTAATAAAGTTAAAAACTAGCTTGTGTTGTATTTTACGTAACACGCTTTGGGGGAAGAGAAATATGACACGCTTACTACGGAACAATTTGCAGTACGAAGTTATGTAAACCCGGAGAATAGTTTTGGTTGTCTTTCCGCGATAAAATTACTGAGTAATGTCACGGAATTTCACGTATTTCGAAGTGGAGTATGGCGTTCATTATTATAGAATGCAACTGAAATTTAACTCTTCATATCAGTACTGTAGAGCAGGGTCGATAACTTCGGATTCCGTTTTTCGGCCCGACAAAATAAAGTTTACGTCAAATTAAATTTTAATTACGACACAAAACTAAATACACGATATATTTTTCAAGTAACGACAAAATATGTAGTTGAACGATAAAATATCTAGTTGAATCTAAAAAAGCTTGGTACGCCATCTATGGACTCGTGAAAAGACCATAACATAACTGTCATACGGAAAGTATGATTTTGTTAGCATTCGAAGAATTCAGAGAAATATATTTTATAATTTGGGTGACTCAAACGCAAAATGACCTATTTATTTGCGCCTTTCCAGAGCTGGGAATATTTGAAATAAAGTATTATTTTCTGGTATTTGAAATATTGTATTTCAAAAAAAATGCTCTTAGTATTTGGATTTTCAAATATATGTCCTGGTATTTTAAATATTTCCCCAGTATTTCAAATATTTCCCTAGTATTTCAAATATTTCCTTATATTTCAAATATTGCCTGGCATTTCAAATATTTCCCTATTGTTTCAAATTTTCCACAGTATTTCTATCCCCCCTAGTATTTTAAATCTTCCCTAGTATTTCAAATATTTCAATAGTATTTAAAATATCTCCAAGTATTTAAAATCTCCCCAAGTATTTCAAATCTCGCCTTTGAAATACTTGGTACAATTTGAAATATGTACTAAATATTACATAATATTTCAAATATTTCCCTATTGTTTCAAGTATTGCCCTAGTACATATTTAAAATATTCGAAGTATATTTCCAAGTATTTTAATTATTTCCCTAATATTTCAAATATTGTTTAGTATTTCAAATATATCCCTGAAATATATTTCAAATATTTCCAAATATTTCCTAATATTTCAAATATTTCCTAGTATTTCAAATATTTCCCTATTGGTTCAATTTTTCCACAGTATTTCAATATGCCCTAGTATTTTAAATCTTCCATAGTATTTCAAATATTTCCATAGTATTTAATATCTCTCCAAGTATTTAAAATTTCCGTAAGTATTGCAAATCTCACCTAGTACATATTTCAAATATTACATAATATTTCAAATATTTCCCTATTGTTTCAAATATTGCCCTAGTACATATTTCAAATATTTCCCTAATATTTCAAATATTTTCTTATTATTTCAAATATTTCAAATAATTCAAATATTTCCTAGTATTTAAAATTCTTTTCTAGTATTTCAAATACTTCCTAGCATTTCAAATATTTCTTATTATTTCAAATACTTTTTATCGGTGATGACTGATAGTATTTGTTATTTCAAATACTTTGATCGGATATTTGGTATTTGAAATACCTTTACTGAGTATTTGGTACAGCTCTGCCCCTGTCCAGCATTTATGAGGCTAAGAATGATTTACTTGTTCAGATTTATTTATTAAAATGTAATTTTTTTTTAATGTAATAAAATATTTTTTCGGTATATCTATCCCACTGCTCAGATTTCATATAATGCTAAATGAAACTAGTCTCGGCATTCGACTAACGAGTACAATATTTGTAATATAAATGTCATCTTCTGTCGTGCAAAGAACCTAATTTGTCGTGAAATTCGGACGTCCCACGAGCTTAACATAATTCGTGCTCATACAACCACAACGAAATGAACCACTTGTGAACCATTCAATACAGAGCAGAGTTCACATAATACTTTTTTAGCTTTGCTTCCGTTTCCTTAACGATTTGTCCACGCAAAAAGTAGTGCTTTATTAACACATGTTAATTTTTTTCCATTGTAGCAAATAAACACAAACTTATCCGCTTCCGAACACTGTTAAAAATGTACTATTTCACAGATCTATATGAAACTTAGTGTGTATGTCTACAAAGAATGGCAAATGTTAGAAATGATATCAAACTTGTGATCTAATGCCATCTCTTATCAAAATCACTGACTTATCAAACACCCGCTGTATAATATTTAACCTAAATCTAACCTAATATTGTAATGTCTAGAACAGATGCTAAGCAGTAATTCTGATTGGTCGATAACTAACCTAATAGTTTCACTAATAAAACACTTGAACTGCTAAATCTAGTAATTTCCAATTTAAATTAAGTGTTAAAGTTACTGGGTAAACTTCTCAAAATAACACAAACTTTGGCAAGGCGCTATAAACACAAACATTTTCCCAAACTAAATTAATGCGTAATTTACAATTTCACACTTAATTAGATGCTAAATGTGTTCATATTTAGAAAATTCAAAAACAAATTAACGACAAGAAATTAAGTCAGTAAAAGTGAATAATTATGTTAAAGACATACATACTGAAATATGTGTAATATACATAATATATTAAATGTACTTATTATAATATCGAAAAGATAATGACAGGGAGCAAACAAGATCTTCATAAGAGGAAAACCAAGTGATGGGAAAAGATGGAACCCGAAAGCAAAATGGATCGAATCAGCAAAAAAAAAGCCTTTCGAAAAATTAAATAAACTAATAAATATGGTAGACATTCCAAGATTTTTGTTTTAAGGTGTTCCCCCATAACTTCATCATCCAAATATTCATCTACTTGAAAAATGCTTACAACAAATAATTGTTTTGTTATTTAAAAAAAAAATAAAAATGTTTGCCGTTAAGTTAATAAAAGTGCAATATTTCAAGTTTTTCAATTCGGGTCCTCTCGAAACGAAATGAAATTTTTGAGATGCCACATAGCTAGGGTGACCTGATGTCACCTTTAAAACCTTCGTCCCGATTTATGCGGAACAGTCCCGCATTTTGATTGGGTGTCCCGCTTTAAGACATGTCCCGCATTCTAACTTTTGTGCACTTCACTTGATTTCTTGCCTCGTATTTGAAGAGATGAGGACCTTTTTTTTTGCTCTTTACTTGGATTCGGGAGGTGAAGACCTTTTTTTTGTTTCTTGCTCCTCACTTATATTTGGAAAGTGACGACCTTTTTTCTTACTTTGTCCCGTATTGCCTTCTTAAGAAAATGGTCACCTTACACATAGCCTACGTAAACCCAGCTTTGCTCAATATACCAAATTACGTCATTGCACCAAAAAGTCATACCAAATTACGTGAAAATATGTTCAACCGTCATTGCATGCATTTCGGACAAACAGACAGAAATGATTATTTTGAAGGGTAATGCCTCACAGACACAGTTGAAACGTGACAGTTTCCGTGACAGTTGAAACAAAGTATGAAGACGAAAAAGAAGATACTGGGAAATTACGTACGGCAGTATTAATATCGAAAATAAGACATATATATAATAAAACTTGCCTTAACGAAGCAAACGAAGCATGATGGAAATGCAATATGATAAATACATAGAGTGTTTATGCAATTACATAATTTTGCTATGTTAACAGTTTTATTATGAAGGTTAGAAAGAATATAAATAATAACATTGGTAAATTATGTGTGGTATAAATAGGAATCAAAATTAATTGTAAGGGACTCGGTTCCTGGCTGTAGTCTGGTGTATATGCAATGCATCAGATCCAGTCAAGAGCTGAGTCCGGTCGACCATGTAAGTTTTATATTTTATTTAACATATTACTTGTTTGACTATAGTTGCCAACTCGATTCCTGGCTGTGGTCTGGTGTATATGCAATGCATCAGTTCCAAGTCAAGAGCTGAATCCGGTCGACCATGTAAATTTTATATTTTATTTTACATATTCATTCTGTTTTGTCTTCATTTGGTAATCACGTAATTAATTTATAACTTTAAATTTCGTTTTCATTTATTGATGTTATTTTTTGTACAATAAATTTACTACTATTAAATGCTGCCACTTGTTTGACTTTAAAATTCCCATCAACAGAGAAGCTGGTAAAATCAGTTCAAATAATTTTCCTAGTTTTTAAGTTGGTGGCAGCCTTCCTCCCCTCTTGTTTTTACAGTTCGGTAAATTCACCCCCTTGGCTGTTACATTTCTGGTGGCGGCAGTGGGATTTTTAAATAGGGATCTCTTTAATTATTGTGCTGTCACATTTCTGGTACAAGCGGTAGAATTTTTAAATTAGTTATTTCAGTAATTTTGGTTGCTACAATTTGGTATCAGCGGTGGCATGTTTTAATAGCTTTTGGCTGTTACATTTTGGTACCCGCGGTTGGATTTTCAAATAAGAATTTTTAGTTGCTT
This sequence comes from Liopterus haemorrhoidalis, assembly GCA_963971575.1. Classification (NCBI taxonomy): domain Eukaryota; kingdom Metazoa; phylum Arthropoda; class Insecta; order Coleoptera; family Dytiscidae; genus Liopterus; species Liopterus haemorrhoidalis. The sequence goes on from OZ020611.1 coordinate 140,816,340, forward strand.
TTGACTGTACTATGTTGATCTTTTGTCCATTTAGATTATGTGCTTCAACACTGAAAAGCAGCAGTAATAAAAACATCCTATTGTACTCGAAGCTCACACACAAATGAGAAGTAAACATTTACAGTGGATAACATACGTGTTGAGAATGAAAGTGTGTAGAATGGTTTGTACAAATGTAAAAAATTTAGATTTATACCAACTATTTTCTGCCTTTTCGTAAATATTCAAATCTTTTGCAATTAAAGTGTATTATTAAAATAAACTATCATCTCACATAATAGAAGTTTTAAAAATACGCCGTCAGTTGAATAAGTCATTAACAGTGAACGGTTGCTGTATTATTCAGTTGACCAGAACGACTCTTATTCTTTTTTTTCCGGTTTCCGATTTCGTTTCTCTCACTATTCTCAACTTTTTCTGCGTTGTTCAAATAAAGTCCTTGTAAATTTATCACTGAATAAGCATTCTATTTCCTCTCTAAACTTTGAAAACATTTTGAAGAATAGAAAAATCAAACGAACAAAAAAGGGAAGAAAAAATCAATATAAGATAAAATATACTAACACTGACATGATTCAACTATTTCTGCTGTAAAACTCCGAAGTTCTCCACGGAAAAGACTGGAGACCTACCGTATTAGCCCAACTACTAGTATAAGATGACTTCGATTATAAGGCGACTAGTTTATCAATGAGATATTTAAAAAAAAAAGTGTATCTGGTGTAGAGTGTACACCAATGTTTCTGACCCGCCAGCCTGCGGATCAGCACTGGTCCTTGAAGAAACGTAATAGGTCTGCGAAAAATTTCATGGTACGCAAAGATATACTTTAATTTAGCTAAATTATTAATTACACTATACTTAACAAATAAAAATGCATGACAGGCTGTATAAAACACATACAAGTTGATTTATAACGGATGTAATAGAAGATACGTCATGTTGTGTGCCACTTTGAAATAATCTAAACCGACCTAATTTAGCAGCAATTTGCACATTTATTAAAATATGTTAGGTTAAGTTAGTGTTATAATTAGAGTGAATACCAAATATTCGATTTGGAGCTATTCCGAATATCGAGTATTCAGTCAAAATGTTTTCCGAATACCGAATAGTAAATAAATGCATATGCTTTTTGAATTCGATGCATCAAGAGTTATTGGATAGTCTTTTGGACGAAGCAAGATACAAAAAAATTGAAAAATAAAAGATTTACAGTATTGCTACTGTACTCGATCCACACTAATAAATGACCTTTTTCTCAGTAAATATGTATCAAACGCAAAAAATCGTATGCTTTTAGAATATCTGAAGTAGATGACGAAGACGATGACGACAAAAGTTCACCTTCCAGTAATTATGAAGATGACAACAGCTCTGAACCGGAGATGAAGAAGGCTACAAAATATTCTTATTTTCGGAATTGTTTTGAGGAAATAAAAACCAAGGAATCTGACAACAAAAAACCCAATCTCAGTGAATTGGACATTTATTTGGCAATACCATTAGAAAAAGGAACATCATGTCATTTCCGATGCTATAAAATTCATTATAATACGTTTCCGAAGTTGACATTACCAAAAAAAAAAAAACAAACATCACCTCCGGCCAAAGCAGTCTGTTCAAAAAGATTCTTGTCTGAAATTGGAAATGTTAATGAAGAAAACCGCAACAGATTATTGACTGAAAACGTAGAATTTTTAAGCTTGCTTCATCACAATTTACCGCTCGGGCAATACAATAAATAAGTAAAATATTTTTCTCCACGATCACTATAGAATTTACCAATTTTTAAACCATTTTTGACTACAGAAAGTTAATATTCTAACACAAGAGTTGGAATGTTATTCTAAAGCACTCATCTTCTTATGCGTTTTGCGTGTATTTCATTCCATCACTTGTTATGGAATAACTATTCCATGCTTGTTGTCATTTATTTTTGCAGGGTTACATTAAAATATATGCAATGTTTACATTAAATAAATGCAACATAACTTCTTAAAAAGTACTAAAATAGTGGGCGATGTGCGGCAAATTAAAGTAAAATTAAACAAATAATAATTAAAAAAATAAGTTCAATTAATTGATAAATTTGTTATGTAATATAAATTATTTGTTAAGATAAAATGTTTGTTAAAATAATTGTGTTAATTTTTTTTTCTTTCTGGTGGTCGTGGAGAAATTAGGGTCTGTGACTCGGTTGGAAGAGAAAATTCGATGCTCATGGTTCCTCACGCTCGCCTGCGGCTCGCGCTCTTAATGTTCCACTCGCATCGAATTTTCTCATTCCAACCTTGTTACAGAATATACTATTATATACTCGTCTGTATAATAAGTAAATTTTTCTTTTTTTTGTACCTACTAATCTTGTACTCATTTGTAAATTAAAGATGTTATTAAATGGTTCATTATTTAGATATTGCATAATTTTATTGATTACATTTTTATTCGTATATGCCGAATACATAAATATTTGGTCGAATAACGAATAATACTTCCATTACTCCGTAGTTCGCCGAATAGAGAATTTAGTGCCGGTTATGCCGTATACCGAATAATGCCGAAGACGTCAACAACTGTCGCAACCCTGTTTATAATTATGTTAAATGCTTAAATCTGCTTCCAGAAATAATTAATCAGTGTCACTACGTATTAATTACTACATCCAACACTTTTAATGATTTTGTAAAATATAAATTTGAAACAAGTTTGACATATTTTAGTTCAATGTTTATGCGTAGATAGCAGCAGCCAACAGCAGTTTAGTCTACCATCGTTAGCAGTTGGCACAAAATTTAAAGTGAATTTCTGTTATGTAATTACATCCTTTAAAAATCACCCTGTATATACAATACAATACATAATATACTAATATAAGGTTAATTTATAATATAATATGTAAAAGCCGCGAAAAATTATCAGACTTTTCACCTGTCCGCGATGGAAAAAGGAACACTGTTCTACACAAATCTTTTATGCCAGGTTGCATAAAAGACTAGATATAAAACATAAAAATACCGAGCAACGCGAGGACTTTTATGTAACCAGGCATTAGTAATTAAGTGCCGCTGTAAGTCATTGTACTTCTTAATACTTGTGTAACCCCAAAAGCGACGTTTACGCATTTTTTTCTTTTGTGTAATGTGGTAGATTATTATGAACGCAGCACTTGCGATGACTTTCGAACGAAGAAAATTTTGCATGATAACTGTGCGCGAACTTGAACGAAGACGAACACAAATTCATCATTTTCGAAAGCTGATGACTATCAGCTTTCGATGTGGTATATTATAAAGTACTACAACAAATTTTCAGATTTGCTATATATGCGTAATTTTGAAATTGCGTTTCTTCTGGCTTACCTGAACTTAATGGTAATGCAACAATTCACATAAATTATTTCCTTTCAATTACGTTTTAATTACAAGAAGTATCAATTAATTTTATGGATGCATCGCCCCTTAAATCTGTTTACAACCGTGCAAACAACATTCTTCAATCTTGGTTATTTTTAAGTCAATGGCACAATTGTAATTTATATCAATTACAGAATTAAACTTGAAAAAGTAATTATATGATATCAGACTGCAAAAACAAATTCATCATTGTCAATTTACTCTTGCGATATTAGTTCTAGAATTTTCTCGTTCTGTTTTATTTTTCTTTGAACAAACAATGAAGTATTTTTATGAGAATATTTTCAATCCTTTAAAGTTGTCTGTCCAACTGTATAGAATGGTGAATTTATAGTGGTCTGAACGTATGTCCATTGTAATAGGGCACACCTTTGCGCACAGGTTATCAATATATTATGAACAACAGTGTTTTTCAATCTCTTTTATACTTGTCTATATTCGTAAGTATATTTTTATCCTTCGTTCAATAGCTTATAATCATAAGACAATTCTTTATAAACAGGACAACGCCCAACGAGACCATATACAGATACGTGATCGGGCACCTAGACGCAAGATACGCACAGGAAATTGTAGACATTACCGCCGCGCTACCTGAATCCGGAAAATACAAAACGAACCTTTCGTTCTCGCAGTAAAGGTGACAGTTACAGGAATGCGAAGAGCTCGACTGTAAACCAGTAATGACGACACTGAGATACTCTTGTCACCTAGGATGATAGAGTAAAAGGATAAGTCATTTGCATGAAAAAGTGTGGAAAGGGAGACCGAGTAAAAGAGATGGAAATTTTATACGCAGTTATGGTATGGCGCAAATACACTACGCGCCGCTTCAAATATTGGGTTTGCGTTTTTCGTACAAAATAGTACTACACAATATACTGCTATCTCTCTCGATTTTTCTTCCCTCATCGAGTTTACTCGCTACTCGTCCACTAGTTTATTAGCCGGCGACATCACTCATGTGTCTGTCTGTCTGTACGGTAGAAATTGTAGCCAATGTAACGGCTTAACGTAGAAAGTTGAAATTTGGTATGCTTATACAACTTTTTAACCCACATATAGGAAAAATACTGAGAGTTCAAAAAAACATCCCTTTTTTTAAATTTTGATTGGCATACCAAATGAAACCTCTTAATGCCTGGATCAAATTTTTATTTTTGAAAAATCAATTCATTATATGGGATTTTTGCCAAAAATATGTCAAAAAAACTTTTGTCCCCCACCGTATCTCTCAGAAGGATTGATTTAAAAATCTGAAAAAAACCTCCATAATAAACATTGATGAGAACCGGAATAGTTCAACAGGAATTTTTGATTAGTTCTTCGAAAAGAACACAAATCTGAAACATTAATTTCAGATTAGTTTTTTGAAAATGTTTCGAAGATTTTTTGTGTCGTCGATAAATAAAATTATTTAAAAAAAAAAATATTGTGTGGTATCAAAAGAAAGCTCTTAAGACGTAGATTAAGGAACGAAAAGTAGTTTTTTTAACACAATTTTAGCCAAAAATACGCTAAAAAAGTTCTTGTCCCGCCCCTTTTTATCCAAAGGGGTTAAACTAAAAATCTGAAAAAAAAATATAGGTAATGCACATTGATCTGAGACGGAAACGTATGAGAGGAATTTATGATCCGATTGCGTTTTTAAAAAATAGTGCAGTTTTTGTGTTTCTGATAAAATTAATTATTTTTTTAATTCATGGCTAAATTATGGCTAGTAATGATATGGATTTTTTGTATTTATGGCTAAGATAGTGTGTCTTTTTATGAAAATAATTTTTAAATTTTTTTATAAAAAATCAACAACTGAGAACCGAGTTTTGAACACCACAACAACACATTGTTAATAGAACATTGTTAACAGAATAATTCGTAGACATCCAGTATTATGTTGGCTTCTTACACTTATTAAATACCTACAAAACCCTAAAATGTGTGAAAATTCACACTTCACATCATTTATTTATTAATATCTAGAAATATATGGAATATTTAAAAGATATGATTGCGCCACTAAATTGTCCCCTTAAAAAGGCAGCTTTTATCTAATTAAACAGATTTTGTATTTGTATTCTCTGAGATAATAATTGTGAACAAGAAAACATACCAGAAAAAAGTAGCATATTGCGTATGTAACACAAAAATTACAATTCAAATTTGAGCACATACTTTGACAGATCAATGAAAAAATGTGCGCCATCATTGCCGCAAAATGTCACTTCCTTCGTCGACTCCGCAATCGCGACAGCAACATAATCACAGAGCCACCACTCTGGACAATTTGAATCGGCCACCTGCCTAATCACCTATATCAGCAATATTCTCGATTTGATTGGCGAAGAGTTCCTGTACGACAAATACTGATCTATTTAGATTGTAATTCTGCGAGTATAAAACAAATATTATTCTACGCAAGTATACTTAGAAGCTTAACAGTGAAAGGGGTAATGCATCTATGTTAGTTTAATCGTTGAGTGTATTAAGATAACAAATCTCGAAATGTTAATATATCACTTACACTACTGACATACTTGCTAAAGGAAACTATTTAAATCCCATGATACTCTACGACCATTTAAACATCAATATATTTCGATTGATTTGTCAGATAGTGCATATCTGGTAGGAAGTAGGCGTTTCGCTAAATCGTTTTTGCTCCCATCAACGAGCATACACATAGCAAGTTGGAGCTCGTCCATTTTACAAACCAATACACGTTATCGTTTTGGGTAAATATTGAATGAAATTGAAAGTAAAATGTATATAGCAAGACGAGGGTTTCCAGATCTAAAATGTACTTCGGTAGGACGTAGTGATAACAAATAGGACGGCGCGGGCGTTTACGGAACGTTTTTTTTTTTTAATACTTTCAGACAAATTATGTATTACACTAGCAGACCCCTTGCCAACTGATATCGAATAAAAATCAATATAAGCATGAATCAATTATTAAAATTTGCATGATTCTACGTAAATTAACAAAACAAAAACGTTTCTTGATTATACCTAGGAAATCCTAAAAAGCCGTTTAATGCGTGTCGTTTAAAAATTAGTATCGCGGACCATATGCTGTACATCAATGGTATAGCTGTTTCTGATTATACCTAGGAAATCCTAAAAAGCCGTTCAATGCGCGCCGTTTAAAGATTAAAAATTAGTATGGGGCCGGACATGGTCCGCGGGCCATTATATGTTGCATAACATCAATTCAATATCTAAAACATGCCCTTGACACAACGTTCTTCAATCAAGCCACCGTATGTACTCACTGCAGACTGCAGAGCTCTGGTCTCGGTGAGCGCGCTGCTTTGTCCCGCTAGCACCCAGGAGCTTAAGCCTGGAACAGAATGCACAGCGCGCTACAGCGTCAGCGCGGCGTCATTTGCGACAGCGTTGCGTAGCGCCGTTGAGAAATTTCGCCTGAACACAATGCAATAATTTTTAACGCCGTCAAGTGTCACTTGACAACCTATATCTGTATTTATACGTACGCTTTCTTTTATTAAAAGTATAATGGATGATGAAGACTTGTGAATGATGTTATTTATGTTGTATGCAAATTATTTATACATACAAACACTTTATTATTCAGTAACAACTGAGGTTAGGTGTTCTGCGTCAACGTTCAACAGCGTCAAAAGTTGGAAGTTGACGAACATTCAGTATCAACGGCGTAGAACGTTGTCCATTCTGTGCACTTGCGTACGACAGCTTGGTTTTAACTTTCTTCTGACAGATGGTGCCGTACGTACGCCGTTAACGCGTCGTAGAACTCGGTGCATTCTGTTTCCCACTTTAGCGTTACTGCATGACAGACAGACACTTGGGCTTTTATATATATAATATGGCATCTCTTAACTATTAATCCCACTGTAAATTTTAAAATGCATTCTTGTTTTAATGTTCTTTAATTAACACAAATAACATCTAAATTAGGACGTATTATGTTTTAGTAGAACATTAGGATATTTCATTACAAAAGTAGGACGCATAGCAACCCTCGGAACGCTAGACCGTTCAATACTGTTTTAGAAACCTTACGTCTTAAATTAACATTCACATACGAACGACTTGTCATATTTTCACGTAATTAATTATGGTGCGAGAACAAAATTGGGAATCGAACATAGGCTATAATGGCATCTCAAAAAATTTCGTGGTCGTGGGACGATAACTAAACAACGTGAAATATCTTACATATTAGGTCTGTTCTTTTCCCTACCTTGCGTCTTACTGCAAGACACGGCTGTATGGACACGGCGTTAAATTTATTACTGCGGCTGTAAGAATTTAAGCCAAACTGCCAATTCAAACAAACAGAAAATATTGACGCCGCCGTAAACCATAGACGCAAGGTAGCGAAAAGAACAGAGTTAGTATGCACTTGAAAGCAAAAAGTTGATAAAAACCGTTGATATTTGATAAAAAAAACAAATCTTTTTTTGTTCTATGCCAGGGGTCGGCAACTTTTTTGCCTCGCGGGCCGCATTCAGTATTTTTTTAAAAATATTTCAGTCGCTGGCCATATAAAATAACAATATTTTTTGGCAATCCATACTTGCTTTTGCAATTTCCATTTTCTTCTTTGCCAAACGGAGAAAAAAATCCTTTGACACGTAACGCTCGTGCGTCAGTTTAGATTATAACTAGAATTGTTACCGAATAAATAAATACAATGTGAAATGTTATTTTTAATAACTATTCAACAGTAATAACCTAAACGACCTAATATTTTGGGAAACAAATTTTAATCAAAGTAGGTTAGAACAAACATTTTAATTTCTTTCTGTTGGTAATGTATTTATAAAATTAAATTCCCTGTCATTTTGATCATGCGTATACATATATTCGTGGCAGTTTAAATTCAGAAACCAAGTATTCTCAGTTTCTTCGTCGCCAGACATTTTTTCAGTGTAGTAAAATAGGGGTGCACTATATAGAAGTATTAAATATTATATATACTCTAACAGCTGTAACAACGAAATACAGAAGCTATTTGCGTTCGTTTGATATTCACTACACCACATTTAGAAATTAACGAAGATTTTACAATCACAGGGAAGACATTAGAACATTAGTTTTTAATTTTTTAATATTATTGTATCGTATTTTACAAAAAAAACTAAAAACAAACTGATTTTTATCAAGCAATATAAGTAGGATGATCTTTTATTTCAAATTTTCTGATGGTTCGTAAAGGACTACCAACTATATTCTTATTTGAATCGCCTACATTTTATTGTTTAACTAACTAAAGCGCAGCCCTGTGTCTGGCATGCGCATCTATAGTCTGTTTTTTAATTCGCAGGAGCGATTCTAAAATGCTGCGCAAGATAGTTGATCTGTGATTGGTTGTCGGCGAGCCGTTTTTACAAACAGCAAATTTACATGACAGCGACAACGGCGGCAGCCATTACTTTCGTATCAGCTGATGGAGTGAGTTGACGCGCGTATGAAGTGATTTTTTCTCTGATTGTTTATAAAACTATTGAGAACTGACACGCTCGAATACGCTGCTTGGTGGTCTAATATTATACAAGCCACTCTAGTACTGTTTGAACTTATTACGTAAGTTTTAGTGCTGAATTTTTATTTATTTTTACATCGGCCTATTTCTGCAACGATGCTAATCGCCGATACCAGAGGGCGAACTCCTACACCTGGATGAGGGGTGAATATTGGGAAATGAGAGTAATGTAAACATATTATTCTCGCCCGAATAATATCACCAACGGAGAATCGAACCACCAACCACACAATGTAGACTGTTTTCACCAAACTGCACGATTTAATGCGCACGGCCACTCCGCAGTGCTGAATTTTTGTTAGAATCTTGACAGAAGTTGTGAAAAACTATAAAAGCAGAATATATTGTAGTGTTTTTGGCTGTCATTCAAAACAGGACAAAGCATATTGACAGCTGAGTACTAGAGCCAACAGCCATATTGCCTTGTATCACAGCGCCGCCATCGGTAATGGCACTTCTTAGTATTTATAATTATATATATACTATAATCAGTATGAATACAACTCCAAATACGATCATTAATGATTCTTCATAAAAGTTTTTCATATAAGTTCTGATGTAATATACCATAAGCAATTACTTCTTATCAATTACTCCCAATTAAAAATCAGACAATACGCAATTTAGGTCGCGCTTTGAAAAGGTTGATAAGCACTGCTGTATTGGTTGGTAAAACGAACGAACCGTCGATGTTGAGTTAACGTTAGAAATCGATTGACTTTTACCTGACTTCCTGGAAAACGCAGCGAAGGTAACTAACTGGTGATTCTGTCGTTTCGTAAACACAAGTAGAAACCGTGTCGAAACATAAAGAGACGCCAGTTATTTCAGTTATTTGTATATAAAACAAGAGAGATTTTTCTCTCGTTGTTTAAGGAATTTCAATATTGTTTTAGTTTTCCAGTTTTTGCAACAAATATAAAATACTTAGCAATTTTTACATTTCCTAGATATACTTCTTCTTATTTCTTGTTAAAATGTACGTTTGTGAGAAAAATTATACATATATCCTTTATAAAAATTTGTATGAATTGTAAACGTACACATTTCAGGATTTCGCATGTATGTAATCAATAGAAGAACAATAGTATTTTATTTAACAAGCATATGGGGTCTACATTTCTTGATAAAGTTTACCACCCGAGCTGTAGGCGAGGGGGTTAATCATCCGAGTGAAATATAGCCATTATATACGAGTCAAATACAATATTTTATCTACAACTATATAGTTTTATCATTAAAAAATTAGTAAATTTAATTTAAAAACACAGACATTCTCAGTGTCAATTGTTTAACTTTAGAACCTATATTACCAAGATGGTTGCCGATCCATCAGTTGATTGCATTATACAATAATGTGTAAAATACTATTATTTATTGTTTTTTTTTTTTTTTTTTTTTCGAACTTATAAATAAGATTTTTGTTATAAATATGGACTGTGTGAGGCGTAAATAGCTATCATTGCAGGTCGCCAAATATTGTAATTAAAAAACTAACTTAAATAAAAACTAGAATATTATTTATAATTTAAAATAAATAAAACAATAAATATATTTTAAACACTGTTGTAGATTAAAATCATCTGATAGATCAGTAGCCATCTTGATGACCTCAATTCTGAAGTTTTACAATTAACGCCCAGAATTTCTTTGTTTAAAATAATGATAAATTCTATATGGTTGCAGATAAAATATCCTATTTGGCTCGCATATATTGGCTACATCGGATGATTACAACCCTCGCCTATGGTACGGTTAGTAAACTTCATTCTCGTATAATATAGTCTACATTATATGCTTGTTAAATACTTTTGTATAAAAAAGCACCAAAATTTAAAAAAAATATTTTTTGTTAGTTAATGTAGGTATTTCCAAGACATTTTGATTTGATGCCTTACATTATTATTATTTTAATAGTAATATTTTTCAATACTAAAACTTTATCTGATATATTCCCAACGTATTATTCCAGTTCAAGCAAGCCTGTAACTGCAAACGTTAAATCGGTTGTTCCTGCTATTTGGCCGCTAAGCAAGGGCACGGACGTGAGTCCAATTCCTGCTTATGTCAAATAATTTGTGTAAAAAATATTTAGACAAATTACAGGTTCTGTTTAGCCGTTTGCAACTGGCTATAAACTGTAGGTGCCTTTCTGCGTACGCCAAAAATTGGACGTAATACTGACCATATTACTCCTGAATGTACATGGAAACAGGAAGCCTAAGCTCAACTCGGGCTAAGTCAACGCTGTCGCGCCAATGATGATGATTATTCCACTTCACACCAATGTGCATTACTCTGATACTCTTTAGAATTTTAAACCTGTTTAGAAAACAAAAGTTTTTTGACACATTATTGACAAAAAATGCATCAAGATTAGTAAAAAACAACAATATTTATTTTTTGTTTTGTCACTTGAAACCACACATTAAATTTAAAAAATATATCACTAATCTGATCAAAACTTCCGTGAGGACTATTCCGGTTCGCATTAATTTATTTAATTTTTGAAATTTTTAAGATTTTTAAACTTGCTCTTTGGGGACAAAGTTATTTTGCACATTTTGAATATGTTTTTAAAAATTAAATTTAGTTCATTAATCTAAGTGTCAAGACCTTTCATTTGATGCACCACTCAAAATTTAAAAAGATATGTATATATATATTTGTTCGAAAAATATTTCTCACTATTTTTGATTTCCTTATTTTAACCCCCCAATATTCTAACTCTCTACATCCAACATACCTACAATCTCTACCAGACACTCAGATAAACAGACAGAAACATGGTTGACGATTTAAGGGTTTCTTAGTTCTACCTACGAAATCCTAAATATGAATCAAGGTTGATAATTTTAACAGGACAACGAACTTAAACATACTTCACCATTTATGAAGGAGTTGTTTTAAATTGGCCAATTTTTGTGCCAAATTATTTTCGTAAATTGTCCGACTACATTAAAAAAATAAAAAGTGTATCTAATAAAATAATTACATCGTCCTAACTAACAGTCCGAAAACCCAAGGTTAAAAAATATGATTTTTATTCATTTTATTTCGCACTTGGCAAAAAAGATATCACTTTACTTACACAATTTTTTAAAAATAGATAATTACTCATATGTTCTTTAGAGTAAATAAAAACATATTTTTTTACAAAACTGTCTAGATTTTGTAAAGGTAAAGACATGCAATATTTGTTGAAGAAATTGAGGAAACCTGAGTTTAAACCAGAAATAAACAAAATTAATGAGCAAAGGGCTAATACAAGCTAAATACAAGTAAAATTTTACATAAAGAAAAAAATTATATGGAGTAAAAGTTAATCAATTGGTCGCACTGCGCAGGTGCGTGCAAGTAATATCGTTTGAATTTTATAGTGGTTTTTGTAATTCGATTTTCTCAACCCTGGCGATTTTTAAAATGGACCTGACCGAAGAGCAGCATATTTGTGTGAAATTTTGTTTCAAACTTAGACAAAACTATTGCGGTTACTCAATAACAGCGGTAAGGCTTCAAAGAATGAATAGACAAGAACTGGGGCACGAAGTAACAGAACACATGATCGACATTCAACAAACGGAGCACGAAACAAACATAAAATAGTCAAGATACAACTGCAAATATGGAAAGACGCTGAGTAAATCACAATATTTGACAGAAAAGGGAAGTAGAGAGAAGAAAAAAGTGATAGCGAGATTTAGTTATCGCAATGAGAAGAGAAACAATAAGTTTTGGATGAAAAAGGAAAAAAGAACTTATAGAATATGTAGGGAAGGCAAAGAGACGATCGAATATTTGTTGGAAGAATGTGGAGAAATAAGAAGTAGACCGGAAACGAGAAAGGAAATTTTGGGGAAACAGGAAGAGGGTATGAATGGATGAAAGAAGTGTAAGGCAGAAGACAGAAAATTAAAGAAAGCAGTCAACGACACCAATAAAAAAAGAAGGAGAGTAGATTTTAAGCCAAAAATTATAATTATTTCTAGCGGGGGTACCCGTGCTTCGCTACGGCATTTAACTACTTAAAAAATAGAAATAAAAAAACTAAAAAACAACCAAACTTCAAACCAAATCAATCAAACCAAATAGAATTTAAAATATTCTTCAAAACAACAAGTTGAATACGATTTTTAAAAATATTGAAATAAAATTTTTCCCAACGCTGAAGATAAATATATAAAACGGTATAGCAATTTTAACTAACGTTAGGCAGCGGAGAAGAAACAATTATCCATCAGGGCTATCTGTTGACAAATTTCACAACTCTCAACATATTTGCATTTTGGGCATCTCTTTAGGCTGTGATAACTCCGTTATTATTAATATTTGATGTATAGTGTTACATATATTTTGATTCTACGTGAAATGCTCTAATTTATTATTGTAAAATAATTGATACGTCATTATAAAACTACGATGTTATGCACCCACATCCTTTCAAATACAAAAACAATTACGTTTAAAAACAGAAAATTGCCCAATACACGATATCAGTGCACGGTAGGTATATGTTCTCCTGGACTTCTTTTTAGATCTAGTTAAGATCTACATTTTTTGTCTACATTATGTCAATATATCTCTCTTAAGGTTCAGCATATGTAACCAATTCAAACTGCACGGAGAAAGCGAATCTGATGCCCCCCCCCCATAACGTTCCCTAGGGGAACATGGACGAAGTTGGAACCCTCACTAAAACCTTCCTCGGATTACTTTACTCCCCTGTACTAAATTTGGTGAAAATCGGTCCATACGTTTGGTTTTGCATAAAAGACAAACAAACAAACAGAAATTGATTTTTATATATTATAAGTTTATATAAACTAGAAAAACTATGACAGAAATGCATTTTGAATACATCTTTTGGAGAAGTTGTGTGTTATAAGTGGTCCGGAAAAGACAAAAAAGGTTCGCGAATTAATCTGTACCAACCGACCATTAACTATTTTAGTGGTTGAAGAAGAAGTAAACATATCATATGGGCCTTGACAAAACATTTTCATCATAGATGTGTCACGACAAAGTACAAGCTCTGTCTTCATACCACCCTTATGATTCAGCTGTTTTTGGCAAAGAACAAAATTAATCTTGTTCTCTATCCATCATACTTACGGACTTGACCCTTATTGTTTTTTTTTTTTTTTTTATTCTAAAACACGAACACAATTTTTAAAGGATTGAAAAAATATTTAAAAAAAACGGATACTGATCTCTAAGTAATTCCAAAAAATGCCTATAAAATGTGTCTCCAGAAGTCGAAAAGACGCTCGCAGCGATATGTGGTGTGAAAGACAGCATTTGGAAGTGATAATTTAAATATAAAATAATTTCTTATTAATAAAATTTTATGACGCATGTATTTTTTAGTTAAACCTCGTATATCATCTGTAAAATCTGCCTGTGATTCTGCTTCAGTGCATTCTTCTATTCTGTATTACTTAATTGCATTTTAAAACAATTCGTTTGTTAACTTGATTTATAAACATTTATTGAATTATTTTACAATTTTCACTTCCATGTTTTTCTTTCTCGCGACTATAAATCAAGCGAGATAAAACCGAGTCTGGTTTTAAATAATCTACAACAGCAGCACGTAAATAAGTAATACGTAATTAAAACTTAGCCGGTCGACTACTTCTGCAGATTATGTTAACTCACCTAAAGATTTATTACTTTCAAACTATCGTTTCAATAAGATTCATTTACAAGGAACTCTATACATTTCCTTTTACAAAACGTTTGTTTAAACGGTGTTTTTTTAAAGAACTCTTCAGTTTTGAGAAAGAAAAAAGACAAGATGAATATGGTGGATGGTGGACAGAAATGGCTTTGTTCTTCGCCAAAAACTGCCGATCCATAAAGGAAGTGTGTGCTGGTACGGTAACGTAATTGTAGACATTTATCAAAATGATTTTACAAGAGACCTCTGATATTCCTTCTTCAGCTACAAACTCTTTAACAGTCAATTGACGATTAATTATTACGGATTAATTCACGAACCAAAATAACCTTTTCGTTGGTTTTCGAAACTGAAGGTCTATCCTCTTTCATTAACTTTGATTGAATCTCTGCCATCTTTAAAACGCCCGAACCGCTTACAAAACGCAGTTCAACTAGGAGCATCTTTTCCAAAAGCTGTTTTCAAAAGAACAAATAATTTCCAAGTTTGAAACTAAATTTCACACAGACCGCTCTTCGATCAGTAAGAAAGTAATCATTATGTTGACATAATGATATTACTTTCTTGGCAATGTCAATCAATTTCGGAAATTCTTGTGCATCTATTTTTTTTTTTTTAATTCGTTCCAAAATTAGCAGCTTGTTAAATTTGCTTTCTTTGAAGAGCTCTAAAATTTCTATCTGGAATTATAAAGGAATTTTATTTCTGTTGGATATCATGAATGGAGATGAAAATATTGCGAAATACGTTTCCCAAATCAGTAAACCTTTATTCGAATTAATTGTACAATTTTGTTAAAATATTAATAATTAAAAACAAGAGCTTTAATAAAAACGATATAAAAAGGACCGTTTCCCTATAAATATTTTGAAATTGACCGCAGGCTGGACAACAGACTTTAGTGGGCGGCTGTTGGCCCGCGTGTCAGAAATTGCCTTTTCCTGTGATGAATAGACCTAACAGGTTTGTTCAAGCAGAATAACGGTTCTGGAACAAACTGCGCCTGTGCATTTCAAAATAATGTACCAACAGGAAATTCTAGAATCTAGATTTTGGATCGTATGTCCTTGCTTCAGCAAGGTTGAATTAAAAATAAAAACTTTTTTGGAACAATTGCACTAGTTGTACAGTTCAACCAAATATATCAAATTCCGTTTTGTTCATAACCTGTAAAAGTTAGTAAAAATTTAAACATCTCAGGTTTTATAAGACATTTTGTTAGAATACCTAACCAAAGATCATACCAAAAACCAAATGTTAAATTTAAATCGGATTGTTAAAAATTAAAATTTATAGATCAATTACGAGTTATGCCTAACTGATGTAAAAATGATATGTTGTTGTATGTTGTTTTGTCTCGCGTTAGGCATAAATTCTGAATTTACATATTTGAAGTTCTTATTAGACCAGCAAACACTAAATTAGACCGGTTGTGTACAATGCAATTCGGTGTACATGTGCATATTTACAATTCCAATTCTAGCAAAGAACTACTTCAAAACTTTGCTGGAATGAAAATAATAGAATGCCACTTGACACACATGTTCTATGCAAACCAAATTAGGCTCGCCGCACGTCTCTGTAAACCACAGCGGGTCCAAGATGGTGACAACAATAGCCCACCAGGTACAGAGAATATAAGTAATTTTCCCTATAGAGCAAAATATCTATGAACCTTTAGTTACAAATTTCCACGTCGTACCCACATCATGTATCTTAAAGACAAAAATTCTTAAATACTACGAATCAGAGCGCGAAATTCACAAAAGTTTCTTTTTCAGATTGTCCGTCTTTTCAGATTGTGAAAATATTAAATAATATTATATTATTAATAAGTGTAAGAATACGTCCAAGGTTAAAGATGAGAGATAAAATGTAATATTCACCTCGTTATTATTATTTTCAGAAATTAATTAATTAACAACATTAAAAACCCTCTTCGCTCGTATGCACGATATATGGAAAAACAACATTCAGTGTATACAATATAAATAAATAAATAAAAAAAATTAATTAAAACTTTAATAAGCATGTGCAACATTTTTAATAAAATGAAATTTTAATTTAAATCTTAATTAAAATTTTATCATTAAACATATTTAATCTACACCTGTACTTGGGGTAGCTTTATATTTTATTACCGTAAACGTTTTCAATAAAATTCTTATAATTAGTTGGAAGAATCTGTTTTTGTATCATTTCATCTTATATTTGAACTACAGAATAGAACTACAGTTCGATTATCTAAATTCTAAATAGTCCAGTCAAGGTCATATTCGAATTATGTAAGTACGTTTGTCGTAGTTATACCTTACAGATAAACAACAAATTTTGACATGCTTCATTTGTATTTCTCTTACTATTTTGCCAATTTAATTAATGTTTCAGTCATATGACCTTAATTGGACTTCTCTGGATAATCGAACTTTAGATATACAGTGGTGTGAAAAATAAGTAGGAAAATAATATAATAATATTTAGTCAGCAACCTATGTAGATACCCAAACAAAGGCTTTGGAACCTTGACGAAGAAACCAAACTATAGGCTTGGGATCCTCAACCAAGAAACCCACCCGTGGCTGGTATTGCACGGCTATCGGGTGTGACCCCTATGGCGATGGGGTTACTGGGTCAAGTTTCTGAACTGGTAGTGACAATGTCACCATGGACCAACGCAATTTAGGTAATTATAATGTCGGTGTAAAATAAACAAGATGAAAAATAATGGAATGCATGCGATATTGCGATAGCAGCATGTGATAGAAACGTCCTCAACTTTGCTCCTATTTCTAAGGCCTTATATGCCAGCGATGAAAAACCAAATCTACCTTTTTAGGGGGTTTGAAACATGCTCTTTCTAATGAAAATAATTTAAAAAAGTTTCCAGAAGGTATATTTTTGTAAAAGTGGGCTAAACCTACCCTATTTTCGGCATTTTCATTAAAATCATCAACTTTACACTCAATTTTCTGAACTAATGAAAAATATTAGGAGAATGAAATTTTATATTCGAATACCTTGTATTGATAAGGTATTATGTGCAAATTTTTACGTTTATTGTACCTTTACTTCCAGAGGTATGTAAAGCCAAACTTTAAAATTTTTTCGAGCCGCAAATTTTTTTGCCAAGTTTGCTCCAAATTTTCTTCACGGAAATCGCTCATGAAGATTTGTTTATTATTTTGTTTAATAGAGCGCAAAAAGTTGTACAAAATGGCAAAGTTTTGTTTCTCTCAACAAAATATTGCCAGAGATACTGCGTCTCAAAGTTGCCGAAATCTCGGAGTCATATTATAGAAGGCTGCAGTATGGGGTTAAACAAATTACTAAATCTCAGCAAGCATTGCATGAATGAACGTAGAACTTTACCAATGTTCGTTGGGGACATGTGTGAATGTCCATACAAAATTTCATCGAAATCCGTGGTCGAGCAGGGCACTTCTCTGAAATCAGACCATTTAACATGGAATGACCCCAAAGCGTGTTTCATCGATCAGAACAGATGGTAACGTTTGGGGCCAGGTACGAAGAATACGCTGGGTTCAGGAGAACCTTCCGAGCAGTGTCATGGAGAAGAATCACTATCCGACGTTTTGGTGCAATTGATGGTCATTTTCATATTAAATTATCTATCAAACACTCCAATTATTGTCGATAACGTTCGGCGGTAATTGTTTCCTTTAGTTTTAATAGCTCATAATGCGAGACACTCTCCATATCCCACCAAATAGAGAATATTGCTTTGTGACCGTGGATGTTTTGTTTTTGGCATCAACGTTGATGGTTGACTAGGATCAACCTATGATTTCTTGCGTGTCTGGTTGACGAAATAGATCATTTTTTTTTTTCGCCAGCACGATACGCCACAAGAAACTCTTCTTTTTATGCCTTGCAAGCAAAGCAATCAAGATGTTTCAACGATTAGCAATGGCATTTTCGGTCAATTCATATGGCAGCTATTTCCCTTCCTTTTGGATTTTTCCCTTGGCTTGTAAACGTCGTGAAATGGTTGATTTATCGACTACGAGCTGTTGAGCCAATGATTTGAGTGTTTGAGCAGTGTTTTCTTCCAATAGAGCTTGCAATTGTTCATTTTCGAACTTGTTCAATTGACCTGGCCGTTGTTTGCCGTTACAATCACCACTTTTGAATCATCGAAACCAATCTCTACATACTGTTTCCGATGGAGCACATTCCCCAAATCTTCACAAACAACCGATGAGCTTCAACTGCACTTTTTTTAAATCAAAATAGTGTAGAAGTACACATCGAAAAAGCAACTCGCATTCCATTTTATAATAATAAATATAATATTTGGATTAAAAATTCCCAAAACAAAAAAATATATTCGAATAATAAAATATTCGAATTTTAGTATCATAATTCATATCAGCGCCTTTACTACCTAGGAAATGTAGGTTTCCAATCTCTTTTTAGAAGTGATTAGATATAACCTGTCTTTTTTAATATTTGCACATTAACACATTTAAAAAATATACACCAGCGAGTTTACGGCATCGTTTATGGTAAAATATGCCAGTTTTTATGACACTCAGAGTCGCAGAAATTTTTAAAATAATAAAATTCAAACGAAAACTTTAAAATCTATATGTATGGACATAAATTCCCGATAAAAAAACGTAAATGCTAAGATCTCTGTACCTATTAGGTGTACCGGAAAGTTTTTTCGTTTATTTGGAAACAAATCGAAAGAAAAAATGTACTTTATTGAGTAAAATAGTTACCATTGTGATCTATAACACTTTGCCATTTATCAGGAAGAGAAAATATTTCCGATTTATAAAATTCCTGATTTTTTTAAGGAAAAAAATGTTCAAGGCTCATTTTAACATGGTTCATATCTCTAAGTGTCTTGATTCTTAAAAAGTGTTCCAGTGACCAAAATAAGTGATAGTCGGAGGGTAAAATGTGGGTGTGTTAGAACATACCAATCAAGCTCGAAAATTTTTTCACGTGTCTTTTTTTGATGAAAGACGTCAAGCATTGTCGCCTTGAAGAATAACTCCTCTTCTATTCACAATTTCTGGACGATTTCTGGTCAAGTTCTGATTCAATCGATCCAATTGTTCACAGTAGAGATCAGAATTAACACTTTGCTCCGGTTTTAACATCTCATAATAAATTATTCCTTTATAGGTCCTTCCAGATCGAAGTTCATCATACAAGCATAAATTTCTTGATTTAAATTTTTTAAACCACTGTTGACATGTGCGTACACTTAGTTTATCACCATAAACACTGCAAATTTTTTATGTAGCAACTGTAGCAGATTTTTTTTATGGTACTCATACTACATTAAACATCATTTAAAATGCAAGAGTTTAAAATGAAACGAAAACAATAATTAGGTACTCAAAATTACAGAGTTTAATCAAAACGCAAAAGATGTCTGTTTCATTCAGCGAATAAATCGTGACTAGTTCGCATTAGAGATGGGTCGTTCATGAACGAACCGGCTCACTGAGCCGGCTCAGTACACTGACCGAAGTGACACGGTTCACCAAATTGAAATGAGCCGGCTCACGGCTCACTGTATAGTTTCAAGTTTCAAGGATACGATTGGTCGGGCGATTGTGAACAGTGACCGGAGTGATCCGGATCTGGATCGATGTCATGTTGAACTTCGCGAGAACTTGGCTTGTAATGTATTATCATAAAGTATATTTTGTCATCAATTTGTAGGGCAGTTTATTTGAAACTAATAGGGTTAGTCTGTATTTTCTCACAACCATACTATATAAAAATATTAAAAATATTGCCCAAATCCCAGATGTCCGATTTATAAGGGCAATAAACATCGCCATAAACTTAACACATCTGGTTTAAAATACAGTACCTACATAAAGTGAATTGCTTGTTTCAAAAATGTTAGATAAGAGTCGGGGCTAAGCGACGTTCTACCTACGACCGGACGACCGGCAACTGACTGACCTGTGTCTCGGGATCATGTTTAAAAGAACCGGCTCTAAGCAAGAGTCGGCTCTAAGCGACGTTCTACCTCTAAGCTCTAAGCGACGTTCTACCGAACGACCGACCGACCTGTGTCTCGGGATCATGTTTACAAGAACCGGCTCTGAGCAAGAGTCGGTTCTAAGCTACGTTCTACCTACGACCGAACGACCGACCGACCTGCGTCTCGGGATCATGTTTACAGTTCATATATTGCAAGAATCGGCTCTAAGCAAGAGCCGGCTGTAAACGAGGTTCTACCTACGACCGAACAACCGACCGACCTGTGTCTCGGGATCATATTTACAGTTTATATATTGCAAGAACCGGCTCTAAGCGACTTTCTACCTACGAACTAACGACCGTCCTGTGTTTCGGAGACAGGTTTACTTAACCGGATCACTGAGCCGGATCAATGAACCGGCTCAACAAACTGAACGACCTCCACTGATCCGGTTCCGCAAACTGAGCCGAAATTCCCATCTCTAGTTCGCATACTGCACTTATAATAAAAAATAAAAAACTTTCCGGTACACCTAATAAATATAATATTTGGATTCAAAATTTCCAAAACAAAAAAGAGATTAAGATTAAAAAGAGCTTAAAAAAGTTTACGGCATCGTTCATGATAAAATATGCCATTTTTTATGACTCTCAGAGTCGCTGAATTTTTTTAAATAATTAAAATCAAACGAAAACTTTAAAATCTATATATGTGAACATAAATTCCCGATAAAAAACGTAAATGAATAAAAAATTCTGTACCTAATTAACAAGCGGAAGCCTGGTTTGCACCAATGTCTTCCGAAATTCTTTCCGCAGGCAGAAGCCTCATTTTTATGCCTTAAAATTTCATAACTTTTATAAGCTAACTAGATATACTAAAATACTCAGACGCTCTGTTGATGGTCACGGGAAACAGAGAGGCAGATAGATAGAAAGAAATAATTTATCCACAATGGGCACGTCAATAAGTATTGTATAAATACGAATATAAACTTAAGGATAAGTTCCGCAAGTTATTCAAGACTTTACTGAACCCTATATAACATTTGAAAACATCTTAGGTAATATAATTAATAAAATTAAAACCGTTACAAGTTGGGAAACTTTATATTTCCAAAGTTGACATATTAAATGGAATATTCCTTTCTTTGTAATTGGTGCTCTTATAAAGTTCTACAACTTCTTAAATGTTTTCAACTAAATTAAATTTTATTTTCCATAAAAGTTTCACGGAAAGTTCCAGTTGCATGTTTCTTACCTATCATAAATAAACACTTTCTTTAATTTTTTTTTATCTTTTTTGATTTCAATATACTCCACATCAGTAACCTATATCATAAATAACTTTATAAATCATATTTAATACATGTTATATCGTAATTTTGTTATCGTTATGAACATATGTTTAAATTGGTTAAATTAAGGGTTGATTTGAATTTAATGGAGTACAGATTGCTTAATTTCTATTAACTTATGTCCCGATTTTGTAACAGAATTAATTAAGTCGGCCATAACTTGGATAGGATGTGGGAGCAGTAATTTGAAAAATTTAATTCTTTACTATTTAAAATAAAATTAATCAATTAGTTAAAAATATCCAAATTATTTAAACATAAAAACTAATCTATTTTAAGTTAAACACCCTCAGAGATTAGTTGTGTTATCAGTGACTGTTTTTTAGTTAAAGTTTGAAGACAGGGGTAAAATTTAAGATCGTATATTATTTGATTTGTTTAAAATGTTGTCACCGTATATTTCAAGTACTTGACCAAGTACCAAGTATACGGCCATATATTTTCAGTGATATGAACTCAGTAGGTAATTAGAGTAAAAATTTATTATTTGGGTTTATAAATTATGGGGGTAAAACATGTGTCTTAAAGATAAAATGTTTTTGTTTGTTAATTGGCGAGAAGCAAAGAGAGATGAATATTTTTATAACGACAGAAAAAGGGGGGTTCAGAGATCAAATTGTTAGTTTTAAGAAGATGGCTGGGAAAATCTTGTGATAAATAAAAGTTAGTTACGGGTAAACCTTCAGAGTCGAATATAACTCTCTGAAGAGGAGTTGATTTTTGGACGCCATAATAGTCGGACGAACCTCCCAAGCGTTTGGTGAGAAACCCGGGATCGTGGTAGTTTGGTGTAATCATGTATCTTTAAATTTAAGTTTTATCTATCACTAGCTGGTGTACCCGTGCTTCGCTATGGCATTTAACTACTTTAAATCCAAGAAAGTAGAACATAACGCTCACAACGTTAAAGTTAAATACATGAAACGATTTTAAGTATTCAATACTTAAAATGAGAACCTGTTTATATAGGGCTAATAGGTTCGGTCGTAACGTCACACTAACCACGTGACTTTCATATCTTTGACCGGCGGTGAAACGGTGAACTTCCCTTCTCTGCCCCTATGCGCCTATCTAGGCGTTTGGGAATGTATTATTTATTATTATATATTACATAAAACAATAAATATTTATTAATTTGCAATTAACTATTAGGCGATGGGAATTAAAGAATTCTCCAGCAGTGCCATCTATTGGTAAGTTCCGCACCAAATAGCGACATACATGTACAACTTTCAACATGTCTATGCTTGCATACACTTAACACTGTGATGACTTCGTTATTATCAATATTTGATGTTTACTGTAAAATACTTTATGATTCTGGGTGAAATGCTCTAATTAATTATTCCAAAATAATTTATACATCACTATAAAACTCCGATGTTATGCACCCACAAACTTTATAATACAAAAACTATTACGTTTAAAAACAGAAAATTGCCTAATACACGATATTTGTGCATGATAGGTATATGCTCTCCCGGCCTTTTTTTAGTTCTAGTTAAGATCTACGTTTTTTGTCTGCATTACGTCAATATATCTCTTAAGGTTTATCCTACGTAATCAATTCAAACTGCACGAAGAGTGCGAAAGCGATGGTTTAACCCCCAACGCCCCCTAGGGGAAAATGCGCGAAATTGGAACTCTCACTAAAACCTTTCTCGGATTATTTTATTCACCTGTACTAAATTTGGTGAAAATTAGTCTATCCGTTTGGCTTTGCATAAAGAGCAGACAAACAAACAAGTAAAGTGCAGACTTTAAATCTACACATCCTTATTCTTAAGTCATACTGAATCATAGCAACCAGCTGGCGAACATTTAAGGGTTTCTCAGGCTCTATCTTCTCGCTAGTCTTATATACAAACTATGAGAAAGGTCTTTGAAAGTAACCAGGTACCATAAAATATAATAAATTTTTAATATTTCAATTAGCCAACCGTGAGTCATCAATCATATTTCAAAAGGGGTTAAAACATTCAATAATTTTTATTTATCAACTTTTTATCTTAAACCAACCGCTTTAGACCAAAGGTCGGCTAACTACAGTCCACAAGCCACATCCTGGCTGCACTTGATTTTTTGACGGCCCGCGATATGAGTGTTCAAAACGAAAATGAAGTTAGATTTACTTTTTATTTTTACATCTGGGCTTAAAATCCATTTAACTGCGCGATTGAGGAACTTCCGTCGAACGTTCAACTAGAAATTATTAATCTGCAATGTGAAATATTAAAAGTCAAATATGACGGAGAGGTACTTTTTAATTGCATTTTATAAATGTTTACCAGACAATCAACACCAACAAGTAAAATCATATGCGCGTAAATACATTTGACATACGTAGTAGTTTATATCAGTGGTGACCAAAGTGCATAATGAAGATCCGAATACATGAAAATACGAATCCTAAAGATTCGTAGTTGATGAGAGATTGGAAAATTTAGTCTGGCATTGTAAAAGGTATTTTTAAATTATTTTATTTGCTTGTTATATGTACCGGGTGATAACTTTTACCCCGGAACCTAGGAGAAAAACATTGATATGTACATTTTTATCGATTGCTACTCCCCGTATCACCTTACAAGCTCCGTAATAGTATCAATCTAAAGAGAATATTTTATCCGCTTCTTATGATACCGAAAACTTCTGCAATCGATTTTGATATTGTCTTTTTTATTCATTTTATAACGAAATGTGGTAAAATTCATAGTGAATTTATCACGCATCGCTATGAATTCGACATTTTTATTTGTAATACTCATAATTTGTAACACGAATATAAGGTATTTCATTGAAGAGTGCTCATTGTAAAGTTTTACAATGAACACCGTTTACAGTTATGTTTTATTTTGCGATTTTCTGATTATTTTAAATTACTGTTTTAAGTAGGGGAAGCCGGGGCATAACGGACACCTTAAGGATTATCTTTAATAAAATCTTAAGGAATATCGTAAAAATTTCGAAATACTTTTATTCGTAAGATGATTTATTGTTTAATTATTACAGACAGTAAAAAAACTTAGAAAAATACAAAAATAAAAGTTATAGGGATTTGCAGCTAAGCACCCTACCATCTGGTGAGCGTTTCATGAACTTGTGTACATCAGATAACATTTCGTTTCGTGTATTGGTTTTGTATGAAGTTTGTTTTTAAAGTTTTATTATAATCATTGAAAAATGTATAATACATATTGTTGTGTGCCTATGTGCAATTCATTGAAAAGAAGAAACCCGGAAATATCGTTTCATTTGTTTCCACCAATATCAGACACCGTACGGTTCGAAACAAAATTGGGAAAGCAAGAGGTTAGGAATCGACGCGATGTTTAGATAAACAATTTAAAAATTGGAAAAAAAGTGAGCCCTTATATCAAAGTTTGCTCATTACATTTTAATGATAGTGACTACAAAAAATATTTTCAATTTTGTATTTATTATCGCATATCTTGAAAATTCCTGTTATTGTGTGTGGATTTGTAATGCACAAGTTTGTAGGCATAATGCATAAATCTTTATGAACTCTCTGTTTTTTTCAGTGACTCCACACAATATTATATGCCCAGCATTGTAGTTTTCTACCCCTTGGTATACAACACGGGAATTATTATTTCCCCCAATATAGTTAAAATAATCGACAATGGAAAACCGCCATAACTTAAAACCAGATCACAAAATGTAGTATTTTAGATGTTTACAAGTAATGTCACTTCACAAAATCAGAAAATCCCAAACAATTATTTATTTTTTGTCGTTTTTTGATACACTTTTCGCTATTATTTACTAGTAAATGTCAAGTGGTATCTGATTTAGAATGGTTTCAAAAAAATCCGCGTGGCGCTACGATCTTAAAATTTTTCCCCTATACCTATATAAAAAAAGCTTTCTTGTGCACATTTTGCCCCAGTGTTGGGCCAGAATGAGCACGGGCGTGGTATAATCGGTAATGAGCCAAAATCTGGCGCAGGATGAACATACGTGAGTGCATTCCTTATCGTTATCATCTACTCCAGCGCAAGCACTATGTGCCCACATGCTCTGCACTGGAGCAAACAACGTCTAGATATGTATGAAAAATATAACAACACAGAAAAAAAAAAAACGTTTCACCAATTTACAAAATGTAAACGCCAGCTCTCAGTCATACAACCACTCTCGACAGACACTAGCGAAGTACTGAACGTGATTGGAATGCACCCAAACATGGCGGTATGCTTGAACAGTAAAAAAGAGGAGAGCCCGTTATACCCCGGCTTCCCCTAAATAAAGTAGTTTGAAGACTCCTGGTTTAGACTAATAAGAAACAATAGTTCAACAAGAATTCTTGATCAAATTTGTTTTTCGAAAAATCACGATTATTTGTGTCGCTGAAAAAATATTTTTTTAATAATTTAGTACATGGTATCAAAATAAAGCTATTAAGACTATGGAAATGCGTTACCTTTATGGCTCAATTACATTAAACGGAATTACTAGTTACTCGCTTGCAAATTTACCCGCTGCTATCAAACTCGCTCAATATAATAAACGCTGTCTAATTAACTCGTCGCTCACTTTGTTCCAGCGAGTAAAGTTGAAGACTGGGCTACTGTACTCGATCGATATTTTACATTCTGGCTAGTAAAATCGCTGTGTTTTTAGTAGTCACCGAAATGTCGAAATAAGTTGTTCGTGAGGTAGTTGTTGTTTCTTTCTTATTACGTCAGAAGTAGGGAAAAAATGACATTTAGAAAAGTGTTGGTAAAAGACTTGATAGTAAGACGAGAGAAATATGAACGAAAAGCAACAATATTGTTTCAATTCAATTTAAATAAACATAGGTAACAAAAAAAAAGAAACAATAATTAGAAAACAACGCGATTCAAGCATTAAAACCATAGAATTAATATGGTTTCGTCTCCTTTCTGTCCGTGTGATAATTTGTCTGTCAGCGATTCGAACCATTTATTGTTCGAATGCCCAATTCATTTTCGCAATCGTAACTTTTTCATACAAAATTTAGTTTTACAACAAATATCCTTACCTACCAATATTCAGACACTTCTTGCTACTAACTCTCTAGATATTTATGAAATTATTATAACTATATTAAAGCAGAAAATAACAAATTATAAATGTAATTTTAAAAACCTGTAATGTATTGATTTATATCTGGCTAATAGCCAAAGCTGCTAAAGCCAACAAATAAAAAGGGGAAAAAAGCAATAAAACATAACCTGCTGTTGAGTCTGTAGTGAATGAATAAGCGAGTTTAACTAACTTTGTGTAAACGACACTCGCAGAGATAGTTGCAAGACGCTCACTGGCGCACGACTTTTCTCTGTAATCTCGCCCATTGTAATTGAGCCTTTACACACACGAAAATCTTCTTGGGATAAGCACCTAAATCCTGGAATCATTTATGAAATTGATCTTTAATTAGTTTCTGGATAGTTTAAGGTTGCACCCACAAGTTTTTTCTTCGTTTTTCTACGAATGCGAAACAAAAGACCACAATTACTGTTTCCTTCAAAATTCAAAATATTTATTTATTAATAAAGTTTTACGACGAACTTTTTTTTATCAAAACTGGTATCTCATGTTCCACTGGAAAGTAAGAAGCAGGAACCTTTATTTTACTATTGATGTAATTAATTATAGAAAACGGTTCGCAGAGAATTTTCGCGGTCCGCAGAGAAATCCTGCCGGTCCGCGAAATATTTCGACCGAATCATGTAGATGCACATTTCTATTCACGAGTATATAGCATATTTTTTTAGTCGACGCAGAAGCTAACTTAATTTTTATACTTCTGAAGAAGCTAGCTCTTTGGGATAGTCGCTTATAAGAGGAAGATATAGAAATGTTTCCACTTTTGAAAGAATTTTTGATTGCTGCTTATGTCAACCAGAAAGTCCTATTCAACAATAAGTCAACATTTAAGAGCAATAGCTGAAAATTTGAATAATTATTTCCCTGCAATTGAGGATATAAAAGAAATTTCCCATTCTTGAAAGATATAAAGCCATGTGTACTTGATCCTCGTCAAAAAGAAAAGCTGATCGAGTAGTCTTGTGATGTCAGTCTGGTGTCAGACATAACATGCAATCATTGTCTCAATTTTGGAAATCGCAAGAATATTCATCTTTGAATTATAAAGCTATCCAATTCTTAGTAATTTTTTCGACTTCTTATTTGTGCGAAAAGATTTTTTCAGCCATGTCAATAATAAAAACCTAACAGAGAAATCGAATAGATGTTAACGTAGCGCTTCGTCTCTCAGAAACAACTCTGCAGCCACGTATATCAAATTTTCTAACAAAGAAGCAGCAGCAGATGTCGCACTAAAAATTGTAATTATATAACTGTATAACATATACCTATATAATAATAAAATACTATCTATATTGGTTTTTATTTGTGTCTTAACTTTCAGCCGGTCCGCGAAATATTTATCCTATTTTCACCAGTCCGCGGGGGCAAAAAGGTTGAAGAACACTATTGTATATAACCAAAGATTTTGACTTTCGACATTTAAAATTTCAGTTGACATTGACAACAATGAACTAGTACACTGCGCGCGTGCTTAAAACTGGGCGTTTAATTGGATATTTGTTCAAACTAAATCATTGTTTAAACTCGTATTCATTTAATTTTGCCTAAGACAAAAACTAAAACTAAGGCTAATATAAAAACTAATATTAAGATTAAGACTAAATGTTGACTAAACCAGCCATAAATTTTGATATATTATAATCCTATTTAAAATAACATTTTCTTTTTTTAATTAAGTACAATTAAAATTATTATGTTCTAACTTCACCGCACCTTATTAATTACATTTATTTTGTTCTTAGTATTTCATAATATATTTGAAATGTGCTACAATAATAAATACTGATTAATTTTACTAATAATAAAATTAACAAATGTCAATTGAACATTTAATATGTTTACTTGATTTATAGCATGACACTGAATTAATTATTATGAAAACGGAGTTATAAACTATGAGAACTTTTAAGGAATGAAATGAAGTTGTGTAGAAATATACGTATATGGAAACATTTTATTCACGACACGATGCATGAAAAAGGCAAAAAATCAGATAACAGTTATAGATAGCATCATGTGTTAATAAAAATGAAATTGTCAGTTATGTAACATGAAGCGATGCATTGAAAGGACAAAAAATGTTCCATATATGAATAGCTGTTCGCTGTTTCACCAAAAGCATCATGTCACCAGTAATAAATTTGTTATAACTTTAACTATATTTTTTTATACCTTTGCCATATAGGTAAAAGTTGAATAAAGTTGTCATAGGAGTGCATACGGGGTGTACCATGGCACACTATAATCTTGTCGTGATTGACGTTGGTTTTAATGTTCATTCAAGATAACTATAAAATGACATCATACTTGGTTAATTTAGTTGCCAGTGTTATAATGTAATGTAACTAAGATGCAAACCTGACTCAATCGTTACATTTGGATCACAAAGATTGGAAGCCCTTTCCTACGTTGCAACATTTTAAAGAGCGATTAAAAGCGACAGAAGAATCGCAGTAAAGAGTAAAAAAATAAATAGTAAATAGGCAGAGAAAAAAAACATGTCTCTGAAGGAGATCGAAAAACGAGATAAATACTCCGACCTTCTGTCTGAGTTTCGGCAAATGTACCCGAAACACAAAATTAAGCTTGCGGTGATCATCATAAGCGTTCTAGGCGGAACGAAGGCGTCCTTCAAGCAGGAACTTGACATCATTCCTGCTTGCAGATCAGTTTAGAACTCTTTGGTCTGCAGAGTGCAAAAAGCATGTTTGCTCGGTTCTCTACCCACTTTGAAGACGCACGGCGTAGTGCACTGGACGCTGCCGCACGTCTCCAGGATCTAGGATGCGGCAGCGTGTATTTTCCCCCGTCAGATATTCGCGTATGACGTGCTACCGTGTGATAAGCCTGAAGTGCAGTACCTGGCGGAGGTTGTTTTAATATCTTAACCTCTACTACCTATATATCAAGGTATATATATAGTAATTAAGTAATTGCAATTAGTATTGGAAGTAAAGTTTGAATATTCGTCATTTAAGTAAAATAAATTCAAACATT
Source organism: Liopterus haemorrhoidalis (assembly GCA_963971575.1). Classification (NCBI taxonomy): domain Eukaryota; kingdom Metazoa; phylum Arthropoda; class Insecta; order Coleoptera; family Dytiscidae; genus Liopterus; species Liopterus haemorrhoidalis. The sequence continues at coordinate 140,846,388 of OZ020611.1, forward strand.
TGAAATTAAAATATTTGAAATTTTTGATTCGAATAATAAAATATTCTATAACAGGTCTGTTCAACCTTTTTGTATTTGGCATCTACTTTTATATATATATATATGTATATATATATATATATATGACACGATCGAACAGAATGCGTACCCGGCCACTGGGGGGGAGGTTATATAGTGGGGAAACTTCCCTCGGGAAGAAGATTTTGAAAAAATTCATTATATATTGCAATTTTAATGCTTTTTTCGTGTCAAAATAACCTAATACGCAAAACAAAATTTACAAAAAAATGTTTATGAAGGTTCTTCATAGGCCTACCAAGGCTACACTTTTAACCCGGTTAACACATTGATCGCTAACGAATTTTATGCAAGATGATTAGAAAATGGTTCTTTGTTTTTAAGTTTTGTTGGTTAGGATATGTTAAGATAAGGTTTTTTTTTTCGGTATATTTTTATAAATTAATGGTTTTTTGATGTGCGATCACCGGTCTTCGTTACGGAAAATTTAGGAAAATTATACATTACATTGCGCCAGGCTATCATCTTACCAGTCACTTATCCCACTCAAGCAAAAGTGAGCGATTGTACGGACAGTTGCTTTACGCGCGTTTTATCGTTAGTAGTTTTGATTTAAATTTCTTTGCCGGTCACCCCCATGGTTATGACTGTGTTAAGGTGGTCCTGAATTTATTGAAAAAATAAGAATCTATTATATAACGTTTACATACAACGTTTATTAAATATTTCAATACGACATTTGAACGTAGGCTAGCGAGAAGCTTGTTTTAATTTTTACTTTATATTTACAAAATGTATTTTTAAGTACATGGAAGCAAGAGAAACTAAAGATCTGCTTAAAACCACGCCGCGATCAATCGGTAGATCGTGATCGATTTGTTGGGCAGCCCTGCTCTATAACCATACCTATTCTATAATTCTTATGATATAGTTCACATTAGCCCTTTTACTCCCTAGGAAATATAGGTTTGTTTTGGAAACAAATAACTAGCAACACTATAACGAAAATGTATTACGCCTATCAATCAATACTGGATGCTCTGTATTTTAATAAGAATTCCTTGTTGAGTAGATTGCATAAGATAGCCTGCCTAGCTTATTTATCATTAATGTTGACCAACACTGATTTAAAAACAAATGAGTAATAAAGTAGCCTTTTATAGTATACATGGCGATGTCGATAATTAATCTTAGGTGGAAATGGGCTGATGTTTAACTTCATGTACAGACAGCGCCTAGCTACAGCATACGTCTATCGAAGCGACGCTTAATCTGCAGTGTAATTAATTTTCAAGCTTTCATATAATGACATTTGACATGGCATCAGATCACTACATAAATTTTGCAATGGCGCTATAAATAAACGTGAACTTGTACCATAAGTCAACATTATGTGATAGTAATAATCAAACTGATTACTTTCAGACAGACGTATTATTTCCTTGTAAGCACACATAATCAGAATATAATTTTAAAATATACAAAGGTTGACAAAAAAATTCGCGGACTAGAGGCATACAATTTTATGAGGGTTACCTTTTGTTTTTACAAACGACCACTAGATGGTAATATTGAAATGTGTCATTACTATATTCGTAAAATTTTACATGTGTTATTCTGAAATCAGTTGCAGCGTATAAATTGACCTAGTAGTTTGTTGACAGTGAGCGTTAAAAAAAACAAGTTTGTGAAAAAATGGATATTACTCGTGAAGGTTTTCGTTGGATGATTTTTTACGATTTTAGTAAAAGCTTAACTCAACAACAATGCATAGATTCGCTGCGTTCAACTTTTGGTAATGAAGCACAATCAGGAAAAACTGTTTACTATTGGCTTGCAGAATTTCGTCGTGGTCATGCGTCCGTCAGTGATGAATCTCGTGAAGGTCGACCAAAATCGGTTGTGATTCAAAAAAACATCGATGTTGTGCGCAAAATGATTGAAGAAGATCTGCATGTGACTTACCGTGAGATAGAGGCATCGTTTTGCATATCGCAGACTGCAAAACATTCGATTTTGCATGAACATTTAGCAGTGAAAAAGATCTGTTCCCGATGGATTACGCATAATTTGACCAAAGCACAAAAAAGGCTCGTGTTGATTGGTGTAAGGGAATGCTAAAAAAATTCAACCTAGGCACTGCAAAATCCATATACAACATCGTTACAGGTGACGAAACTTGGATTTATTCATATGGACCGGAAACTAAGCAACAATTCACTGTTTAGATCTTCCAAGATGAACCGAAACCTACAAAAGTTGTTCGTTCACGAAGCACTTCCAAAGAAGGGATCGCTTGTTTCTTCGGTTGTACTGGACATGTCGCAACCATTCCTTTAGAGGGTTGGAGAACAGTTAATGCTAAATAGTATACAACAATTTGTTTGCCAGAAGTCATCGACAAAATCAGGGGAAAAAACGTCGCATCATTCTTTATCATGACAATGCAAGCTCCCACACAGCACGTCAAACAATTGATTATTAAAAGGAGAACATAAAATACAATATGATTTTTTTCATCAGTTGCATTCATAATGATTATTTTTACAAATAGAAACTAGTTATTGTATGCGTACTGACTCCTCCATAAAAAATGCGGATTTTCATGCATTTACGTTTCTCACTAGTCTCAAAACAACCTAAACACGCAAAATTTGTCCATTTTCCGGGCTAACGTTTTTCTCTTGCATATTATAGAGACGCAACTTGGAGATGTGTTTTTTCTACGATTTTACGTACGTTACATTACATATTTCGATATTTTAGCAAATTATATAATGCCGCAATAAATCACTACAATATCTGTGCATTCTGCTTAGTTGTAAACACACGACAGTGTTGTCAAACAGAATGATAATGTTGCTGGAACGTGCTCGGATACAAATATGATAAGAGGTGTGTTCCATTTTGGATGGATTGTGCCAAACAAACGAACGGATGAACGTAAACAAAAGACGAAACCACCGAGTGTGTTCGGTCACGATTAGCTCACATACACTCACAACTAACGATGCCATTACATTTAATCGCGATCCCAACTTATATTCCTGAATATAGAAGACGTAGAATGCAGTTTAAAGCAGAGATGTTTAATCTTTTTTTGGATATTGGCCAAATATTATTTTGATTATGATCAGATATCGTTTAACACACACAAGCTGTTTCCATAAGGCGGGTATTACACTATAAAAGATCAAGACAAAGGTCTTAATCAAAGTCTCGTGAATTCATTACATTATTTTATATTTTGTGTATACCTTAACTATAGCAAAAACTTATCAAAAATGGTGTTCTACGAAACTAAATAAAAAAATATGGTTTTCACATACTTTTATTTTTTTTTTTATTTTTATTTTTTATGAAATATTGCTTCGAACTATTAGAATAGCACCAGAAAGTTTGAAATCCATTGGACTATCGTGATCCAATTAGTTGCATCTCTAAATGTGTTTTGAATATTTTTTTATCAAATTAGTTTTTAATTTGTTATTAAACAATTTCATTTAATGACGTTATCACTGTCATTTTGCATTATTTGTAAAGAAGAAATTCCATTGTTAGGAGTTTGATTGCGTTCGAGCGGAAAATTAAGGTTGGAATACACACCCATATAGTGCAACTAATTCCCTAACGTGCCGTTATTGACGCGATCATTTGTTCATTTGACATGTATGTAACTTGTTTATTTCCGTGCAATCAATATGACCCCGAACCGGCCATTTGCGTTTATCAATTGTTGTTTGTAAAATAATAAAATGTATATGCTCTTTCTTGTTTATCATAAGCAGAGTCTGATTTAACAGTTTTATTCATTTCTTGTACTTTTACATATAAAGTAAATACATGGAAAAACTGATGACAGAATGTTTAATAAGTTATTTTCACTTATGGCCGGTTGCTAAAGAACGAGTTAAATAATATAACTCGATTTAAAGGCGTATCACACTAGAACGCTATCCAAGTCTTATTTTTGTAGGTCTTTTTTCAGGATCCAAGTCTTCAGGTCTTGACATATAACACGGTATTTGAATATTAGTTAAGACTTGGAAATTGTTTGTTTACCCATGCGCACATCGTGAAATTATGACAGTTGACAGTTATATTTTGAAAGGTTATTTTAAAAACCCGAGACATAAAACAAAAGACAAAGACGCGTCAGCTGTAAGACCTGGGCAAAGAGACCGAGAAATTGTATCCTGTTTCATTTGCCTGGTCTTCAAAACATAGGTTTTTTATTCATACTATCACACGCACAAGACTTCGATTCGAATGCAAAGACTTTAATTTTCCAAGTTTAGACTTGAATAATAACTCTAGTGTGATAAGGCCTTTATGCCTTATTCGAGTCAAAACAACATAGAAAAGCATATTATTTTAACTTGAGTTAAACCATTTAACTCAATCTTTAGCAACTGGCCGTTATTAGTTTTGGTCATAATACGATAGTTAACATTAACTATTCCAAGTTTACTTTTTGAAGAGAACAACTATTCAAATAAATATTATTTTAATATCTATTATTGTTTGAACAACGGACATAGCCATCCTATGGCTTGCCTCCGCATAGTGTTTCTGATTTCTCCAAATTTTTCATTTCTCGAGAAATGAAAGACATTTTAAGAATAATTTGAGCCAAAACTACCCCTTCATAATTTTTCTTGCTCATCAAATTTTTCACCGTTTTAATTTTTCAACTTACAGGTTAATAATTATTTGAATATCAAACCTGGTTACGACTAACTTGAGTTAAAACAACATACACAATATATCATTTTAATTTGGATTAGGGATATCTCGAGTTAAAACATTCAACTCGTTCTTTAGCAACCGGCCATCAGATTAATTTCCAAAATCTTAAAATCAGTTGTTTTTTTTTTTTCGCGTTTTGCAAGCATTTGATAAGGTTTGGTGTACAGGTATGCTTAGCAAACTAAAAAATCCCCTATCCAGCAATTATTACTTCCTTTTTAAGTCCTACTTGACAGAGAGAAATTTCGCAGTTAAATACAATGATGCCCTATCCGTTTATTATCCTATAACATCTATTGTTCCCCAAGGTAGTGTACTTGGGCCAGTTCTCTGCCTATTTTATACTACAGATATACCTGAGAGAGAAGACACTACGATAGCTGTATTTGCTGATGACGCTGATATACTATCAACAAACAATGATTCTAACAAAGCTTCTACAACTCTTCAAACTAAAGTAAATCAGTCTAAATCTATCCAATTACGTTTACAACCAGACTTAGTACTTGCTCTCAACTAACGATCAATGACAATCAAGTTAACATAAAAACTAAAGTAAAATACCTTGACTGCATTTGGATCAATGACGGACCTGAAGCAAACACATCCAAGGCGTAAACAGTAAGACCCTAAATTTCGCTAAATGTGTTGGCGTCTTGGTAGAAAATCAAAATTATCTCTTTCAAATAAAATTTTGCTCTATAAGACCATGCTCAGGCCCATAAGATATAATGGGTTTTAACTATGGGGATGTGCCAACCCAACTAGATTAAATATAATACAACGATATTAATCAGCGGCGTTCCAAGTTTTGGTGAATGAACCTTGGTACTTCTCAAATAGAATGATTCGTGAAAACCTCAAAATCCCTTTCATCAAGGAAGAAATACATAAAATTGACAACAAATCCCATGACCGATTCACTGGACATGAACTGGTGGTAAATTTAATCAACGACCTTGATAATTGAATGTTAAATAGACTTTGGCCAAATGACCTATTGCAACACTGAAGACAGTGATATATAAGGAGAAACGTCACTGGATGTCTCCCTTACATGCCGACTACCTTCAACTTATTTACTCTCAATGAAGTAGAATGTAATTTGAAAATTAAAAAAATCTTTGCATTGTTTATTTTGATAAAAAGCTCTAAAAATAATTTAAGAATAAAACAATTTTTTCCTATCTTTTGTAACTTAATCTTGTAACATAGACATGTTCATTAAACATAAGCTCACTGCAGGCCATGGAAAATTAACGTTAAGGTCAAAAATCGTATCTTTTAAAGTAAAAAGAGAGTAGTAAAGAGAGTTATTAACCCAGTCACTATTTTAAGACAGTCTGTATACATGTTTATACTTAAACGCAAAAAGGCATATGTCATTTAATCCTGCTCTACATACAGAGCAATTGTAAAGGGCGTATCACACTAGAACGCTATCCAATTTCCACTTTTGTAGGTTTTTTTTTTTCAGGATTCACGTCTTTAGGTCTTGCCTTGTCACACGGTATTTGAATATTACTTAAAACTTGGAAATTATTTGTTTGCGCATGTGTACATTGTGCTATTATGACAATTTACAGTTTTACTTTGAAAAGTTTATTTGTGAGGTTTCACTAAATTAATTATTAGTTCTTCCAAATTTATTTATTTTTTAAATATTTTTCTCCAAAATAACAATTAACTAACCTGAGCGTAAACAAAAACGCAACAGCTGAGAGCGAAAGAGCACCAGTTGGCGCAAGCGCCTTTTGAAAAACCTGGGTAGTAAGACCGAGGAATTGAATCACGTTCCATTTGCCTAGTATTTAAAACCTAGTTTTTTTTTTTTTTTTCATACTATCACACACAAATGACTTCGATTCGAATACAAAAACTTTAATTTTCCAAGTTTAGGCGGTAATATTAATTCTGGTGTGATAAGGCGTTAAGAAACATCTAAAACATTTTGATCTTTAGTAATATATCTGCGCCTTTTGATATGTTCAGAATATATTTATAGCACTATTAATCCGCAATAAATATTGTCGGGTATATATGTTCAGTGTCGATTAGGTGCGATCCACTGACCTAACGAGGTATTAGTTTAAATAATGTTCCAGGCGAGTGCTCGGGGTGTGTATCTGACTATATTTGGTGGTACTCGCATTACTAATAGTTATAGCTGTTTCCACTCATTAGCCAACACGGCAATTGGGATTTAACGATATCGAACATTTGCTGTTAATTGTTGCCTGTATATAAATACCATACAGATTACTGTCACATTTATATATGATTTATTTAAATTATTTTATTACAACTGTACTTCTCGGCAGAATATTAATGTCCAGGAAGCAGAACTTTTTCGGTCGATTAGAATAAATGTAATAAAAGCGGCAAATTATATTTGATTTTTTGCCAATTTTATTTTCTTTATTCCAGTCGACCTAACAAGTTCCATTCTGTCTTTTTCGTTATCTGCAAGACGAAATCGCTTTCTTGGCCATTAGCCTTTCGACCATATTAGATAATTACAAATTTTACAATACAATTTATTATATTTTTAAATTTGAATCAATAATAAACTTTACTAAAAATACATTTATTTAATAAATGAATAGTAAAATGCGGTGGTTTTAAATTAATTTGCTCTAATTCAATAATAAGATCTCTTTTTTGGCTTCTAAAATTTGGGCAGTGAAAGAAAATATGGTCTAGGGCCACGATTCCCAAAGCGTTCTATAATGACCCCCAAGGGTCGATTTCGACTTGAAGAGGGTCCATGTCGGCGAGAAAAAAAATGGGGGTGCACGAGATGTAAATGGTGGTCCACATGAGCGGACCCCAATTAAGTTGGTCATCATCAACATTTAGGCATTCCGTAGTTTTGATGATGTTTTGACTATGAAAATACCACAATGGATTATCAATCCATACGGTAACATTGAAGAATTGGATGTCATATTACAAGATCGGAATAAGTACTAATGAAGAACTTAAGGTGTAGTACAGAAAAAACATTGTGGAAAGGGGTTTTAGCGCGGTTGCTAATCTTCTTACGAAAAAAGAAATCGACTGTAAATCACTGGACGTGGAGATTTAAGACTATACCTCACTAATTTGAAACTAAATATTGAACAATTCCTATCAGAGCGTTAGGTTAACCTCTCACTAACAGCATTATTTGTGTATTAATTTTATGTAAGAATTTTACTAGGTTCTGATTTCTTTCGTTCCACATCCAATTTTTGACTTGCATTTTGTGTCTTTTCAATAAAAGTATGTATAAAAATTGTACATTTTTTTCTCTACAAAAAGAAAACACCTATCAAAGTGAGCAGCACTGTGTCAGCTGTCAAAAAATATTTGCAGTTAATAATTTTAGGAAAATTCAATATTAAGCAGGTCTATGGAAAACAAACGACAAGTGGTCTACGGGGCAAAAAAGTTTGGGAAACTATGGTCTAGGTTCCCAATCGATTTACAATCGCAGTGACAGTTAGGTGGCTTAATTACCCCTATGTTTTGGACAGGCGCGCACCCTGGAATTTTTCTTGGGAAGGGGACTCAGAAGACGAAATTATTTAAATTATTAAAATGGTCTCATTTCTAAAATACAAGAAATGACCTAAAAAAAAGGTCTTCACAAAATACAAGTGATGTTTTTGGAGCTCTTGGGGGCTCCTTATATTTTGACAAAAACACGTAAAAACCACGTGTTTTTGGAGTTCTTGGACGAAGCGACACCCTGGATGCACGCCTGGTTGTGGATAAAATGTGTGACCAAATCTTATTCTGCAGGTAGTTGTTATTATATTTCATATATTTCCACAGGCATTATAAAAGGTTTTCTTTGGTAGAGTATTTTGCATATGTCCATAAGATTTGCCGCAGTTCTGTTGCCACTCTTGTTGCCATTATGCAAACTAATTTTTATAAGCAGTATTTGTTAGATCGTAGAATAGTGTTTCATAAGTGATATAATTTATTTTTCCTTATATTTATGCCTCTTTGTAATTTGCAAGGGATATGCCATGGTGTGATTTAATTCAAATAAATTTAATTTCATTAACATTTATTGTTATTTTTAAAAGAAAATATTATAATGCACTCCGACAGTCGCTTATAATGACACATTCTGAATCTAAATTTTTGTATTATACAATGAAATTTAATGCATTTTCTATCGCATATATGTAATTCAAGCGCAAATGTTGAATAATAATTTGGCAAAATAAAGCAAATATAAAATACATAATTAAAATAATTATAATATAAAATAGACAAATATAAAAATAATTAAGTTTGAGCACAAAAAAGCAAAAAAGTTTGGAATAAAACACTTAAAAGTGGAGACTTCAGGAGGGCAAGCCCCCCAGGCTGTTTACTTCGGGCGCCCATGCAGTAATGTGAGCAAAATAGTACAAACGGAATTTTTCATCAAATTATCATTCGAAGAATTTTATGAATTTTTAAAATCAATATTTTTTATTTCATGCGAACATTCATAGTTCGTAATTATATTATTTTTGGTCCCCTGAGAAGTAAACACAAAATACCGTTTCATACCGCGATATTTACTACTCATTTAAAGTTAAATTGAACCATGATGTGGAAGATTTGGTAAAAAAATCAGCTGTGGCCACCACAGGACCGACCGCCATCATAAAGTACTTATATAATTTACATTCTAGCAGCAGAGTAGAAATAACTTGGCCTAATATTTTCTAACAGAGATATTATTTATCATAACCATGGAAACGTTACATATAAATATGAAAAAATTGAGATTTAGAAAAAATATCGAAAAATTTTACAGAAATTATTCGAAATTTTTCGTTTTATCAAAAAACGTCTCAAATAAAAGTTATTAGTTATTGCTTTTATAGCAACTTTTGTTTAACAAATTTTTTCGAAATATTTTTGTGTTGTGAAATATTCACAAAAATCTTAATCGACACGAGTAAACTCCCATTTTTAGTTAACCGATTTTTACCAAAAGTTGATCAACTCGTGCCATTGATGGCAGAAGCTTAAATATGAAGTTTCATAAAAATCCTTTCAGCCGAATTTGCTCTGTACGTGTACACAGACAGACAGACAGACAGACAGACGGACGGACGGACGGACGGACGGACAGACAGACAGACAGACAGACAGACAGACAGACAGACAGACAGACAGACAGACAGACAGACAGACAGACAGACAGACAGACAGACAGACAGACAGACAGACAGACGGACGGACAGACAGACCGACAGACATCATGCCAAAAATAGTCAATACGTTATGTAGGGACCTCAATTCGTGGAGATCCATCGAAATCTCGAAATGTCAAAATCGGTATGATCACAATACCTCCCTTATATATGTTGGCGGTCGGTAAAAAATAATATGTATTTTTGGAGAATCGTCGGAGTTCTTTTCCCGGACCCTTGATTACTAATGGTAGCCCCCCGTTGGGGACTAAATGCAACTATTGTGCTACATCCTGGAGTTATTGGTAAAATAGACAATCCCTTTGAAATCAACTTTTCATAGAATTTATTTAATTAAATTCATAAAATTATGAAACGATGAAAGAACAACATAAAACCACTTGAAAATGCATTAACCAAGTTTTCGTTCTGCGAATTGATGCCGGTCGCGCTTCGTTGTAATCTTATTTACAATCTTAATAGATTCGTTAATTGAAGTAGCATTTGTCACGTAGGCACACTGTAAATAATACGATGTCAATAACAGAACTATATTACGATTTAATAGAACCATTAACGTGCGGCCGCTGCATTTCATTTATTAAACTTTTTAAATAATAAATCTTAAATGTCGTCCACAACCGTACAATAAATTTGCATAGAGCATAATAGGAACACTATTGAAAATTAAGTCCTTGGAAGAATTTAATTGATTTACAGATTTTTCATTCACATAAGGATAGTTTTTGACTCATTCCGTACACTCTAAAAAAAGTACTGTTGAAGGGACTTAATGGTACATTAAAAAATGAACTTTTAGTGTACCATGAAGTCCCTCGCTTTTCGTATAAATTTTTCATGCACTTCTTTTTTGGTTAAATTTTGTGTAGTTTACACTTACCTACTGCTTAAATTATAGTGTCAGAATATAAATAGTGTTAATTTTAACACTGAAAAAGTAATATTTCATAAAAATAATGCAATCTGAATAAATAAAGATTTACACAGTGATTTGGTTAAAAATAGTGAACTTTTTACTTTTTTAAATTTTAAGCGATCCGGCTAAGTAAAGTGTCGCCGAGAAACAGGTCAGTCAGTTGTCAGTTTGTTTGCAATATGTAAGTAGAACGTCGCTCAGCCGGCTCTTGCATTATAAGAACCGACAGCGGCAAGCGGAATTGTTTCGTCGAGTGGAATAAATGCGATAAAAACGAGTATTTGCCGATTACCTTTATTCTTGTTAATATACTTAGTATGAATTCAGGACGTAAATTATGACTTATTGACAAATTCTTCTCTCTCTCTCTCTCTCTCTCTCTCTCTCTCTCTCTCTCTCTCTGTATTCATAATTATCTTGTTATAAAGAAATAATGAAGTTAAATAATTAAAAATCTATAGAAGTGAATTATCTAACATTTTTGCCCGGTTAATAGTAAACAAGCAATTCACTTCATGTAGCTACCGTATTTTAAACCAGATGTGTTAAGTTTATGGCGATGTTTATTGCCCTTATAAATCGTAAATCTGGGATTTGGGCAATATTTTTAATATTTTTATATAGTATGGTTGTAAGAAAGTTCAGATTAAGCCTATTAGTTTCAAATAGACTGCCCTACAAATTGATGACAAAATACACTTTATGATAATACATTACAAGCCGAGTTTTCGCGAAGTTCAACATGACATCGATCCAGATCCGGATCACTTCGGTCACTGATCACAATCGCCCGATCAATCGTATCCTTGAAACTATACAGTGAGCCGTGAGCCGGCTCATTTCAATTTGATGAACCTTCGGTTACTTTGGTCAGTGTACTGAGCCGGTTCGTTCATAAACGACCCATCTCTAATTATTACCCCTACAAATGTTCTATTTTTGAAACAAAATGTTTTAGAATTTATTTCTGTACGCCCGGCCAAGTTTTCTCTTGTCTTAATATATATTTTAATGAAATTCGGCCATTTTTTTTTTAATAATCATTAAATAAAACACATTTAATTAATTGTTTTTTTTTTATGGATCGCTTATATAATACTTGGCTTTAAATATGAAAAACGATATGGCCCGATTGGCCGCGCTAAAAATAAGGATTTTCTTTCAATCACATTTTTCAGGACATTTCCGCCTATTTCTGGTTACATATAATGTCTTGCTGAATGTCGTCCTTAAGCTGGTGAAATGTTACTGGCTTGTTAGCGTAGTCCCTTTCCTTTAAGTCCAAAACGAGGCCAATCAATATCACGAAATTTTGAATTTATTCGGCTAGGAAATGCACTGCGTGATATAGATCGTAGCGTGAGCTGTGTGCGATGTGATCCCTCCTATTTAAAACCTCATCTGTTCACCTTCTTCCTTAATTTCAGGCACAAAGAAGTTTTTATACAGCATTGGACGATATGCAAAATTAGGTTAGGCGCCTCCCCCCCCCCACGTATATTTTTTTAAATAATTTTTTTAATAACTATTATAAAATAGAACAAAATAAAATAATCATATTTAATTACCATTTTTAATATATTTAAAACCAGCTCTAATGATTTTGATTAAAATTTTCAAGTGGAAGAACTAATAGAAGAACTTGGTAATAATGTGGCGAAAGGATGTATGAGAAAATTAAATTTTTGTAAATATGCGTGATACTCAAAATAAAGTGTGGTGGTAATTTTTAACTAATAAAACTTTTAATGCAATGATATTGGCATGATTGGTAAGCTATAAAATTTAAATAATTTGTCCAATATTGGATTTTTTTTTCGTGTGCTTCGCATATAAGTTATTTATGACCAAAATTATTGACTAAAAGTCTTAAGGTCAATGAATTTTATTTTAAGATCAACGCATAAAAAACGCATTTTTTTTAAAAATGTGACTTAACGCCTTAAAAGGTTGTGATCATCTTTTAATTCTCCTCTTTTAACCCAGTAACGTGCATACGCGAAAACCCGAAATATTACGGGCATATCTCATAGCGTTACGTAAATAAAACACTATTACACAATAAAACTTTTTTTACAGTATTTTTGTAGCTAAAACACAGAGGTATTATCGACTTTATTTTGATTTCTAATATCGTAGTAAGTTTAAGTTTCCATTTGTTTACTAATATCTCATTTTAGAAGCATTTTAGATTTTAATTTTTTCGTTAAATTTCCCTGCATTGGGCCCCCTTTTACTAAAAGCCTGAAGAGCCGACCAGTAAAAAAAGTATTTTTGTTTCTAAATTTCTTTTTTGTCGCCCCCCTTTTACTAGAAGCCTGAAGTGCCACCCAATAAAAAAAAGTAATTTTTTTCTAAATTTCCTTTTTGAAACCTTTTTCCACCAACTTGAACAAGCAACTTCAGAATTCAGTCTGATTTTACCAGTCAGAACTGCATGATTTAACAAGCTGGTCCAACGGAGTGTTGTGGCGTTAAACTCTTCATAATGAATTACCTGCATCCGAACTGCAGAAATGTCAAATTACAATTGACGCCCCAAACAAAAATGGCAGCAAAACAAAATCAGCTGAAGTTAATTCAAACATCCTGTATAAACCTTTTGAAATATTCCAAAACATATTTTAAACATTCTTTTACTGGTTAGTTTTTAATAAAACAGCAAAAATCAATAGACACATCATCACTATTACATATTATTGGATAACCCGACGACCTAGATACGAACACCGCATTATACGCATAAATAAAACAAACGAAAAAATCCCGATAAACTAAGTCTTTTATAAGCATTGTACTGTAAATTTTATCACTGAAATATAATTTTATAATATGACATACTAATTTGTCAATGACAGTTATAATTAATATAATTATAAAGGTCTTAGGGGAAATTTGTGCCCCAAGTAATAATAAAATATCTGACAAGTCAATTAAATATTTATTAAATTATTATTAAAAAGAACATGGCGTGTGTTTAATTTTTAATGACGTAGAGTGGGAGAGCTAACATATGGTGGATCATTATGAATTCTTCAAATAAGATGATTTGAAAATAATTCCCTAAGGATAGGTTCAACACCGCACGTTAAAAGTTTCTCATACAAAACTAACTATATGAGATAAAATTAGCAATACACATTCTGCATAATTTACTCAAGAAAAATTCGGCACAAAGTTTTTGTGTGCTTTGTGCTGCACGAAAATCGTTCGGCAAATATCGTGCAGTGCAGTTTGTGTTGCACAATCGTCACAAGTTCAGATCGCGCGGCAATCTGTCCGTTTTTCGCGGTAAAAATATAAGTTATTATTTCTACAAAAAAATATGAGTGAAAACAATCAAAATATCATTGTTTATGCCTGCAGAATTTGCAAAATAAATAGTACAGACATGAATCTCATGATGGAACATGTAAATACACTCAAAATTTTCTGAATACAAGCTGATATGTACTTTAAATTGATTTGTAGGCATGTTTGGAACAGTACTTACTGCATATTCAAACACTTTTTCCAAAATATTTTCTGGTTTGGAAAATTCAACTGAATTGTCTTCCTCATCAAATAAAATTTATTTTATAATACTTAAGAGCATCCCAAAACCTTCATGCGTACAAAACAAGTAGCAGGAAACAGACTACATGTAATCAAACACACATAAATTATTTGTTTCTAAAAAAAAAAAGTTAAAATAGCAAAAATAACTGCACAATCTGAACAAATCGTTCGTCTTTGACTTTTTTTCACAGTGTGCAGTGATCACATGACAAAAAAAAAAACTTGCACGACACAAAGTTAACACTGCACAGTTATGCCGAACGCACCTTTAATAATAGGTATCAGGCAACAATTTTATGTATTTTATTAAATGTGGGTTTCAAATAATTTTTATATTTAGAGTTTTGGGTAGAAATTAATGATATCGTTGAGGATAATCTTGATGCTGCTCGATCGACAGAGAACCGATAAATAAATATACATTTATTTTACATATTTCTATGTAAGATACCAATAACATATTTGAACTACCCGTACCAACATATGTCTGTAGTTACTATCTTCGTTTGTTGTATTTGAATATCATCACATAAACGTATGTGTTTTTGTATCTGGGGCTCTTATAATAATAATAATAATTTATTTCCCATTTATCATTTTTACATTTAATACATACTAATATGACTTATTGCTATATACATATATATTTTAATACAAATAATTTTATTTCTATGTTCATACTAATAACTAATCTTTTTTATCTAATTTAGTCGGAATAGTGCGCTCATTAAGATATTAAACCTTGATTCGAGGCACTTTGCTTTATAATTTAATTATTTATTGTGAGTTACAATTGTTTTATTTATGTTTATTTTAGATATTTATTTATTTCTTCAATCATTTATTTATTTTTTTATTAATTTGTTATTTAAGAATTAATGATATTATGTATATAGTCGCGGTCAGTGTTTTTAATCCATTTTTAGGGTTTTGTAGGTATGACCAAAAAACCCTTATACCGTCATTTTGTCGTCTGTCTGTCTGTCTGTCTGTCTGTTTGTCTGTCTGTCTGTCTGTTCGGTAAAAATTGTAGCCAAACGGCTAAACCTAGAGAGTTGAAAATTGGCATGCTTGTACAACTTTTTGACCCGCACATAGGAAAAATACTAAAACATCTAAAAAACATATCCCCCTAAAAATATAAACAAATATGTGCTCATCGAAAAAAAAAATATTTTTTGAAAATTCTGAGTAGGGTATCAAATGAAAGCCCTTAGTACGTGGATTAACGATCAAAATTTAATTTTTGCAAAATAAATTATTTTGAGGCGATTGTTGCCAAAATTGTGCAAAAAAATTTTTGTCCCACACCCTGTAGCCCAGATGGTTTAAACTAAAAATGTGAAAAAATTCTAAGTAATGTATAATGGTGTGAACCGGAATAGTACAACAGGAATTTTTGATCAGATTATGTTTTCGGAAATAACGCATTTTTTGTGTTTTTTGGTTGACGATGCATACATGTTATACTCTTATAACACACTAAGTTGATAAGCGTTTGGTGGTCTAGTGGCTCAGTTGCTCGACAACCACACAGGATCGTTATTCACTACACAGGTTCGTTCCTGGCTTGTGGAGTGAATTTTATTTTTTCTGTTTTTTTTTTTTGCATTTTTATTATGTTGAAATTATTTTGTTAAAATTCTAGTTATATTTTAGCCCATTTTGAATTTAATTTTCAAGAGCGTAAATTTAATAACCAATTGGAATTATATTTTTATTCTGTGTCATTTATACGAAGCCAGAGGGGCGGAGCGTATGATTTAAGACAACCAATGAAAGCCATAGGCCCAATTTTCAAAATCTTAATGAACCTTGTTATATAAAAAAAATACTGAACTTATTTAGAAACCTAAATAATGATATTAGGTATTCGAATTAAAATTAACAAAAAAATATTTTAACATAAAATTTGTTTTTAAAGCTCTGAGATTAACAGACGATAAATTATTTTAAAAAGATCGTTCATTTTGCCGTGGTTACTACAAAGCAAAATTTGTCCTACACACTCAGCATGCCGCCTTCACTTATTATATACCTGCGAAACCCTGCAATGTGTGAAAATTCACACTTCACATCAATTTTTTTTAATATAATTTTTAAAAGTATATTTATTCTGTATCGTTTTAATTTCGTTTGGCAAGTTATTAAACAGTTTTAAAGATACATCCCATATAAGGCAGCTGTGGCAAGAGCGACTGAGAAAGAGATTTATTTCTCAATATCTGAACGAATGGCTAAATTTTGATAACCTCGTCGATTGAACGATATGCTCTTTTTAACAGTAACCGGCTAACTAATTTCTCCTCAGTATAAATGGAGAATTCGCAAGAACAAACATATTTAACAACTGTATATGATCGAGTATCACACAAGAACTGAGTGGTAGATGATTACAGTGGATAGGAAACATGATGAGGATGAATGAGGGCAGGATGTTAGGGATGGAAGTTTCAACATCCATCAACCAGTAGGAAACGTCCTAAGAAATGGAGAGATCAGCTAATCGAATATCTACCAAGGATTGGTATAATGGATACATGGAAAGACCTGACCTATGAGGTCAAAAGTCATCCTGACTGACAGTGCCCAAACAAGAAATTTTGTGTAGAAATATTCAAATAATACCTGGTCATCGTATCTATAACAATGTTTGCAAGCGGTTCTACGGTTGTTTACATAGACGTCACTCACCACATCTGCTGGGAAGCGCACTCTACTACACTTGCCACTTGGCAGCAGCGGTGGACTTTGGCCTAGGCAGACTAGGCAACTGCCTAGGGCCCGTATTTTTTCGGGGCCCATAAGACGATTTTATTATAAATTTTTTCCATTATTTTACGTTTTCTTTATCTAGTAGGGCCCGCAATGAAAACCTTGCCTAGGACCCTGTTTTTCCTAAGCCACTTCTCTGCTTGGCAGGTGTGCGCCTAGGTGGGGTTCACGTCTCGAGCCACCTCCACTAAAACCACGTAAGAAACACATTTTTCTTGCAATTAAACTTGAAGAATCCCTGCCCCAAGAAAATACCAGTATGCGCGCTAGTCAGTTGCATCTTTACGAAAATGAAACGTTTTGACCTACAACACCCATTTGTGAACACCAGTAAATTCAAGATGGAAGCATACTACAGCATTTTTACAATAGAACAAAATAGCTTGTAACCTATTTGTAGAATGAACCGTTAACTACAATTTGCCGCATGGTACACAAATATGCGTTGATTAGTTTACAAGATTAAATGCGTCAATAATTTTTTATTTATAATTCCATAACAATATTTTTGCAATATCCTATTAGATAAATAAAAATTCGCTGCAAATTTTGATGTATAGGCCGTTACTAATTTTATTTCAGATTGTTAATTTTGTATGAAAATCTTTTAAGCTGTGATGTTTACCCTACCCTTTAATGGATAACTTATAATATATAATGACAACTATGAGTTTATCAATTGTGGACTAAAACATTGTACGGCACGATAATAAAGAAAAGAGTTTTTTTATTACTTCCAACTTAAAAGTTAGCAAAATGATAAATAAATATAAAACATTTGTTCAACAACTTTCTTACTTTTATTGATCA